>JAWQEG010000467.1:0-367500 GCA_033782935.1 Petrolisthes cinctipes | reverse complement strand
GCCTGGGTAACAATGTCTCACACTCCAGACAACACCATGGTGTCAACACGTGTGGCTGCAGGTGAGGTGTGTTTGGTACCTTACTGACTACACCAGTGTTCAGCAGTACAATGACATACCTTCAAACACATCACCTCCACGATACTACTTGGTTCAGGTCAGTTGTGTACAGTTCACTTAATTAATATGTCATGTCTCTCTCTTTCTCTCTCTCATTATTATTATTATTATTATTATTATTTTCTCTCTCTTCTTCTTCTTCATTGACTTCTTCTTCTTCATTGTCCTCTTCTTCTTTTTCATTGCCTTCTTCATTGTCTTCTTCTTCATTGCCTTCTTCTTCATTGTCTTCTTTTACTCCATTGTCTTCTTCTTCAGTGTCTTCTTTTTCTTCTTCGTCTTCTTTTTCTTCATTGTCTTCTTCTTCATTGTCTTCTTCTTCATTGCCTTCTTCCATTGTCTTCTTCTTCATTGTATACTTCTTTGTCTTCTTCTTCTTCATTGTCTTTTTCTTCTTCATTGTCTTCTTTTTTCTTCATTGTCTTCTTCTTCTTCTTCATTGGCTTCTTCATTGTCTTCTTCTTCTTCTCAATTGTCTTCTTCATTGTCTTCTTCTTCTTCATCATCTTCTTTATCTTCATTGTCTTCTTCTTCTTCTTCCTTGTCTTCTTTTTCATTGCCTTATTCCTTGTCTTCTTCTTCATTGCCTTCTTCATTGTCTTCTTCTTCATTGTATTCTTCTTTGTCTTCTTCTTCTTCATTGTCTTCTTCTTCATTGTCGTCTTCTTCTTCATCATCTTCTTTATCTTCATTGTCTTCTTCTTCTTTATCTTCATTGTCTTCTTCTTCTTCTTCATTGTCTTCTTCTTCATCGTCTTCTTCGTCTTCTTTATCTTCATTGTCTTCTTCTTCTTCTTCATTATCTTCTTCATTGTCTTCTTCATTATCTTCTTTTTCTTCATTGTCTTCTTCTTCTTCTACTTCATTGTCTTCTTCTCCATTGTCTTCTTATTCTTCATTGTCTTCTTCTTCTTCATTGTCTTCTTCATTATCTTCTTCTTCTTCATTGTCTTCTTCTTCTTTGTCTTCTTTTTCTTCTTCTTTGTCTTCTTCTTCTTCTTTGTCTTCTTCTTCTTTGTCTTCTTCTTCTTCTTTGTCTTCTTCTTCTTTGTCTTCTTCTTCTTCTTCTTTGTCTTCTTCTTCTTCTTCTTTGTCTTCTTCTTCTTTGTCTTCTTCTTCTTCTTCTTCTTTGTCTTCTTCTTTGTCTTCTTCTTCTTCATTGTCTTCTTCTTCTTTGTCTTCTCCTTCTTGTTCTTCTTTGTCTTCTTCTTCTTCTTCTTTTTCTTCTTCTTTGTCTTCTTCTTCTTCTTCTTTGTCTTCTTCTTCTTCTTCTTTGTCTTCTTCTTCTTCTTCTTCTTTGTCTTCTTCTTCTTTGTCTTCTTCTTCTTCTTCTTCTTCTTCTTTGTCTTCTTCTTCTTTGTCTTCTTCTTTGTCTTCTTCTTTGTCTTCTTCTTCTTTGTCTTCTTCTTTGTCTTCTTCTTATTATTAATATTGTTATTGTTATTGTTATTCTTCTTATTATTATTAATAATAATTAATGATAATGATAGTGATAATAATAACAATAGTAATAATAATAATAATAATAATAATAACAATAGAAATAATAAAATAATAATACTGTAATAAAAATAATACCGTAATAATAATAATAATAATAATAATAGTAATAGTAGTAGTATTAATAATGATGTTAATATTATTGATAGTAATATTAATGATAATAATAATAAAAGAGAGAGTAAATATTAATAATAATAATAATAGTAATATTAATAATGGAGAGAGAGAGAGAGAGAGAGAGAGAGAGAGAGAGAGAGAGAGAGAGAGAGAGAGAGAGAGAGAGAGAGAGAGAGAGAGAGAGAGAGATATATTATAGGGTCTGTTTTGTTGCCCCGTGTGGAGGAATCAGTAAGCTTCAATTCAACCCACTCATTACATACACACAGACAAAAGAAAATTAGAATATTGTGAATCCAACAGGAAATATGTATGTGTGTGTGTATGTGTGTGTGTGTACACCACTGAATTCTGTGTTGGATTATGTGTGTGTGTGTGTGTGTGTGTGTGTGTGTACCTCTCTGAGTTTTCTCTTGGGTAATGTTTCTGTATGTGTGTGTGTGTGTGTGTGTGTGTGTGTGTGTGTGTGTGTGTGTGTGTGTATTGTATTTCACTGAATACAGTTATATTAATACACGCGTATACATTATGTACATTAGGTCTGTACACATATACACATTATGTACATTAGACTAGGCCTGTACACATATACACATTATGTACATTAGACTAGGTCTGTACACATATACACATTATGTACATTAGACTAGGCCTGTACACATATACACATTATGTACAGTCGCAGCACATAGTCCTTGAACAGACTTCCCTTTACACCCTGGTCAAGGACTATATGCCATAACTGTACTGTACATTATACTAGGTGTGTTTATGAATGTGTAATTATCATAATGTAATATTACAGGTGGGAATAGACTGGATGAGGGTGACTGAGACCACACCAGGACACAACCAGACTATACAACAATACAACTGTAGTCGTCCACTGCCTCACCATCCTAACCTTACCATTACAATATATTGTGACGACATTTTTAGTTTGGAGAAACCTAAGGAGTGTGGTACAGTGAGTCAACCCTGTCCCATTGGTGAGTGTAACCAAACTTATCTTATACACATATAACATACAACCTGACCTATCAACACACACACACACACACACACACACACACACACACAGAGGATGAAACACTAACCAAAAAATAACTCATTGGTATACACACACACACACACACAGGGGGAAACAATGTCAACTACTCAGTGGTTTACACACACACACACACACACACACACACACACAGGATGAAACACCAACCAAAAATAACTCATTGGTACACACACACTCACACACACAGGGGGAAACAATGTCAACTACTCAGTGGTTTACACACACACACACACACACACAGGGGGAAACAATGTCAACTACTCAGTGGTTTACACACACACACTCACACACACAGGGGGAAACAATGTCAACTACTCAGTGGTTTACACACACACACTCACACACACAGGGGGAAACAATGTCAACTACTCAGTGGTTTACACACACACAGGATGAAACACTAACCAAAAAATAACTCATTGGTATACACACACACACAGGGGGAAACAATGTCAATTACTCAGTGGTTTACACACACACACACACACAGGAGGAAACACCAACCAACAAATAACTCAATGGCTTACACACACACACACCTCATTGGTTTACACACACACACACACACACACACACACACACACACACACACACACATACATATAATTGAAAACACCAACAAATAACTCAAGGGTTTACACACACATATACCTACACACACACACACACATCAACTAACAAACAATTCATTGGTTTACACACACACAAACACACACACACACATACCTACACACACACACACATCAAATAATAGACAACTCATTGGTTTACACACACACACATCAATTAACAGACAACTCATTGGTTTACACACACACACACCAACCAACAGACAACTTAATGGTTTACACACACACACACATACACCTACACACACACACACACACACCAACCAACAGACAACTCAGTGGTTTACACACAGACACACACACACACACACATAATGAGTATTTATAGTGTTTAGAAATAATACATTTTTCACAATATAAGTATGGTAAATATAATTATAATGATAAGATAATGAGATATTTATTATCTCTCTCTCTCTCTCTCTCTCTCTCTCTCTCTCTCTCTCTCTCTCTCTCTCTCTCTCTCTCTCTCTCTCTCTCTCTCTCTCATACTCCACATGTGTGTTAATATTTCTCTCACTCTCTCCCTATCTCTGGTTCTCTCATACTCAACATGTGTGTTAATATTTCTCTCACTCTCTCCCTATCTCTTGTTCTCTTATACTCCACATGTGTGTAAATATTTCTCTCACTCTCTCTCTAAATACTCAACATGTGTGTTAATATTTCAGACATTATGCAGGATACTACGGACATTGAAAAAGACATTACGGAAATCGAAAAAGAAATATCTGACATAGTACCCAAGACAAATGACTCTGAACAAGATACAAACTCAACACAGAACATAACGATGTGTGACCAGGTGTGGAAAGCAGAAATCCTGAATGTGGCATTGTATGTACCGAGGCTGGAAGTAGTGACCTTGTTCTTGGCCACGGTGATATCTGTAATTATATACTTGTCTTGGATTAAGTTTGTGAACATTAACATTATGCTGTTCCTTGCTCCAATGTGTCGTAGGCTGGCACTCCTTCTTTATGGACCACCACAAGTACCAGACAACCAGTAACAAGGAAACACACACACCAACAGACACAAGTACCAGACAACCAGTAACAAGGAAACACACACACCAACAGACACAAGTACCAGACAACCAGTAACAATGAAGCATACATCACATAATGAACATTGTTTACATAGAATGACTCTTGATAAACAGGTATAAACTATTCTATGTTAATCTCAATAATAATCTAATGCCATGTATTCAGTAATAATATCTAATACCATCATTTTACTAATAATTTCAATGTTTTATTGTATGACAATATAAACTGCATATTGTATTAATTTGATATGTTTTTATATATGACCTGCTGTTATATTGTTGTACTCCAATATAAGGAGTTATAACATGATGTCAACAACTTATATTAAATCTATGTACTCCACTATAAGGAGTTATAACGTGTGTGTGTGTGTGTTTTTGTTTCTTGTGAGAGAGAGAGAGAGAGAGAGAGAGAGAGAGAGAGAGAGAGAGAGAGAGAGAGAGAGAGAGAGTTGGTGTGTTTTTGTCTCTTGTATGAGAGAGAGAGGGAGAAAGAGAAAATGTGTGTGTGTGTGTGTGTTCTAAATCAAGAATAAAATGACTGAGTGATTCTCACACAGTGTAGTTGGACTGACACACACACAGACACACACACACACACACCTTTACTGCTTTTTGTACTTTGAATATAAGCTGTATTTTAATGAGATAGTAGCCTATACTTTGGGTACATTGGAATGCCTTGATTCACCCAAAGTATGTCAGGAAATAATGCCAGATGAGTAAAAAATAATTGTGGCCTGATGTTGGTGGGAATAATTTGTTGGAATTATTTGCTTTGATTGTAACCTGTGATTTAATAAACACAAAAAGTTTGCATTTGTAGCAGATCAGTGTTTTATTATCAGTCCTACTTTGTTTATTAAAATATTTTGTATCTGTGATGGAGAGTGAGGGTGACGTGATTCATACATACATAGAAGGAATAAAGAACTCATCATTAACAACATTACTCTATAAAGAAAGAAAAGAAAAGAAAAAAAAAAAAACACACACACACACACAGTAGTAGTGGGTGACAGTGGTAATAAGTGAACGTGTTTGTGTATTGGTCTGTGAGCTTGGGGATATTTTGAAGACAACAAGTGGAGCCCGGCTACATTTTCTACTTGGCTCACCTGGTAAAGTTTAATATAAGGGTGAGTGGACGAGGAAATCCTGTCTCCAAAAGTTTATAGCTAAAAGGAAAGGCGATAGTTAAAATAAGAAATAAAAAGTAATGAAAGCGTCGGTGACAAAAGTTAATCTAGCTAAACATGGCTGGGAGAAATACTAAGCAGAGAGGAACATCAGATGATAAAACAGAGAGAGGTGAAGAAGGGAGGGATAGTGAAGGGAAAGGAAGAGAATATGAACTTCAAATTAAAAGGGTTACACAAATGGAATAGAATATTGAGGAGAATTCCAAGAGATGGAAGGAAATGGTACAAGAGATGAAGGAAGTAAAGGCGTTATTAAGGGATAAGATGGACAAGTGAGTGGCTGGTTAGTATTTAAAGCCTGTGTGTGTGTGATGCAGTGGTTGGTTAAGTATTTAAAGTAAGTGTGTGTGTGTGTGTGTGTGTGTGTGTGTGTGTGTACCAAGTAGAGATGGTTAGTTTTAAGCTGGATGAAGTTAGATTAGGTCATTATAGGTTAGGTTAGACCAAGATTTAATTATGCTAAGCTAAGATAGGATAGAACAGGTTATAAATGAGATGAGGTTAGGTTATGATAGCTTAGGTTAGGATAGGATAGGGTAGAGAGTCGAACAAATGAACATTCAAATGATGGATTAATGGAACAGAACAAAGCATTGAAGCAACGAGTCGAAGTAATAGTGGATGAAAACGAAGCACTTCGAGTAAAATTGAATACCAGTGAGAATTGATTGATTGATTATTATTAGGTGCCACAACAGTGAGGTCATATTGCGCCAGAGAAAGGTGATATAGAGGTGTGACAGCAAGCAGGAAGGAAATAAAGTTAAAAGAGGGACAGTTGAAGAAAGGAAAGGGAGTGACTGGGGCCGAAAGGGCGCCCAAACCCTTAAATTACTGCCCACATCAGTGAGGAAAGAGGTAAGGAGCAAGGAAAGAACTTGGTAAAACTGAAACACGAGCAGGAAGGTTGGGTGAGGGTTCATGAAGAGAAAATTGTTAACTTTAAAGAGGTTGTTGTGTGTGTAACTAAGGTTGTCTCTTAGTATCCTGTGCAAGAACTGTGAGATGTTTGGGGTGCATCTCTTAGCAGTAATTAGTCTGTTAGTTGCTATGGTAGGATGAGTGATAACATTCCTTCAGTGGAGAGCTGTATTTCCTGATTTTAACAATATGTTCATGCGAGTAGTACAGTCGGCGGCATAAGTCCTGTCGCCACACCTGCTTCACCGAGACAGGCAGTGTTCATGGACTCGAGAACTAGAGCACGTTTTCTACACCTAAGAAACTCGAGTCTATGAACATCGCGTGCCTCGGTGAAGCAAGCGAGGCGACAGGACTTTTGCCGCCGACTGTACCTGGTACATTTGAGGACTTACTAATACAAACATGTGGTATGTACAGTCACTCATAAAAGTAAAGACACCCCCAGACAAGACACCTATTAAGTGGTGTGATATCGGTTCTGGTAACATTGTACCTGACGTCAGAGGTGGTGGTGGTGTGGGTGGTGTTTGGAGGAAGGTTGGTTTGCTCGAAACATTATCCCAACTCATGTTTCGTCTCATCTACCGTTAGTTACAAATGTGTCGAGCAAATCAACTTCATCTCTCAAGCGCCATCACTGACGTCACTTACACTGTTGCCAGAACCGATATCACAAGTATAAGAAGATGACTGGCCTGGAGGGGTCTTAATTTTTATGAGTGACTGTACACTACAAAGTAATGAAACAGCACGAGAAAGGATACAATGGGTAAACCAGATTCATGGGGAGCGGCATTACTCGAACTGACAGTGGAGAATATGATGACAAAATGGGTGACAGAACAAACTAGGTATAGAGGAACAGACGAGCCATCAATGCTCCATCTGGTGTTCACTAGGGAGGCGGATGTAATAGCAGACATCACATACAAAAGTCTGCTAGACAAAAGTGATCATGTACACTCGGAATCCAAAATTTGTATCCAGGTCTTGTTGAAGTTTTGAATCAGTTGACATACTAGTGAAACAATGACAATGCTTATCCTGTTTCATATTTGCTTGAGCTCGCTATATTAATACTCGATCAGGATATTCGAAGGAAGCCTGGATACATATTTTGGATTGCGAGCGTACCTATTGAGTTGGAAATATTAGAGGGAGGTGTAGATGTGAGGGATGAAGCACATAGGGAGAATAGGTTGAATTATGGAAGGACTGAGTTTAGAAACCAAAGAAAGTTCTTTTGGGGTACAGACTGGATGGAGCTGGTGGATGCCGGAAGTGTGCAGAGAAAATACCTTATATTTGGAAAAATATATACGGAAGGAGTATCCAAGTATGTCCAGTCACGAGCACTAATAAGTATACAGCTCTGGTTGAAGCTTTGAACAGACCAAATTCACCAACGAAGTAATTCCAATGGAGATGTTATTGTAGACACACCTGAATACTTATTAGTGCTGGTGACTGTATCAAAATACAAGATAAGTAAACTGGAGAAAAAAGAATGGTTCACTGGACAATGTGAGACAGCAAGATTAAGAAAGGCGGAAGCCTGGAATAGAATGCGGAGGAGGAATACACAGAAAAATAGAGAGGCATTTAAAAAGGCAAGAAATAATTATGTTCACACTGTAAAAAGTTTATGTTATTTTTACAGAAAAATTCTTGTATTTAGCAACAGATAAATCCCTGTAATTGAAAAAACAGGTCAGACTGTAGCACTCAGTTTGGATCTTTATCCAGCATCATCATACATGCAATTATTGTTTTGCTGAATGTTTAGAATATTGTATTGAGTGTGTGTGAATTACTATATGACCCTTCATTATAGTTTTTAGTATATATTTTTGATGAACTGACATACAGGTAAATTGCTGTATTTTAAAATACAATTTGCCTGTAAATGATGCAAATTACCTACTTCAGTTGACGTAAAATTCAAGATTTTTTCTAATACAACAGAGATTCTGTAACAGTAAACCATTAACCATAATAACACCGAATATTAACAAAAAAAAAACATTTCTTTTAATGCATTAATGTAGATCGCGACACTTGGCATATGCACCCTGATCGAGTTGCCAGGTAGCCTACCGAGCTTATAATTTCGGTATGTCATTAGGTAAATAGTACTTTATATAATCATAACTTTCATTTCACGTTACTATAGTGCGATAATGGTAGAATGAATGTTAAGAAGAATACTTTGAACATTTATTTTTTATCTACGTGGCAGTCTAACACAGGACAGTGACGAGGAATACGAACACTGAAGACCAACACAACTATTAATTTCTGTGAGACATCGATTCGTACGGTAAGTAACAATATATTTTTGTATGTTAATGTTACTAGTCATAATTTAAGATGGAGCGTGGTAAAAGTGATGAAAGAGAAAAGGGAAACTCAATAAATAAAGCATATTGCGCATAACTACTATCATATGATCGAACGAGGACCGGCTTGTAAACATTAAATTGAGCGGGCAACAGACAAACCTCAGAGCGTCGAAGCAGGCAGGGAAGACTTATTAGAAACGACCCATATACGACCCATATACAAAATAACGTTACCTGATTTCACAATAACCCTAGTAAGTGACATAATTTGTAAACATGTAACATCAATTATTGTAACTGGTGACTTGAATTCCTTGTTTCTTAAGGGCTAACGTTAAGGCACTCCAATCTCCTAACGTTAAATGCAGAGGACATTTTTTATTTGAGTACACTTGATACGTAGGAATATACCATGGATGCAGAATTTGCATGTCCTCTTTGTAGCCATGTATCTAAAACAATTAAAGGTTATGTCAATCACTGCCAGCTCCATTCAAATGAATACAGAAAGCTTTATAAGTGTCCAATTAAGGGCTGTATAAGGAGGCTGTCATCTTATACCGGCCTGAGGGCTCATGTATACCGTGATCATAAAAAAGAAAGTAGAGTAAGGAAGCAAGAAAATTTCTTGGCAGCAGTGAATACAGGTACCACAATAATGTGCAAGACTGCTATGTGTAGCCAGACTTGTGAAGGGATTCAGGAATTAATAAGTCATTTACGAAGACATTTAGATGAAGATGATAGCATAGAGTGTCCATTTAATCAATGATCTACAAAATTCTCAAAGAAAAAGACATTTTCAGCACATATTAGTAGATTCCATAGATTTCATACAGTTCAACACCTGCCTAATGAAATTATTCACCCTTCAGGTTCAAAATTACAGGATGTTACTTCAGTGACAAATGATAGTTATGAAGATGCAGTTGAGGAATCTTTTGAGGAAACAGACTGTGATGATGTATTGCAGGCAACAGACAGTGAGGAATTATTTATGAAAAATCATGCTTTGTTTTATTTGAAATTGGAAGCAAAATATTTGTTACCATCAGTAGTTATTCAGTATATTGCTGAAGAGTTTCAAAGTATTCATTACTTAGATTTTTCTCATTGCATGCAGAAGCTAACAGCTTCCTTAAAGGAAATGGATGTTCATGAAGCAAAGATAAAAGAAATTGTAAAAGGTGTTGAAGATTCTGGCATTTTTGTTAAATGTAATGGTGGAAAACTGCGATCTAAATTCTGCCGTAATGCTTTTTACAAGAAGAAGTTTGATTACATTCATCCAAGGGCAATCCATTTGGGAAGGAGTACTCAGAATAAAGATTGTGTTTATCATTATGTTCCAATACTTGAAACTCTACAGTTTCTTTTTAAGGATGAATCAGTGTTCCAAGAATACGTAAGAACAAAAGTAGACCAAAATGAAAAATCTAGTGACTGTTGCCTCAGGGACATTACTGATGGGCTTGCTTTCAAGAATAATGATCTCTTTAAAAATGATCCAAACTCCTTAAGGCTTATTCTATATGCAGATGCCTTTGAACTTTGCAACCCACTTGGTTCAAGTAAGAAAAAGCATAAACTTGTCGGGGTATACATGACACTAGGCAATTTTGGACCATATCTCCGGTCAGTAGTTGATAACACCCTCTTGGTTCTTCTGTGTAAGGAGTCTGATATGAATCTTTTTGGGAAAGAGAAAATTTATCATGAATTAGTGGAAGACTTAAATAAACTAGAGAATGAAGGAATACAGATTCACAATAAAAATATAAAGGGCACACTATATTGCATAACAGGAGACAACTTAGGTTCACATGGTATAGGTGGGTTTATGGAAAATTTTAGCACAGTGCAATATTTCTGTCGTTACTGTACACTCACCTTATTGGAATTCCACGATGACCCAAACAGTGTAGGTCCAAAGAGGACAGTAGAAAGTTATAAGTCAGCTGTAAGGGATCTTGAAAGACACCACCATGTTCTGACTAATGTGAAAGGCATTAAATGTAATTCTACTTTTAATGCCTTGAGATTTTATCATGTATGCAGTGCAGGCCTTCCACCTTGCTTGGCTCATGATATATTTGAAGGAATTGCAGATAAGGATGTAGCTCTAATATTGAAGGATCTGATAACAGAAAAGAAATGGTTGACTTACAAAGAGCTTAATCATCGCTTGAATGTGTTTCCATACCTTGATACAGATGCAAGCTCAAAACCATGTCAGATAAGTGTAACGACCGATAAATTAGGTGGTCAAGCTGTGCAAAACTGGTGCTTAATAAGGCTGTTGCCTGTTATTGTAGATGACAGAATAAAGAACGAAGATGAGCCAGTTTGGCAGCTTTTTCTTTTGTTGCATGATATTGTGGATATAGTTTGTGCCCCACAGATTAAAAAGTCTGATATTGCTTATCTTAATGTACTTATTGAGGAATATCTGGAAAGCAGACAGTCACTTTTCCCACATGTAAAACTAAGACCAAAGCACCATTTTGTGAGGCACTATCCACAGCTGATTTTGCAGTTTGGTCCTTTGATACGTCTCTGGACTATGCGTTTTGAAAGTAAGCATTGCTTTTTTAAAAGGTGCATTAAAAGTGCACAAAATTTCAAGAATGTCACTCAGACACTAAGTGAAAAGCACCAGTTACTGCAAGCCTACAAACAGTCCAGCCAATATTTTCAGAATAAAGTGGAGGTTGCAAAAAGTATTCCCTTAATTATGGATACATTTCATCAAGATATCCAAACAGCCATAAAGATGTGTTCAGTCAATGACAGTGCAGAAGTTAGTTCAGGAGTAACATTAAAGGGAACTCTGTATAAGAAGGGACACTATGTAGCTTTAAATAAATGTGAAGGTGGACTTTTGTTTGGTGAAATTCAGTTCATCATAATAAATTCAAATACACAAGTTTATTTTCTAGTACGGGAATTCAAGTCACAGTTTTCAGATAAATTGCATGTTTACACATTATTTCACAAATCAACATTTAAGTGTGTTGATTCTTCTAGATTGCTTGATTATTACCCACTGAATGCTTACAAACGAGGAACGTTTTCACTAGTTCCACTGAAGCATGCGGTGTCATCTTAAGACTTAGAAAAAAGGTAGGTTTATCTTCAAAACTTATTTTTTTTAAGGCACTTGAGTATCATAAACACATTGATCATAAAGGAAAATAACATTTTGAGAGTCAAACATACAATAAATTAAACTCTACTGTACAGTATTTCAGTTTCTTGAAGTCTGAATTATTTTAAATACTAAGGAATGGTGTATTTTTGTTGGATTTATTCAGCATGGCTTCAAGGAGGCAGGTAAAGGTTAAGAGCAACTCCAAGCAGCTTTTACTAGTAAAGAAAGTTCCATATGACCAACTAAAGAATAAAGAGTTGGAGTTGATGGTACCCATGAATGGTGATGATGTATATGAGGCAGATGATAGTGAAAGTGATACACATAGCACAAGTAGTCAAGACACAGTAATCTTGGGTCCTATCCAACCAGGTCAGTGAAGCACTGAACATATTTAAGAGTTATGTACAATAGCTTTGCTTACAGTCTGCAATACGGAATACTCCTGCTCCACACAATAGGGTTATGCATGGAGCCTAACTGTATAGCCTACAGCCTTAAATAAAAGCTTCAGTACTTTATTGATTTTTACAGAGTGGCTGTTTGGTCCTATGTCCCATTTCATCTCAGCCCTCAAGGCCTGATAGGGACCAATAATTATGTAATGTACAGCCAAACCTCGTAATATTGTATATGGTACATAATTACCTAACTTATTTGAAAGCAACATTAAATGCAGTTTATGACTCATGTAACTAACTGAACATGTAGGTTACTGGTACTGTACAGTTTAGTAACTACAATGCATAACCATATACAGTAGATCAGTACAGTATTTCATTTTTCACCAGAAGCATACAGTAACATACTGTACTGTACTGTACAGTAAATCAGTATACGCTGTAGTATAAACAGTTTTCAGAATGACAATGCAGGTGATGTCCTCCTGTGATTAAAAAAAAAATAATAATGACAACCCCATACTTCCTTAAGGGGGAGATTCTCTTCGTGGTGAATTGGAGCTTTTTGAATCCTCCAAACTATGCCACAAAACAGATCCCCTATAAGAAACACTGAGGTCATCTGTTTCCTGACATACTTTGGAAGAGTTTTAGCACTCTAATTTGCTAAAAATAATTCTCCCCTTAAATAATGTGGTTAGACTATTGAAGTATTGATTGTACAGTATATTTCTTGCACACACACACACACACACATTCTTAATTTCCTATTCCTCCTTGTTAACCTCTTGTTTTCTATGGTACCAGGTTACTGCAGCAATGGAGGAATTAAGAAAGGCAGTCCTGAGTGTTCTTCCAAGCCTTCCACCAGAACTTCTGGAGAACGCCTGTGAACATCTCATCAGTATAGGGGTTGAAACAGTTTCTGATCTTAAATATGTTACACCAGATGACCTTCCCATGTTGAGGACCATTCAAGTGCGCAAGCTTGTTGACAAGCTGAAGCAAGGTAAATTGTTAAGATGTAGTTTTATTCTAATCAATTTTTAGTAAAATATTTCAGCATAGAACTATTTTCATCAAATGATGGCTCTACTCATTCCTGTTCACGCTTGGTAACAAATAACTGATTTTTTATGAAAGTTCGTCATACTAAATACAATACTGTATACTGTACTGTGTGTATAACACAGAGAGAGAGAGAAGTACAGGGTGTTTCAGAAAAAATGCCAGGATTTGTTTCAGACAAATTCAGCAAATTCAGCAGTCAGTTGAGAACAGTCCCAAGAAATCACACCACTTTCGTGCTGGGCCTTACACCAACCACTCTCGGGCTTCAAAACTTGAGTTGAGATCTTGTAGGGGAAGAGCTGTAGATCTTTCCTCATCGTTCGCCATAGAGTGGTTGGTGTAAGGCCCAGCTCTTGAGCACGAATGCGGTGTGACTTTTTGGGACTGTTCTCAATTGACTGCTGAATTTGCTGAAGTTTATGTGGTGTGACGCTAGGCTTGGCACCACTTCTTCCTTTATTGCAAGGGTGAATAGTCTGCTCCCTATCTAAGTGATGGACAATCCTCCAAATTGACTTGTCATCTGGGGTGTTGATGCCTCGGTGAAGCCCAAATTCCTTCTCAAACCTGCGACGAACCTCCACGTAGGATTTGGTCTCATACTAAAATTGCACTATTTTTTGTTTCTGCTGTACACCATACATTTTTATCGGAAACAAAATAAGACCAATATTAATTGCCATCTAGTTCTAAACAACATCTGTAAAGGAAACATGAGAGAAGCAAAATTGAAAATTTTATGCCTGAGACAAATCCTGGCATTTCTTCTGAAACACCCTGTACAACCTTTTTTTTATGTTCCCCAGATTCTTCAACTCCGACATCACAGCAGATACCTACCATAGATGAAGAGGAGGACTATCAACTACAACCTTCAAGTTCACAAGATCATGGAGAAAAACCCGAGCTGGATCCGGTATTAAATCCCATATGGGCAGAGGAATTCCATATACCATGGGAAAAATTTCAACAAAGATATCTGCTAAGTGTCATAGAAAAGGGGATGAGACCAAAACCATCAGCTAGAAGGGAGATGGTTAGAATTTTGGTCTCTGAAATAACAAAAATCACTACAAAACCAGGCAAGAAAGCACTAGCAACTATTGCACAAAGAATTGTAAAGAAGTATCCAAAGTCTTTTTTGGATACCATTGATGGAAGTCTGGTTGGATGTGGTTATGATTCTCCGTTAAAACAATTACAGTGCAGATGTGATAACATGAACAGAAAATCAAATGATAGCTTATTAAAAAGAAAAAATAATGACTCCCATGTATTAGAGGAAACTGATTCAATTACCTCGTATTCCACTAAAAAAATGTGCCTTAACGATCAATACGGATGCATTAACTTTATGCCAAGTGCTTATCCAGAAGAGTGGGAATCAGAAGCATCACAGGAAACTATGAAATTGTTGTTGCAGGAAAAATATAAAGAAAGACGAAGTGATGAGGTGGAACCTTTGTTGAAGAACACATACATATCGCAGAGGAAAGATATAATATTAAAAAATATGAGCACATCAGATTTACAGATGACTTGGCCATACTTATTTGATCAAGTTGGAATGCTTCTTCATTTCAAAGAACTGACTGGTATTTTAATCAGAGACAAAATGAACTCTGCATTTACTCATAAGGGTGAAAAGATATTAAAGTGGATGAAAGAGCAGCCAAGTAAAAACTTTAGGAAAATACAAGAGCAGCTTGTAGAGGCTAAGTGCTCTATGAGTAATGGCACCCCAGAGGCAGTTGCTATCACCTGTGCAGTGATGTCATATTTTAGTGAAAAAGAGGAGACCGTATATAAATGTGTAGAGGTATGTTATTTATGTACAGTATTGTATATAGAGATTAGCTACTGTGTGTGTTTGTGTGTACCAAAGAACTGATATATCTAGAAGTCCATACAACCCTATATATTTAGCAAAATTTTATCTGTTTTATTCTAATTACAGAACTTGTATGCAATACTCCATTGAGTAAGAGGCACTTCACCCAATTTTATATGGACTGTGCCAAGGGTGTGATTGTCTGTGTTTGTCCATCCATGTGTCTGTCCGTCCATTTGTTCATCTGTTACTTGTTTTTGTGAGGTATGTTGTTCTTGTTAGTGCAATCAGTAAATCAGTCTCGCACATGTCTTGTACCCAGCATTTATAGCAATACCATTCAGATTTTCTTTCCTCCCCTTTTTTATTCACCTGTTATTTTCATGTTTTAATAGAATGAGATAATCATAATGATTGTCAGATCCTGTTGCTAGTCCTGTTTAAATTAATAACATTTCAAGTTTAGAGATGCTGACATTTTTGTTTATACATTTTCCAGGCAGCTGCAACTAAGGCTGATATTGAAAAGAACCTTCCTGATACGCCATGCTTAATAGGCTTTGGTAAGTAAACTATAATACATTATTGTGTGCTGTCAGCTCATAATTATTTACTTTTTTTTTTTTTTTTTTTTTTTTTTTATGACACTCAACATAAGGCAAGATGCCCAATTTCCAGGTCAACTTTTATGGCACCCAACTGCAGAGAGAGGGATGGAGGGTAATCCCAAATACTGTTATTGTAATCATACAGATGAGGGTGTTGTACGATGTTCAGGCACGGTATCTAATAATTAGCACTGGAAACTCGGTTCAGAAGAACAAATACTCTCATTCCCTC
Organism: Petrolisthes cinctipes; assembly: GCA_033782935.1. Taxonomy (NCBI): domain Eukaryota; kingdom Metazoa; phylum Arthropoda; class Malacostraca; order Decapoda; family Porcellanidae; genus Petrolisthes; species Petrolisthes cinctipes. The sequence continues at coordinate 351,246 of JAWQEG010000467.1, read as the reverse complement.
ACCTGAGAGTGATTTGAACTCTGAACCATGAGGTACAAGTCTAGTACACCATAAACTCAGCCACCATCTCTGTATGTTGTAGTGAATGGTAATAACAATGTGTAATACAGTATTTTTTTTACTTTTTTTACCAGTATTTTCCTTATACTGTCCATTGTTTGAATTATAACAATATTTAAAAACTTGAAATAAACCCTTGTTCATGGAGAGGCATTATCCAGTGTTCAAGTCAAACATACTGATTGATTTAATTATCTCCATTTGCCTGTAGTCTATAAACTTTTATTTCTTATGTACTTCCAGGAGAATCGAGGATGTTGGCGAGCAGGTTTATGCTCAGTATCGATGGTGTGGTTGTGAACGATCACATATCTACATTTACTGCTGGCCTTGCCATGTTGTTTTGTAGTTACTACAACTTCAACATCATGTACCCACTTGATTGTGCAGCAACGTTGGAGTTCATTCAAAGGTAAGCTCTGAAACAACTTTGTTACCATATATTGCAGAATATTCCTCAAGTGATACCTAAAACAAAATATTATTGGTCTTTTATCAAAATAGTATATAAACTTAAATCTTTACATCTCAACAGATTACATGGTTATACTTGTGTAGCCCATAGCAATCATTACAGTGTTCCTTTTGTTGACACACACATTCTTTGGTGTTCCATCCACTAAATATTTCTGGACAGATCATAGTACAGTCACGTACCACAATCTTATTATGCTTTATTGTTACAGATGCTTCGTTGGTATCAACCCAGACAGGGGCAGCAAAGTACAAGTCAAGAAAAATTGTAAGCGATACTCTCAGACTCACCCCAAGGTTCTTAGCCTGATCAGTGCGATAGCTGATGTGGATTGGCGGAGTTAAAGCCTCAGAAGTAAGGTTCATTCGTTTATACTGTATATTTAGTATGATACATTTATAATTCTCTTAAAATGGGTTGTAAAATTCTTGGTATGGTACAAGTTTTATATTTTTTGAGACGCTGCTTTTGTTGTATTTCTATATCTATCTATCTATCTATCTATGGCCAGATGCTGCATCTCTGTAGGGGTGGCTACAATTATAAGCCTCCATGCACCTCATTGAAATACTACATTGTCACATGTTAAAGCAACCTGGCATCTCCAACCCCCTACCCACCATCTTTTCTCTTGCTTCCTCCCTATCTCCCAGCAAAGCCTCCCCCTCCCCCACACACACACTTCCCTCGACCACCCCTGCCTGTATTCCTTCCCCCGCAACCCCCCCAACACCTCCCGCCTCTACCCTCTCCATGTATTCCATATTTAAGGCTTTCAATGTTGTCCTCATATGCTGTTGTTCTGCAACCATGTTCGATTACTGTTTCCTTCACGTTTGAATAGTTTGCCCGTATACCAGCTTTACTATATTTTAGCCTGATTGTTGCTTTCTCTGTATCCTCTCATTCAGTTTATCTCAGCGCTAGCACCTATACTCTCCACTTATTTCCATATCCATACTCAGACTTCTCTTTATCATTACAGATGCAGTAGCAGAGTGAAGTTGTTTCACATTCCTCCAACACACCGAGATCCCACACACCGAGATACAGTGCACCATAAAATGCCCAAACTTCGGACATTTTCAATATGTTTTAATGAGTACTTCTGTTTAGAATAGTGCAATTTTATTCCTGTTGGTGTCATGTGGTAGCCAGGGAGAGTACCTACTGAATCCATATAATTTAAAAAATTGGCCACGCTAAATTCATGCTTTTTTTTTTCATTTTCAAGTGTCCGAAGTTAGGAAATTTGTTCCATTAAGAAATTCATAGAAAATTTATGCATGCTTATATTTTAAAATAGTTTACTGGCCAGTACTTACAGCAGTTTTCCACGTAAAATTGTACCTTTCACATTCTTACAATTGAAACCTTTTGTTCTGTGTGTATGATCTTAAATCCCCCATTTCAATAGAGGGTTTTTTTGTTTTGTTTTTCACAAGGCCCAAAAAAACTTTTTATGTTTTATGATCAAAATTGTAAAAGTACAGTATACTGTATAAATGTTTTTGCCGCATACATTTGTCCTCAAAAATAGCACTCTGTACTCAGATAATTTGCTGTCTCAGGGAAAATTTGTCAGTTAAACTCACTAAATAAAATTTTGTTTATTATCAGTTCGTTTGCATGATTCTTTTTGCAAGGAAACTCCTTCATAAAGATAGGTATACATATATATATATATATATAGGTCCTGATGGTATTTGTAGATTAGATATTTAATCCATATACTCATGTATTTTTTTAAAGAAATTGATCCCTGTTTCTTCCAGAAGTTTCAGTGTAACCGATTCTGAAAGAAACAAAAATAATATTCTGTGCAAAAATACAATATTCTTTCTGTAAAAAAAAAAACAGAATAAATACTGGCATCCATGCTGCCAAACATTATCTGTGAATTATTAAAAAACCTTAATTTTCCTGTAAATTATATTACAGGAAATACCAGTATATTTTACAAGAAACGTAGTTTTCCTGTAAATTATATTACAGGAAATACCTGTATATTTTTACAAATAACGTAGTTTTCCTGTAAATTATATTACAGGAAATACGTGTATATTTTTCTGACAACGTTTTTTTCCTGTAAATTATATTACAGGAAATGCCTGTATATTTTACAGAAATTTTGAACTGTAAATTTTACAGAAAATGTTTGGCAGCATGGATGCCAGTATTTTTTCTGTAAAATTTAACAGAGATTTTTTACAGTGTGGCAGATAATACATGTGAGCAGAGGCCAGGGAGATTGTGTCTGGCACCCACAGGCTTGTCAACTGTATTCTTTTTTTTTTTTTTTTGCATTAATTAGAGATTGACGTTGACTCTAGTCTCGTTAGCCCAAATTAGTTTTGATACTCCAAGAGGATTATGAGTTGGTTGAAAACCACTAAACTGGTAAGGGTATTGAAGACTGGAAATATTCCCTCTCCAACATGTTGGCAGTCCTGATGACTTGAAGATGTGTAAGGTGGTGCAGTCAGTCAGTTCACAAGACAAGGTGTATATGGAAATTCACACTAATATCAACCTTGTAGCAGAAGACAGTAAAGACCAAAACGGCATCAAATACAACGGTAAGAGTAGTGGTAGAGTGTATAATTATGGAATGTCACACTAATATCAACCTTGTAGCAGAAGACAGTAAAGACCAATACGGCATCAAATACAACGGTGTGAGTATTGGGAAGGTGTTGTATGATGGAAAACACAGGATTTCAGACCTTAACACGCCTTCAATAAAGTTTAATTTTAAGAAATTTTGAAAATAGTTGCCAGCTTCTTTATTAACATGTCCGATGAAACCTCAACTGTTCATCCCATGTATTACTTGATGGAACTATTACAATGTTTAAATAATTATGAATATACTTCTCTCGCAACTCATGACAGAAAAAACCAATAGAACCTCTGTCACCAACATTATTATGTTATGTGTGTGTGTACTGGCTTATATATATAAGTATAATGCACACAGAAAAGAGAGATACACACGGAGAAGAGAGATACAGACCAAATAATAATTTTTGGTACCAAGAGACAAATGACAAAAAAAGGGTTTCATAGTCAAATTCCAATATTTCAATACAACAGGCTATTATTAAAAGTATTCAGAATATTACAAGGTTGCTATCACGTGAGGGATAATGAAAGCCTTGATATTTGACACGATTATAAACTGTTAGGTAGATACGTGGTAAATGGAAGTGTGTGTTAGTGGTATCAACACTTGACACATGTAATATAAAGGTATTCACATTTGCTTCATTTAATAAAGAGCATTCTGGTTCATGATTCTTTTTCAGTTATTGTGTAAGTATTTTTCAGCGTTTAGTGCTTGATGATAACCATTGAATATTATACGAAAAAATACCGTATACAATAATATTACCTCGGTTGTTTTTGTGTTACATCATAATATTAAAAACTTAATCTTACATTTAATGATGTTAATAATTGACACGAATGTCGGTATATAAATAATTGATAACTGGGCTTCCACACATTTTTCACCTCCCCAAGAATAATTTCTCACCTCTCTTGTATATACACCCCCCCTACCCTCCTCAAATCCCTCCTTACTTCTCCCTCCCACTAGTGAATGGTTCGAGCGAGCAGAGCTCACAACTAGTGTTTCGGGGTTATCTCGGCCAACATTGACAACGCTGGGTGGGCCTCACAGGAGTGTGACCAGCTGTACAATGTTACCAGAACCGATATCACACCACTTAAAAGGTGTCTTGCCTGGGGGTGTCTTTACTTTTATGAGTGACTGTACAGCCACAATCAAATATCCACCGACACTTTTCTTCTATCGTAGTAAATATCTTGGTAATAAAGAACAACACATGTATGATTTTGCCGTACCTCATAATAATAATTGAGGGGGTTGAGTTGACATAAGGTGTTGTTGTACGATTATATTTTGATATGATACTGATTTATTTGCACGATGGAAGGAAAGTGTCGGTGGTTATTTGATTGTGGCTGTACCGTAAAATCTGTGTCACTGAGAAACTCACATTCTCTTGTCATAATAACAACATTGTATGATGTGTGAAAATGAGGACAACTGTAGGCTATACTCGCAATCCAAAATATTTATCCAGGCTTGCTTCGAATAGCCTAATCGAGTATTATGCGAGCTCAAGCAAATATGAAACAGGATAAACGTTGTAATTGGTTCATTCCTATGTCAAAGTATTCGAAACTTCAACAAGACCTGGATACAAATTTTAGATTACGAATGTACAGTCGTGGTCAATAATAACCATCCACATATAGGTAACTAAAATAAATTGCTGTCTAATAATTTCCAGAACATAGACCGCACCTACTTGATTTGTTTCTTACTACCAATCCCGAAACATATAGTGTTGAAGTGAGGTCCCCTCTTGGATCCTCAGACCATTGCCTCATTGCAGTCTCCTGTTCCCACTCCTCCCTACCCATCCACTCTGAACCCATCCGAGTGACCAAATGGCACTATGATGCTGCAGATTGGGTGGGGTTCCGTGACTTTTTAATTAACATTCCTTGGTCATCATTTTACTCTACTGACCCAGATAGCTTCCTGAACCATATTACTGACTTTATAAAAATAGGAATGGAAACATATATCCCTCACCAACAATACTCAAAAAGATCTAACTCTCCAAAATGGTTTGATCACAGCTGTGCCAGAGCTACAGAACAAAAATCAATAGCCTATAATGCCTATACAAAGTCGAAAACTCTTCAGTCATACAATTATTTCAAAATTGTCAGATGCCATGCTAAAGCTGTAACTAATTTAGCCAAATCTAACTTCATACATAAACAAGTCAATAAATTACTGAATAATCCTAATGATAATAAGATCTTTTGGTCAACAGTAAACTCATTCAAATCTAACTTCAACCATGGTTCATCTATTCCCCCTTTAAAGAATAGCAATGGAAATCTCATATGTGATCCACGTGGTAAAGCAAATCTTTTGGCCAATATCTTCGCCACAAATTCAAACCTCAATGACACTGCTCAAAACACTCCCATTTTGAATTTTAACTCCCAAGAAAGTCCACCCTTAATAATTCATACAAGACAAGTGCGGACCATTTTGGAGAATCTCTCCATCGACAAAGCTCCAGGACCAGATGAAATTCCTCCCACTGTATTAAAAAATTGCTCAAAAGAATTAGCTCCAATTCTCTCAAAATTGTTTCGTGCATGTCTCCATACCTCGTCCTTCCCAGCCGCCTGGAAAGAAGCCAATGTACAACCAATTCCCAAAAAAGGAGCTACCGCAAATCCATCAAATTACAGACCAATTGCCATCACGTCTACTCTCGGTAAAATATTTGAAATAGTTCTTAACAATCACTTTGTAAAACACCTTGAAAAAAATCATCTGCTAAATGATAAGCAATATGGCTTTAGACAGAGACGATCTACTGTGGACCTGCTCTGTTATTTCACAGATAACATATTCCAATCAACTGATAAATATGGAGAGACTCACACAATTTGCCTTGATATATCTAAAGCCTTTGACAGAGTATGGCACAGATCATTACTGTCTAAGCTTCCACATTATGGCCTTCAATCTTTTGTTCCTCTAATTAATTCATATCTTAGCAACAGAAAATTACGTGTGATGGTAGATGGTCTGTATTCCGACTTTCATCCCATTAATGCTGGTGTTCCTCAAGGAGCGGTCTTGGCTCCAACTTTGTTCCTCATTCATATTAATGATCTTTTGTCAGATACTCAGAATTCAATTCACTCCTATGCTGATGATTCAACTATTCACAGTTCCTTCTCATTTAATGATAGTTTTACTCAACACAATATTTTAGAATAAAAACTTGCCACTTCAATTTCATTAAATGAAGACTTAACGAAGATCTTTGAATGGGGACAAAACAACCTAGTTTCTTTCAATGCAAATAAAACTAAATACATCCCGTTCTCAAATAGATCAGATAATCAAGATTCTCACATTATTTTCAATAATACAAATATCCCCAAGTCCCACAGCATTGATCTCCTTGGTGTAACTTTAAATGAAAACCTCAGTTGGACTCCCTATGTAAAATCCATTGCCAAAACTGCATCTAGGAAGATGGGACTTTTATACAGAGCTTGTAATTATTTGACTGACGAGCATTTAGCAGTAATATATAAGAGTCATGTGCGTTCCCAGATGGAATATTGTTCACCTCTGTGGGCTGGTTGTGGATCGGTGGTGTTAAGACAATTAGATAAAATTCAAAACAGAGCTATCAGACTTATCAATAATCCTATGATCACTAATGGATTCCCTCCCTTATCAGTACGTAGAAATGTTGCTTCCCTTGCACTATTTTATAGATACTTTTATAAGAAATGTTCGGATGAACTTGCCCTGATTATACCACCCCTTCGCGTCTTCCCACGGAGGACTAGGGCAGCTGAGAATGTGCACAAGTTCACACTGACTCCTCCACGTTGCAGGACAACTGCTTACAAAAATTCATTTACTCCCCGTACTACTTCCCTGTGGAATTCTCTACCAAGGGAATGTTTTCCAGCAAGTTATAACCCCCAGCAATTTAAATCCAGTTGTTTTAAATATTTTATGAGTGGAGGATGCCAATAGGCAAATGGAACCATTTATTTATTTGTTTTTTCCTTTCCTCCACTCACTATATGTAAAAAAAAAAAAAAAAAAAAAGTTCACATATTATGTTATTGTTTTGAAAAGTGAGTAGCTGTACGTAGTAATTTAAAAGATGGTATACTCGCAATCCAAAATGTGCATCCAGGCTTACTTCGAATAGCCTGATCGAGTGTTAAGTGAGCTCAAGCAAATATGCAACAGGATAAGTGTTGTAATTGGTTCACTAGTATGTCAAATGATTCGAAACTTCAACAAGGCCTGGATACAAATGTTGGATTGCGAGTGTACTTGACCTTTTTATTGGAAAATCTGTCAGCCAACGAACAGAGGGGAACCATCACCCCATTGTGGATGATTATTACTGACCACGACTGTACATTCGCAATCCAAAATATGTATCCAGGCTTGCTTCGAATAGCCTGATCGAGTATTAAGCGAGCTCAAGCAAATATGAAACAGGATAAGTGTTGTAATTGGTTCACTAGTATGTCAAATGATTCGAAACTTCAATAAGACCTGGATACATATTTTGGATTGCGACTTTACGTATGGAATTGTTTCAGACTCTGTCAATGTGGGGGAGAGGGAACAACCAGGGTCACATATGTACCAATTGTCACCACGGTCCTACGACAACCAAACCCGGCTGACTGTGTGGCTGAGGGAAGCAATACAGGATGAGGAAGAGAATAGAGACCCATCTTTTGTTACCAGTCTCTCTGCCTTCACACTCTGTATGTGGTTCCATGTGGTGACCTTCCTTGACCTCAGTTGTCTACTTAGCTATGCACTCAGCGCTCAGGACGATGATGTTATCCATGTCTGTAAGTGAGGTTGGTAGTACAGTTGCAGACATACTATATGAAACATACATACTTCAAACGTGGCCCCTCATTAACACAAGGCTAGGATAAGATGTTTTGTATAAGGGATGTCCTAATCTATGCTTGATAAGGTGATTGTTTTATGTGTCTGTTTCATATGTTCACAACTGCACTCCTACATGTGATACCATCTAGCGTAGCCTATAAATAGTTTTCTCTCACTCTTAGTGGAAAAATTTCAATATATATTTTCTAATGTTTAAGGCTATATACTGTCCACCTCTGAAAATTGGCAATGCATATCTTTGGATAATTAATATTAGAGGATACAGATGCAAGCCCTTTCTAGTGATTTTGCCAGATCATTTTTATGCAGGTAATGTGAATCTTCCACTTAAATTTTGCCTTGAATTCAATTGCACGACAGTACTTTCTCCCTTCCAGCTAGAAAAACTCTTAAAGCCCATTATGCTGTCTATACTTTGTTGAATTTTCTTATCATCGTTTGTCTGCAGTCACACGGCCTGACGGGTTAGAAGTGGACTACATAGGTCACAACGTACAACATCACCTGAAGCTATGGCCAATGTTTTGGTACTCAGCCTGCCTGGTGGTGGATGAGGAACAGGTGGGTGTGTGGGTAGCTGGAAGGGGTCAGCACCACCCAGCCTCCAACCCACCCCTGCTCCTCAACGGGTCCCTAGTGGCTGGACAAGAGCAAGATGAACTAGATGGTGGCTTCATCGGCAATCAGGCATTCATAGGACATCCCACAGGCCTAACACTATGGCCAACTGCTCTATCCCCTCATCAGGTGCAGGGTTGGTCTGCGTGTCAACAGCAGGACGTAACAGCAGTAATGATAGCCTGGGAAAACCTGAAGTGGACAGTTCACAATGAGTCTGGTAGTGTCACCATTCACCACGACGGCCCCTGCAATCAAGGACATCACAGCAAGGGAGAGTTATTCTTCTTTACTAATATGCTATCATGGTCTGAGGCACATACTTTCCTTCAGAGATCCGAGATGGTGATGGCTGCCCCGAGTGATGAGCAGGAATGGAGACAGGTCACACAACTCACATTCTACAGGCCTCAGTGTAGCAATGCATACTCAGAAGGGGTGAGCATATGGTTGGGTATCTTTGTGAACAAAACATCTCAGATGGCCCTTAGTGAGGATTATAATAAGAATTTCTATGACTTCCTGGCCATCCGCATGGAGAGGCTGACAGGGAATCCTGACTCTTACCCAGTGAGCCAGGACCAGCAAGGGTCGTGGCACCAGGAGAACCAGGACAGTGAGTTGTTTTCATTGCTCGTTATATCCGCCCACCACAGCCTATCCGCTTGATGGGACTGTGCCCAGTCAGCGCCTCACTTTGGTCTAAAGAAATCAACTTCGTGGTAAGTTCCTCTGCTCTCAAGGATAGCAACAACAGTAGCATCTACTTACATGGATATGGTCGTTACCACATCATCTGGGACAAAGTGAGTGAATCATGGTGCCTGATATGGGAAGGAGAGGGTTGGAATCCCCTGGCTTGTACAAAAACACTCCTGCCACCATTGGGTCGACATCCTTGGAAACTGCACACCGAATTTTGCAACAATACCATGAACAGCACTCAGATAATGGTTCTCAGCACCTGTACCTCTGATAGATTTACATGTACTGATTCCACATGTATCAATCTATCACAGCGCTGTGATAACGTTATCGACTGTAGCGACGGAATAGCTGAGAGGGACTGCTTCACCTGCATCACACCCCAGGGCTACGTGAATGCCATGCCCCCAATGATCCCTGTACAGATCTCCGTGGAGGCTGAGGTGACAGACCTGGGGCAGACTGACCTACTGGCATCCACCTTGACACTCACTGTCACACTGATGCTCAGCTGGATTGATGAACGTCTAGAGTTCCATCATCTACAGAATGACACAGATGGTGCGCTGACAACGGTCGTCCTCAAACTAGACCAAAAGGTGAGACACATAATTTCAGTGGCCTCCACTAGTAACGAGCACACCGTCCATTGGATTTAGCGAAATATGACACCGCTGTGTTTGTTAACTTGTAGTATTAGTAGGTGATTGGACAGAACTCACCCCTGTTAATTAAAGGATTTACCATAAGAACGCCATGTAAACAAACACAGTGGTGCCACATATTGTCAAGCCCACCAGATACTGATTGATACTAGTGGAGATAAGTGTTCATATAGACAGTATATATTTATTACTACACCTTCACACATCCTCGCTTTTACTCCAACTATCATTTCTCATTTGGGGTGTTTCCAGTATTCGAGGATTCTGGAACGAAATCTGTACTCATAAGTAATTCACAGATAATTTCAGTATATATATGTAAATGGAAGAAAATTTTTACTCAATCTTGTTTAAATGTAAGAAGTGTCTTAGAATTATAGAAAGGGAGCTTATGCTACATAATTGCTTCGACCAAGTACAGTAAAACATTTATTACACCATATTCTACCGTATTTAATTCAGACCCACGCATACTTAAGGAGGCACTCGGTCGATGCAATCACTGATACAAAGGCATGTTTTTTTTTTTTTTTTTTTTTTTTAATTCATTGCGCCATAGCGTCAGTCAATAGGCAGACAACAGTACACAAGGGTAGGCGGGACTCACGAGAACCCAATGACCACACACACACACAAGCACACACACATGTGCACACACACACACATCACGAAAACATAACAGAATGAAGCACAAGTATACAGACAAATATTTACATCATGACCTACTTAAATCCACCAAAACGAGGGTGGCGCACCAGAAGTTCCTCCAGAACCTGATGGTTCAGCAGGTGTCGACAAACCACATCAAGTGGCAGGCCCTGGGGCAGCAAGTGTCGGACAGTGGGGCAGGCTAGGCAATAGTGCTCTATAGTGTTAGCACGAGGCGCTCGACACAAGCGACACTCAGTGAAGGGAGGCTCACCCTGCATCCCAGCAACCTGCCACGGTGGCCGGTAGCCAAGCCTCAAACGAGCAGAGACTACATTGTGCCTCCGAACCATGAGGCCTCGACGACGGTAGGAATATTTTTGATGGCATACAGAATCGTAAAGTGTGATGGAGATGCATCCCTGCGTCGCCGTACAGGAAGGAGAGCGGCGGAGCGGACTTTAGAGAGGTAACATGTCAGGGAGAGAGGACGTCCAGCACCACGAGGAGGCAGATGGCAGGCTTCCTTTGCGAGTCTGTCAACTGTACCATTGTGACGTAAACCTACATGGGATGGCACCCATAAAAATTTGACAGTCAATTTACGATGATGCAATAAGGCCAAAAACGATAAAATCTGCTGAATAACAGTAGAGTGAGTGGGCTGAACACTAGAGAGGGAATGAAGGGCAGGTTTGGAGTCACAAAAAATGGCAGCATTCAATCCACGTTGACAAACAACACTAACAGCATCCAGAATGGCATACAGTTCACACAATGTTGAGCTAGAGTGGTTACAGAGACGACGGCCAACCCAGCCCCCTGGAGGTGACTCCAGGTCAGGCGAGAAAACAGCACAACCTGCTGCACCATCCACCTGCAATGAGCCATCAGTGTAGAGGCAGTATGGATCTGTGATGGAGGAAGTCACTGTTTCTATGTGTTCCAGAGCCAACTGCCGCTGTAGAGAAGGCAGCTCCGACTTGGAAGTAGGTGTAAAGCTCACATCAGGTGTTGGTAGCATCCATGGAGGGGGCCATGGGGGGACGTCTGCAACCATTATATCTATATTAAGACCACGGAGCACAGAGGAAACAGACCTTATAAGAGTACGTCCAGCAGGCAGTATGGGAGGGACTGGGTAGTTTGGTCTAAGAGAAGTCCTGACTAACTGAGAGTAATTGGGTGAAAGATGTGGGAAATGGAGGCACTTGACAGTGAAGCAAGTAACATTACAATAAATTCTCTCGATTAATGGTGGAAGACGCAACTCACGCTGCATGTTCACTATCCTGGTCGACATTGGACAGCCGAGAATTATTCTCATTGCTCTATTCTGAAATTTTTCTAAAGTTTCCAGAGTAGCCCTAGGAAGTTGAATCAAAGCAGGGGAAAGGTAATCAACAACTGAACGGATAAAAGCAATATAGATAGTCCTGGCTACTGGGATGGAGATCCTCGAGGAGTTGTTAGTGAGCCATTGAAGTGGTGTAAGTCGGCGCTGGAGACGACCCAATAAGTCCTGGACAATGGGATGGTCTTGAGGTCTGGCAGGGACAATCAGCCAAATATTGACTGGCGCGCCCAGGTAGCGATACTGGGAACACATGGGAATGACAGTCCCTCCAATGGTGAACACTGGCTGAGCTTGAGGAAGACGGCAGGTGAATATTCTGCTCTTATCTGGGGAGACAATAATGCCACAGTGAAAGGAGACCACAGAGAAGAAGTCAAGAAACCGCTGGAGATCCCTTGGTGAGGTAGAATGAACACAGATATCATCAGCATAGCATGTAATTGTAGTTCCAGGAATATCAGGGAGAGAAGTGAGCAACCGATGCATCAGAATATTAAATAACAATGGGCTGAGAACACCACCTTGAGGCGTACCAAGATGAAAACTGGGCAAAGGACTGAGTGCACCACTGAAAAACACACGGGAGGTCCTGTTACTCAGGTAGCCCCGAATCCACCGTAGTAGATTACCCTTTATCCCAAAGTCAACCAGTTGATCCAAAATGACGTCTCTATTAGCAACATCGAAGGCACTTCGAAGGTCAATGAAGGCCACCACGCTGTCCCTGGAAAGGCGAGAGTACAGGTCGACTTGGCAGTGATGTGTGCTCCGCTGGGGAAGGAAACCAAACAGCCATGGAGAATGGCGATCCTGCAGTCTGTACATGAGACGATTGAGTAAAATTCTCTCCATAACCTTACAGAAACAGGAAGTAAGGGAAATAGGCCTGAACTTCGCAGTGCCGGGCTTAGGGATGGGTATTATTGTGCTGCTGGTCCAGGCTCGTGGTACACAACCGTCACGAAGACAAAGATTGTACAGTCGAAGTAGAGGGTTCCCAGGAACTTGTTGAAGTAGGCGCAGCACAGCATAAGTAATACCATCATCACCAGGAGAAGAAGCTCTACCCCGAGAGAGAGCACGGCGCAACTCCTCCTCAGTTATCTTCTCTGCATCATCGTCATCATCTTGTAACAGAGCAGACATTAGACGTAGCCAATACAAAGGCATGTGTACAGAGAGGCCCTCACACTCACACAGTAAAGAACTCATATACAGGGTGTCTCAAAATTCGTACTCTAAATTTAAAGGGTAAGTTATGTAGTGAAAAATAAACACATTTTATTATATACAATGTGTTCTACAAATGAGTTATTTAGGAGATGAACGTTTATTATGAATTGTAGCGACTGTGTTGGTAAAACTGAGAGAGAGAGAGAGAGAGAGAGAGAGAGAGAGAGAGAGAGAGATGGTTTCGTTTTATGGAACATCAACTCCCCTGCTTCTCTGTGAATGCATGCAAAGAAGACATAGATTTAGGGCTTTATGCCTATCGACTCATGGTGTTGGTCATTAAGGCAGTCAGTCTTGTTACATCAACATATCTTCCCCCAGCCTACAAGGTTGCTATCCTTGTTCTTACAGCCGGGTACTTACTTACTGCTAGGTGAACAGGGACATAGGGGGCTGGGAGCTTACAGTTATCAACTCGACTACAGTTTGGATTCGAATAACCTGCGAAGTCATGAAACACGAACAAACCATAACAGCTAAACCGAGCTGCACTGTCAAACACTCTTTCACAGGCTACGTTAATTGTTTTCTTTTTTCTTTTTATATATATATACTTCAACCTCGAGTTTCTAGGCTGTCAGTAGCCCGTGACTCTTGCGAGGCCCCAAGATTATTGGGTGTCGCACTAGACGAGACAGTAGAGCTTCGTGGTGATGTTGGTACCGTAGCTTCTCTTTTGCCCCACTAGATGACCACACCTTATTTATACACGTCACTATCAGGAGACAAGAGGAGTTACACACACACACACACACTAGATGAGACAGTGGAGCTTCGTGGTGATGGTACCGTAGCTTCTCTTTTGCCCCACTACTATCCGTTTCAGCGCCGGACAGACGCTGTTTTTCGCAAATATCTCCTAAACGAATCGTTGTATCAATATAATATTTCAACACACTATCTTTAACACCCGGGCGTAATTTATGGCTGACATACCATATTACTATATGTGTTATGCGAGGAGTTTACTCGTGAAAAATAGCACAAAGCTGGCCAGTCATATTGACGCATTCGAAGGAAAGTGTGGCCCCCCCAACACCCTCCCAAACCATTCCTAACCACAACTACATCCCCCCCTTTTCACCCCTCCCTCCTCCTCTTCTCCCCCTAGCTCCTCGCCTCCCTCATCACTCGTGTCCCTCCCTATTTCTTCCATCACTGTATTATATATTAGAATGTTATGTAGATGTATATGTATAGATATGATTATTAACTAAGAGTATGGTGCAGTACAATTCTATAGAGGCAAGACGTATTTCACTTTGATAATTACTGTACACCAGCATGTTTACATACATGTAGTATGTAGAAGGTCCATGTTTGCAGTCCTTATGGTCAACCATGCAAGTGAACACGATGTACTGGCATCACCTGTGGTCTGTACCTTCTAGGCAAAGTTATTAGATACTGTGTACCTATTCATTATAAAATGTCAACTTGGTCCAGTTAATATAATGTTATTTTGTTGACTTGTCCCTTTTATATTTATATTATCACCAAATTACATATATATATATATATATATATATATATATATATATATATATATATATATATATATATATATATATATATATATATATATATATATATATATATATATATATATATATATATATATATATATATATATATAATAGTGTAGGATTTAATTATGCAAACATGATAAAACAAAATTTATTCACAATCACTGTCAAGGAAAACGTCATCGTCTTCATCATCACTGGCTTTCACGTTTGTACAATGTGGCAAGACGAAGAACAAACGATGTCCTGCATCCACGGGGGCAAATGGACAACATTGTTGCTAATATGTGCGCCGCGGCAGTCAATGATTTCTACCCTGTCACTACTTGAGTCACAGCCTCGGACTCGGGGGTACCTCATACCTCAGAGAGAGGGGGAGGGGATACGGGAGACTCTGAATATTCAATTAAGGCATAAATTGGTTATTTAAAAAGGTAAAGAACACATGAAGCAACCATGAACGATTATATTTGGTTGCCCAAAACCAAAATTAATCATTTTTCTGGTCGCCTTAGACACGTGGGTTATTATCAGGCTATACGGCCATTAACAACGGGATTAGCTATTGCTTTAATGGTCATTTGACCAACTCTGGTTTTCATGTCCACACACAACAGTAACTGTATTAAACAATATTACTAATGAACGATACGTATATACATACTGTCATAAAAAAAATAAAAAATGGAAGGTGGATGGTGTAAATAGGGGGGTGAAGAGTGAAACGGGGAGGGGGATAATGAGATATTGGGGTACGGAAGGAAGGAATGGTGTGGGGGGATTTCGGGGTGTTGGTAGAGGGGTTACATGAGTACCCCACACTCGTCCGATTCTCTATAACGCCTTAGATATGATGATTGGATTAGGCTTAATATCACTCAGTAAACTCCTAACATAACACATATAGTAATATGGTATGTCAGCCATAAATTACGCCCGGGTGTTAAAGACAGTGTGCTGAAATATTATATTGATACAACGATTCGTTTAAGAGATATTTACGAAAAACACCGTCTGTCCGGCGCTGAAACGTATAGTAGTTGACATCACCTTATTTATACTTCACTATACAGGTGAGGGCAGCTACACCGTCACTCACAGCATCTTGGAATATGATCGAGCATCTTCTATGTTGTCTATGCCGCTATCAACTCCAGCCAGTTTCCACTATAATCCCACACGTAGCAGCTACATACTACACGCCATAGAAATGTACAAAATACCCTTGGACAAATGCATATACGTATGTTTTGTAAATGTCGCACTATTATTGGTTTTGTGAGTACTGCCACAATCAAATAACCACCGACATTTTCCTTCCATCATGCAAATAAATTAGTATCATATAAAATATGTAATCATACAACACCTTACGTCAACTCAACCCCCTCAATTATTATTATGAGGTGCTGCAAAATCATACACGTGTTGTTCTTTATTGCCAAGATATTTATTACGATGGAAGGAAAGTGTCGGTGGTTATTTGATTGTGGCTGTACATACTGTCGATTCTATACATACACTCTTAAACGTCCAATATTTTTATTTATGTTCATAGTGACTGAGCATTGCTATATTTCATAATAGTCCTTTACCTCCTAAATAACAATTTTTTCGAACATTATTGTATAATATAATAAAAACACAAATATTTTTCAATTAACTTACACTTTAAATTTGGTGAACGAATTTTGAAGCCCCCTGTATAATGACAAGTGTGGATATAAGCGGTGTATACTGATAGATGATTTTAATATGCATTTATGCCATGACAGACAATGGTAACAAAGTTTGCCATAAAGGGGGTAATACAGTGTTGATAAATCTGGATTGATTGATTAATATTAGGCGCCGCAACAGCGAGGTCATATAGCGCCAGAAAAAGATGATAGAGAGGTGTGACAGCAAGCAGGAAGGAAATAGAAAGAAATGAGGGACAGTTGAAGAACTAAAAGCTTGTGGCTGGGGCCGAAGGGGCGACAAAACCCTTAAAGTATTGCCCACATCATTAATGCAGGCAATACCCACCTACGGAATGATAAATCTGGAGCAACTGATTTCTCCACACTCATCTAAGTAACAGGTCACCATCATTTTTTGTTTAATCTAGCCCTGTTTCCTGGCTGGCATACTGTGCAGGAATCAAGGAGCTCTATTATATAAAAAGTGTATTTATTACCCCTTGAATTAGGACGAAAGTATACTGACGTTTTGTCTAGTGGGTGACTTGACCCGTGGTGTATGTTATGACAGTTGTGAATGATGTAACTGGTATGAACAGTCACAAGCATAAGTTTCTTTGCCCCTCTGGCGGAGTGAGGTCGAAGTCATGGTTGGAGAAGGGCCTGGCAAACGAACACTGGGAGTCAGTATCTCATGACTGTGTATAATTTGTTGGATTCAAGTAAGTGAACACCTCTAAAGACATGAAGCATTATCCGAGCATTATGAACTGGCTCATTTTATGTTCGTCTAGTCCATATCCAACCACGACTTCGACTTCACTCTCGCCAGGGGGGTAAAGAAACTTATGCTCGTGACTGAACATAAGAGAATAGCACACTGTTGGTATATTCGAGCAGGGATGCACAACCTTTTGGGCACCTCGGGCCACATGATCAAACTTAAGGGGGAAGTTTTGTGTTAGAAAATCTGGAGCAACTGAATCCTCCAAACTATTCCAAGCAACAGGACACCATTATTTTTGTTCATTTGGTCCTGTTTCCTGGCACACTTTGGAGGAATCAAGACACTCCAATGTACCAAAAAAGAATTACCACCTTAAAGCTCACTGAGGGCCGCAAAACTTATGTTAAGCAAAAATGTAGAAATTATTGGTGCTTAATGGTAAAAATATAGTATTTAATGACTTAACCCATTACGTTACAAAACTAGGATTAATCCTTACCTGGCATACACGACACAGTCTTATTAATGCAATTTTTGACACTGTGATTCATAGACAAGCTTCTTTATGTTAGGTTGAAACTTCGTTGTTGTTATTTTTTACAATTTATTATCTATTAAGGGCCGCCAGAGGGTCGCTTGAGGGCCCGGTTGTGCATCTCTGTATTAGAGAGTCTTGATTCCTCCAAAGTACACCAGGAAACAGGACTCGGCTAACAAAAATAATTGTGTTCTGTTCCAAGGAATTGTTTGGAGGAATAAGATGCACCAGATTTACCAACACTGTACACTCGCAATCCAAAATATGTATCCAGACTTGCTTCGAATAGCCTGATCGTGTATTCATTAAGCGAGCTCGAGCAAATATGAAACAGGATAAGCGTTGTCAGTAAGTAAGTAAGTAAGTAAGTAATTTAATTGGTTCACCAGTATGTCAAATTATTCGAAACTTCAACAAGGCCTGGATACAAATTTTGGATTGCGAGTGTAAAGTCGGCAGCATAAGTTCGCTGCATTTCACCTGTAAAACTATGAACTTAATGATGATGTAACACTATTGAAATGCAGATATAACAGACACACTTTTCACATAGCAAATTATATTACATGTTGTTAGAATAGAAACTGGTTCAGAATGTAACTTTATCTGGTCATATTAGCATTACATAGTATATGGGATGGACGCGAATTTATGCTGCCGACTGTACCTCCTGACACTCTCGTCTCCCCTACCCATGGAGGTAGTATAGGTGGAGGCGCCATGGCTCACTAATCCAGGGGAGTAAAGTGAAGCCGCCGAACTGTCATTTTCGGCGCCTTCAATACGGCGGACACCAAGATATGTTTCAGTAAAAGTGGACTTCTGACCTGACATACAAAGGAATGCGCCATCTTGAAGGCGCCGGAAATGACAGATTGGTGGCTTCACAAATCAGGTCCTACTGGCGACTCCACCTATACTACCTCCATGCCCCTACCTCCATCATTCGTTTCCCCCCCTCCCACCAGCCATACAATGATTGCTACTTCTTCACCCTGCCACATTTCTCCCCTCATTTTCCCAGCCCCTATATATCCCTGTACCCTGGGGGAAGATATGTTGATGTAACAAGACTGACTGTCTTAATGACCAACACCATGAGTCGATAAGCATAAAGCCCTACTAAATCTTCTTCTTTTCTCCCCTCCCTCCCTCCCTCCATCTGCAACTGTTACCAGATCCGCTGAGGCACAAAGTAGGTCGTTGGTGGATGGGGTGTTGTCGTTTGATCTATCCGGAGCTGTACAGCCACAATCAAATAACCGCCGACACTTTCCTTCCATTGGACAAAATAAATCAGTATCATATCAAACTATAATCATACAAAACCTTACGTCAACTCAAACCCCTCAATTACTAATATGAGGTGCTTCAAAATTATACATGTGTTGTTCTTAATTACCAAGATATTTACTTCGATGGAAGGAAAGTGTCGGTGGATATTTGATTGTGGCTGTACTCCTGAGGTCGTCTGTTTTCTGCTATAGTTAGTAGGAATCAGTAGCCTTCCAAGTTACCAGCAAGAAATTCTCCTCTTAATTAAAAGGGGGACGTTTTGTGTTGGTAAATCTGGAGCAACTGAATCCTCCAAACTATTCCAAGCTTCAGAACACCATTATTTTTGCTCTTCTGGTTCTGTTACCTAGCATACTTTGGAAGAATCAAGGCACTTCAATGTAACAAAAGTGAATTATCCCCTTATATAACTCATTTGTCAGCCTTAATTAACATACACACACTCCTACTATAAATGAATTTCTTCCACTTTTGTCTATCATACAGAAGTTCTTTACTTTTCTCATTCTTACTCCACACTTTCTTACACAATCACTCACCATATCGTAACATCTGCTTCTATGTGGTCTTCCCCTTCTTCTATGCCCCTGAAAAATTACTCTCTTATACACTTATCCCACCACACTTGTCTTTCTTCCCCTTCTCTGCCCCTGAAAAATCACTTCCACTTATTTCACCACATATTATCCATTCGTTCCACACACCCATACCATCTCACAACAATTTCCTCTCTTAATAATTATTATAATACTCTAATTAAGTGCTTCATTCACACCACCACACCTTTAACGGATTGCACACTATCTCACCTTATCAGTTCTTTTAACTACACACACACACACACACACACTCACTTCCGTCTCAACTATTTGATTTTACTTTCGATTTCCTGTACAGCCACAATCAAATGACCACCGACACTTTCCTACCATCGTAGTTTATAAATATCTTGGTAATAAAGAACAACACAGGAATGATTTTGCAGCACCTCATAATAATAATTGAGGGAGTTAAGTTGACATAAGGTGCTGTGTAATATATTTTGATATGATACTGATTTAATTGCACGATGGAAGGAAAGTGTCGGTGGATATTTGATTGTGGCTGTACATCTACACTCCCGTTGGTTCACTCTGCCCCTTTTGCTCCATGTGATGCCTCGCTGATACGCATTGAAGGGCAGCAGCGGTCAACAAAGATCTTATTTTAATATTCTAACACCAGGACACCAGGGGCGGAGGAATGCACGAGACAAAAGAACACCATTTATTGAAATTTAAACAAGGACGCACATATCGACTTTGGGCACCTAAAATATCGATTTTTAGCATGTTTTGGGCCTGTATTTAAAAAATACTCTAACTTGGAGTAGACATGTACAGATCGCTTTTGGGACCCAAAAATATCGAATTTTCGGGTGTTTTGAGCCTGAATTTGAGATATAAACGGGTACAGAAGATGAATGCACATATCGACTTTGGACACCTAAAATATCGATTTTTAGCATGTTTTGAGCCTATATTTTGAAAACATTCTAGCACTGAGTATGCATGTACAGATCGCTTAAGGGACCCAAAAATATGGAATTTTCGGGTGTTTTGAGCCAGAATTTGAGATACAAACGGGTACAGAAGATGTATGCACATATCGACTTTTTGAACCTTAAATATCGATTTTGAGCATGTCTTGGGTTTGTATCTTAAAAAATTCTAGCAAGGAGTAGGCATGTACAGATCGCTTCTGGAACCCAAAAATATCGAATTTTTCGGGTGTTTTGAACCTGAATTTGGGATATAGACGGATACAGAAGATGCATGCACATATCGACTTTGGGCAGCTAAAATATCGATTTCCAGCATGTTTTGGGCCTGTATTTTGAAAATACTCTAACACGGAGTAGGCATGTACAGATTGCTTTGGGGATCCAAAAATATCGAATTTTCGGGTGTTTTGAGCCTGAATTTGAGATATAAACGGGTACAGAAGATGCATGCACATTTCGACTTTTTGCACCTAAAATATCGATTTTGAGCATGTTTTGGGTCTGTATCTTGATAAAATTCTAGCAAGAAGTAGGCATGTACAGATTGCTTCTGGGACCCAAAAATATCAAATTTTCGAGTGTTTTGAACCTGAATTTGGGATATAGACGGATACAGAAGATGCATGCACATATCGACTTTGGGCACCTAAAATATCGATTTTGAGCATGTTTTGGGCCTGTATTTTTAAAATATTCTAACACTGAGTAGACACGTACAGATCGCTTCTGGAACCCAAATAAATCGAATTTTAGGGTGTTCTGAGCCTGAATTTGAGATATGAACGGGTACAGAAGATGCATGCACATATCGACTTTTTGCACTTAAAATGTCGATTTTTAACATGTTTTGGGTCTGTATCTTGAAAACATTCTAGCACGGAGTGTGCACGTACAGATCGCTTCTGGGACCCAAAAATATTGAATTTTCGGGTGTTTTGAGCCTGAATTTGAGATATAAACGGGTACAGATGATGAATGCACATATCGACTTTGGGCACCTAAAATATCGATTTTTAGCATGTTTTGGGCCTGTATTTTAAAAAAACTCTAACACGGAGTAGACATGTACAGATCGCTTTTGGCACCCCAAAATATCGAATTTTCGGAGTTTTGAGCCTGAATTTGAGATATAAACGGGTACAGAAGATGCATGCACATATCGACTTTTTGCACTTAAAATATCGATTTTGAGCATGTTTTGGGTCTGTATCTTGAAAACATTCTAGCAAGGAGTAGGCATGTACAGATCGCTTTTGGGACCCAAAAATATCGAATTTTCTGGTGTTTTGAACTTGAATTTGGGATATACACATGTACAGAAGATGCATACACATATTGACTTTGGGCAGCTAAAATATCGATTTTCAGCATGTTTTAGGCCTGTATTTTGAAAATACTCTAACACGGAGTATGCATGTACACATTGCTATTGGGACCCAAAAATATCGAATATTTGGGTGTTTTGAGTCTGAATTTGAGATATAAACGGGTACAGAAGATGCATGCACATATCGACTTTGGGCACCCAAAATATCGATTTTGAGCATGTTTTGGGCCTGCATTTTTAAAATACTCTAACACTGAGTAGACACGTACAGTTCGCCTCTGGAACCCAAATAAATCGAATTTTAGGGTGTTCTGAGCCTGAATTTGAGATATGAACGGGTACAGAAGATGCATGCACATATCGACTTTGGCATCCAAAATATCGATTTTTAGTATGTTTTGGGCGTATAATTTGAAAATATTCTAGCACTGAGTAGGCATGTACATATCGCTGCTGGGACCCAAAAATATCGAATTTTCGGGTGTTTTGAGCCAGAATTTGGGATATAACCGGGTACAGAGGATGCATGCACATATCGACTTTTTGCACCTAAAATATCGATTTTGAGCATGTTTTGGGTCTGTATCTCGAAAAAATTCTAGCAATGAGTAGGCATGTACAGATCGCTTGTAGGACCTAAAAATAACGAATTTTCTGGTGTTTTGAACCTGAATTTGGGATATAGACGCGTACAGAAGAAGCATACACATATTGACTTTGGGCACATAAAATATAGATTTTCAGCATGTTTTGGGCCTGTATTTTGAAAATACATTAACACGGAGTAGGCATGTACAGATCGCTTCTGGGACACAAAAATATCGATTTTTTGGGTGTTTTGAGCCTGAATTTGAGATATAAACGGGTACAGAGGATGCATGCACATATCGACTTTTTGCACTTAAAATATCGATTTTTAACATGTTTTGGGTCTGTATCTTGAGAACATTCTAGCAAGGAGTAGGTATATGCAGATCGCTTCTGGGACCCAAAAGAATTGAATTTTCAGGTGTTTAGAACCTGAATTAGGGATATACACGTGTACAGAAGATGCATACATATTTTGACTTTGGGCACATAAAATATCGATTTTCAGCATGTTTTGGGCCTGTATTTTAAAAACACTCTAACACTGAGTGTGCACGTACAGATCGCTTCGGGGACCGAAAAATATTGAATTTTCGAGTGTTTTGAGCCTGAATTTGAGATATAAACGGGTACAGATGATGCATGCACATATCGACTTTGGGCACCTAAAATATCGATTTTTAACATGTTTTGGGCCTGTATTTTAAAAATACTCTAACACGGAGTAGACATGTACAGATCGCTTTTGGGACCCAAAAATATCGAATTTTCGGGTGTTTTGAGCCTGAATTTGAGATATAAACGGGTACAGAAGATGCATGCACATATCGACTTTGGGCACCTAAAATATCGATTTTTAGCATGTTTTGGGCCTGTATTTAAAAAATACTCTAACTTGGAGTAGACATGTACAGATCGCTTTTGGGACCCAAAAATATCGAATTTTCGGGTGTTTTGAGCCATAATTTTAGATATAAACGGGTACAGAAGATGAATGCACATATCGACTTTGGACACCTAAAATATCGATTTTTAGCATGTTTTGAGCCTATATTTTGAAAACATTCTAGCACTGAGTATGCATGTACAGATCGCTTAAGGGACCCAAAAATATGGAATTTTCGGGTGTTTTGAGCCTGAATTTGAGATATAAACGGGTACAGAAGATGTATGCACATATCGACTTTTTGCACCTAAAATATCGATTTTGAGCATGTCTTGGGTTTGTATCTTAAAAAATTCTAGCAAGGAGTAGGCATGTACAGATCGCTTCTGGAACCCAAAAATATCGAATTTTCGGGTGTTTTGAACCTGAATTTGGGATATAGACGGATACAGAAGATGCATGCACATATCGACTTTGGGCACCTAAAATATCGATTTTGAGCATGTTTTTGGCCTGTATTTTGAAAATACTCTAACACGGAGTAGGCATGTACAGATTGCTTTGGGGATCCAAAAATATCGAATTTTCGGGTGTTTTGAGCCTGAATTTGAGATATAAACGGGTACAGAAGATGCATGCACATTTCGACTTTTTGCACCTAAAATATCGATTTTGAGCATGTTTTGGGTCTGTATCTTGAAAAAATTCTAGCAAGAAGTAGGCATGTACAGATTGCTTCTGGGACCCAAAAATATCGAATTTTCGAATGTTTTGAACCTGAATTTGGGATATAGACGGGTACAGAAGATACATACACATATTGACTTTGGGCAGCTAAAATATCGATTTCCAGCATGTTTTAGGCCTGTATTTTGAAAATACTCTAACACGGAGTATGCATGTACACATTGCTTTTGGGACCCAAAAATATTGAATATTCGGGTGTTTTGAGTCTGAATTTGAGATATAAACGGGTACAGAAGATGCATGCACATATCGACTTTGTGCACCCAAAATATCGATTTTGAGCATGTTTTGGGCCTGTATTTTTAAAATACTCTAACACTGAGTAGACACGTACAGATCGCTTCTGGAACCCAAAAATATCGAATTTTCGGGTGTTTTGAACCTGAATTTGGGATATAGACGGATACAGAAGATGCATGCACATATCGACTTTGGGCACCTAAAATATCAATTTTGAGCATGTTTTGGGCCTGTATTTTGAAAATACTCTAACACGGAGTAGGCATGTACAGATTGCTTTGGGGATCCAAAAATATCGAATTTTCGGGTGTTTTGAGCCTGAATTTGAGATATAAACGGGTACAGAAGATGCATGCACATTTCGACTTTTTGCACCTAAAATATCGATTTTGAGCATGTTTTGGGTCTGTATCTTGAAAAAATTCTAGCAAGAAGTAGGCATGTACAGATTGCTTCTGGGACCCAAAAATATCAAATTTTCGAGTGTTTTGAACCTGAATTTGGGATATAGACGGATACAGAAGATGCATGCACATATCGACTTTGGGCACCTAAAATATCGATTTTGAGCATGTTTTGGGCCTGTATTTTAAAAATACTCTAACACTGAGTAGACACGTACAGATCGCTTCTGGGACCCAAAAATATTGAATTTTCGGGTGTTTTGAGCCTGAATTTGAGATATAAACGGGTACAGATGATGAATGCACATATCGACTTTGGGCACCTAAAATATCGATTTTTAGCATGTTTTGGGCCTGTATTTTAAAAAAACTCTAACACGGAGTAGACATGTACAGATCGCTTTTGGGACCCAAAAATATCGAATTTTCGGAGTTTTGAGCCTGAATTTCAGATATAAACGGGTACAGTAGATGCATGCACATATCGACTTTTTGCACTTAAAATATCGATTTTAAGCATGTTTTGGGTCTGTATCTTGAAAACATTCTAGCAAAGAGTAGGCATGTACAGATCGCTTTTGGGACCCAAAAATATCGAATTCTCTGGTGTTTTGAACTTGAATTTGGGATATACACGTGTACAGAAGATGCATACACATATTGACTTTGGGCACATAAAATATCGATTTTCAGCATGTTTTTGGCCTGTATTTTAAAAACACTCAAACACGGAGTATGCACGTACAGATCGCTTCGGGGATTCAAAAATATTGAATTTTCTGGTGTTTTGAGCCTGAATTTGAGATATAAACGGGTACACAAGATGCATGCACATATCGACTTTTTGCACCTAAAATATCGATTTTGAGCATGTCTTGTGTTTGTATCTTAAAAAATTCTAGCAAGTTGTAGGCATGTACAGATGGCTTCTGGGACCCAAAAATATCGAATTTTCGGGTGTTTTGAACATGAATTTGGGATATAGACGGATACAGAAGATGCTTGCACATATCGACTTTGGGTACCTAAAATATCGATTTTGAGCATGTTTTGGGCCTGTATTTTGAAAATACTCTAACACGGAGTAGGCATGTACAGATCGCTTCTGGGACACAAAAATATCGATTTTTCGGGTGTTTTGAGCCAGAATTTGAGATATAAACGGGTACAGAAGATGCATGCGCATATCGACTTTTTGCACCTAAAATATTGATTTTGAGCATGTCTTGTGTTTGTATCTTAAAAAATTCTAGCAAGGAGTAGACATGTGCAGATTGCTTCTGGGACCCAAAAATATCGAATTTTCGAGTGTTTTGAACCTGAATTTGGGATATAGACGGGTACAGAAGATACATACACATATTGACTTTGGGCAGCTAAAATATCGATTTTCAACATGTTTTAGGCCTGTATTTTGAAAATACTCTAACACGGAGTATGCATGTACACATTGCTTTTGGGACCCAAAAATATTGAATATTCGGGTGTTTTGAGTCTGAATTTGAGATATAAACGGGTACAGAAGATGCATGCACATATCGACTTTGGGCACCCAAAATATCGATTTTGAGCATGTTTTGGGCCTGTATTTTTAAAATACTCTAACACTGAGTAGACACGTACAGGTCGCTTCTGGAACCCAAATAAATCGAATTTTAGGGTGTTCTGAGCCTGAATTTGAGATATGAATGGGTACAGAAGATGCATGCACATATCGACTTTTTGCACTTAAAATGTCGATTTTTAACATGTTTTTGGTCTGTATCTTGAAAACATTCTAGCAAGGAGTAGGCATGTACAGATCGCTTCTGGAACCCAAAAATATCGAATTTTCGGGTGTTTTGAACCTGAATTTGGGATATAGACGGATACAGAAGATGCATGCACATATCGACTTTGGGCACCTAAAATATCGATTTTGAGCATGTTTTGGGCCTGTATTTTGAAAATACTCTAACACGGAGTAGGCATGTACAGATTGCTTTGGGGATCCAAAAATATCGAATTTTCGGGTGTTTTGAGCCTGAATTTGAGATATAAACGGGTACAGAAGATGCATGCACATTTCGACTTTTTGCACCTAAAATATCGATTTTGAGCATGTTTTGGGTCTGTATATTGAAAAAATTCTAGCAAGAAGTAGGCATGTACAGATTGCTTCTGGGATCCAAAAATATTGAATTTTCTGGTGTTTTGAGCCTGAATTTGAGATATAAACGGGTACACAAGATGCATGCACATATCGACTTTTTGCATCTAAAATATCGATTTTGAGCATGTCTTGTGTTTGTATCTTAAAAAATTCTAGCAAGTTGTAGGCATGTACAGATCGCTTCTGGGACCCAAAAATATC
Organism: Petrolisthes cinctipes; assembly: GCA_033782935.1. Classification (NCBI taxonomy): domain Eukaryota; kingdom Metazoa; phylum Arthropoda; class Malacostraca; order Decapoda; family Porcellanidae; genus Petrolisthes; species Petrolisthes cinctipes. The sequence continues at coordinate 324,094 of JAWQEG010000467.1, read as the reverse complement.
GAATTTTCGGGTGTTTTGAACCTGAATTTGGGATATAGACGGATACAGAAGATGCTTGCACATATCGACTTTGGGTACCTAAAATATCGATTTTGAGCATGTTTTGGGCCTGTATTTTGAATATACTCTAACAAGGAGTAGGCATGTACAGATCGCTTCTGGGACACAAAAATATCGATTTTTCGGGTGTTTTGAGCCAGAATTTGAGATATAAACGGGTACAGAAGATGCATGCGCATATCGACTTTTTGCACCTAAAATATCGATTTTGAGCATGTCTAGTGTTTGTATCTTAAAAAATTCTAGCAAGGAGTAGACATGTACAGATTGCATCTGGGACCCAAAAATATCGAATTTTCGAGTGTTTTGAACCTGAATTTGGGATATAGACGGGTACAGAAGATACATACACATATTGACTTTGGGCAGCTAAAATATCGATTTTCAGCATGTTTTAGGCCTGTATTTTGAAAATACTCTAACACGGAGTATGCATGTAAACATTGCTTTTGGGACCCAAAAATATTGAATATTCGGGTGTTTTGAGTCTGAATTTGAGATATAAACGGGTACAGAAGATGCATGCACATATCGACTTTGGGCACCCAAAATATCGATTTTGAGCATGTTTTGGGCCTGTATTTTTAAAATACTCTAACACTGAGTAGACACGTACAGATCGCTTCTGGAACCCAAAAATATCGAATTTTCGGGTGTTTTGAACCTGAATTTGGGATATAGACGGATACAGAAGATGCATGCACATATCGACTTTGGGTACCTAAAATATCGATTTTGAGCATGTTTTGGGCCTGTATTTTGAAAATACTCTAACACGGAGTAGGCATGTACAGATCGCTTCTGGGACACAAAAATATCGATTTTTCGGGTGTTTTGAGCCAGAATTTGAGATATAAACGGGTACAGAAGATGCATGCGCATATCGACTTTTTGCACCTAAAATATTGATTTTGAGCATGTCTTGTGTTTGTATCTTAAAAAATTCTAGCAAGGAGTAGACATGTGCAGATTGCTTCTGGGACCCAAAAATATCGAATTTTCGAGTGTTTTGAACCTGAATTTGGGATATAGACGGGTACAGAAGATACATACACATATTGACTTTGGGCAGCTAAAATATCGATTTTCAACATGTTTTAGGCCTGTATTTTGAAAATACTCTAACACGGAGTATGCATGTACACATTGCTTTTGGGACCCAAAAATATTGAATATTCGGGTGTTTTGAGTCTGAATTTGAGATATAAACGGGTACAGAAGATGCATGCACATATCGACTTTGGGCACCCAAAATATCGATTTTGAGCATGTTTTGGGCCTGTATTTTTAAAATACTCTAACACTGAGTAGACACGTACAGGTCGCTTCTGGAACCCAAATAAATCGAATTTTAGGGTGTTCTGAGCCTGAATTTGAGATATGAATGGGTACAGAAGATGCATGCACATATCGACTTTTTGCACTTAAAATGTCGATTTTTAACATGTTTTTGGTCTGTATCTTGAAAACATTCTAGCAAGGAGTAGGCATGTACAGATCGCTTCTGGAACCCAAAAATATCGAATTTTCGGGTGTTTTGAACCTGAATTTGGGATATAGACGGATACAGAAGATGCATGCACATATCGACTTTGGGCACCTAAAATATCGATTTTGAGCATGTTTTGGGCCTGTATTTTGAAAATACTCTAACACGGAGTAGGCATGTACAGATTGCTTTGGGGATCCAAAAATATCGAATTTTCGGGTGTTTTGAGCCTGAATTTGAGATATAAACGGGTACAGAAGATGCATGCACATTTCGACTTTTTGCACCTAAAATATCGATTTTGAGCATGTTTTGGGTCTGTATATTGAAAAAATTCTAGCAAGAAGTAGGCATGTACAGATTGCTTCTGGGATCCAAAAATATTGAATTTTCTGGTGTTTTGAGCCTGAATTTGAGATATAAACGGGTACACAAGATGCATGCACATATCGACTTTTTGCATCTAAAATATCGATTTTGAGCATGTCTTGTGTTTGTATCTTAAAAAATTCTAGCAAGTTGTAGGCATGTACAGATCGCTTCTGGGACCCAAAAATATCGAATTTTCGGGTGTTTTGAACCTGAATTTGGGATATAGACGGATACAGAAGATGCTTGCACATATCGACTTTGGGTACCTAAAATATCGATTTTGAGCATGTTTTGGGCCTGTATTTTGAATATACTCTAACAAGGAGTAGGCATGTACAGATCGCTTCTGGGACACAAAAATATCGATTTTTCGGGTGTTTTGAGCCAGAATTTGAGATATAAACGGGTACAGAAGATGCATGCGCATATCGACTTTTTGCACCTAAAATATCGATTTTGAGCATGTCTAGTGTTTGTATCTTAAAAAATTCTAGCAAGGAGTAGACATGTACAGATTGCATCTGGGACCCAAAAATATCGAATTTTCGAGTGTTTTGAACCTGAATTTGGGATATAGACGGGTACAGAAGATACATACACATATTGACTTTGGGCAGCTAAAATATCGATTTTCAGCATGTTTTAGGCCTGTATTTTGAAAATACTCTAACACGGAGTATGCATGTAAACATTGCTTTTGGGACCCAAAAATATTGAATATTCGGGTGTTTTGAGTCTGAATTTGAGATATAAACGGGTACAGAAGATGCATGCACATATCGACTTTGGGCACCCAAAATATCGATTTTGAGCATGTTTTGGGCCTGTATTTTTAAAATACTCTAACACTGAGTAGACACGTACAGATCGCTTCTGGAACCCAAAAATATCGAATTTTCGGGTGTTTTGAACCTGAATTTGGGATATAGACGGATACAGAAGATGCATGCACATATCGACTTTGGGCACCTAAAATATCGATTTTGAGCATGTTTTGGACCTGTATTTTGAAAATACTCTAACACGGAGTAGGCATGTACAGATTGCTTTGGGGATCCAAAAATATCGAATATTCGTGTGTTTTGAGCCTGAATTTGAGATATAAACGGGTACAGAAGATGCATGCACATTTCGACTTTTTGCACCTAAAATATCGATTTTGAGCATGTTTTGGGTCTGTATCTTGAAAAAATTCTAGCAAGAAGTAGGCATGTACAGATTGCTTCTGGGACCCAAAAATATCAAATTTTCGAGTGTTTTGAACCTAAATTTGGGATATAGACGGATACAGAAGATGCATGCACATATCGACTTTGGGCACCTAAAATATCGATTTTGAGCATGTTTTAGGCCTGTATTTTTAAAATACTCTAACACTGAGTAGACACGTACAGGTCGCTTCTGGAACCCAAATAAATCGAATTATAGGGTGTTCTGAGCCTGAATTTGAGATATGAATGGGTACAGAAGATGCATGCACATATCGACTTTTTGCACTTAAAATGTCGATTTTTAACATGTTTTGGGTCTGTATCTTGAAAACATTCTAGCAAGGAGTAGGCATGTACAGATCGCTTCTGTGACCCAAAAATATCGAATTTTCTGGTGTTTTGAGCCTGAATTTGAGATATAAACGGGTACACAAGATGCATGCACATATCGACTTTTTGCACCTAAAATATCGATTTTGAGCATGTCTTGGGTTTGTATTTTAAAAAATTCTAGCAAGTTGTAGGCATGTATAGATCGCTTCTGAGACCCAAAAATATCGAATTTTCGGGTGTTTTGAACCTGAATTTGGGATATAGACGGATACAGAAGATGCTTGCACATATCGACTTTGGGCACCTAAAATATAGATTTTGAGCATGTTTTAGGCCTGTATTTTGAAAATACTCTAACACGGAGTAGGCATGTACAGATGGCTTCGGGGACACAAAAATATCGATTTTTCGGGTGTTTTGAGCCTGAATTTGAGATATAAACGAGTACAGAAGATGCATGCGCATATCGACTTTTTGCACCTAAAATATCGATTTTGAGCATGTTTTGGGTCTGTATCTTCAAAAAATTCTAGCAAGAAGTTGGCATGTACAGATTGCTTCTGGGACCCAAAAATATCAAATTTTCGAGTGTTTTGAACCTGAATTTGGGATATAGACGGATACAGAAGATGCATGCACATATCGACTTTGGGCACCTAAAATATCGATTTTGAGCATGTTTTCGGCCTGTATTTTTAAAATACTCTAACACTGAGAAGACACGTACAGATAGCTTCTGGAACCCAAATAAATCGAATTTTAGGGTGTTCTGAGCCTGAATTTGAGATATGAACGGGTACAGAAGATGCATGCACATATCGACTTTTTGCACTTAAAATGTCGATTTTTAACATGTTTTGGGTCTGTATCTTGAAAACATTCTAGCACGGAGTGTGCACGTACAGATCGCTTTTGGGACTCAAAAATATCGAATTCTCTGGTGTTTTGAACTTGAATTTGGGATATACACGTGTACAGAAGATGCATACACATATTGACTTTGGGCACATAAAATATCGATTTTCAGCATGTTTTTGGCCTGTATTTTAAAAACACTCAAACACGGAGTATGCACGTACAGATGGCTTCTGGGATTCAAAAATATTGAATTTTCTGGTGTTTTGAGCCTGAATTTGAGATATAAACGGGTACACAAGATGCATGCACATATCGACTTTTTGCACCTAAAATATCGATTTTGAGCATGTCTTGGGTTTGTATCTTAAAAAATTCTAGCAAGTTGTAGGCATGTACAGATCGCTTCTGGGACCCAAAAATATCGAATTTTCGGGTGTTTTGAACATGAATTTGGGATATAGACGGATACAGAAGATGCTTGCACATATCGACTTTGGGTACCTAAAATATCGATTTTGAGCATGTTTTGGGCCTGTATTTTGAAAATACTCTAACACGGAGTAGGCATGTACAGATCGCTTCTGGGACACAAAAATATCGATTTTTCGGGTGTTTTGAGCCAGAATTTGAGATATAAACGGGTACAGAAGATGCATGCGCATATCGACTTTTTGCACCTAAAATATCGATTTTGAGCATGTCTTGTGTTTGTATTTTAAAAAATTCTAGCAAGGAGTAGACATGTACAGATTGCTTCTGGGACCCAAAAATATCGAATTTTCGAGTGTTTTGAACCTGAATTTGGGATATAGACGGGTACAGAAGATACATACACATATTGACTTTGGGCACATAAAATATCGATTTTCAGCATGTTTTTGGCCTGTATTTTAAAAACACTCAAACACGGAGTATGCACGTACAGATCGCTTCTGGGATCCAAAAATATTGAATTTTCTGGTGTTTTGAGTCTGAATTTAAGATATAAACGGGTACACAAGATGCATGCACATATCGACTTTTTGCACTTAAAATATCGATTTTGAGCATGTCTTGTGTTTGTATCTTAAAAAATTCTAGCAAGTTGTAGGCATGTACAGATCGCTTCTGGGACCCAAAAATATCGAATTTTCGGGTGTTTTGAACCTGAATTTGGGATATAGACGGATACAGAAGATGCATGCACATATTGACTTTGGGTACCTAAAATATCGATTTTGAGCATGTTTTGGGCCTGTATTTTGAATATACTCTAACAAGGAGTAGGCATGTACAGATCGCTTCTGGGACACAAAAATATCGATTTTTCGGGTGTCTTGAGCCAGAATTTGAGATATAAACGGGTACAGAAGATGCATGCGCATATCGACTTTTTGCACCTAAAATATCGATTTTGAGCATGTTTTGGGCCTGTATTTTTAAAATACTCTAACACTGAGTAGACACGTACAGATCGCTTCTGGAACCCAAAAATATCGAATTTTCGGGTGTTTTGAACCTGAATTTGGGATATAGACGGATACAGAAGATGCATGCACATATCGACTTTGGGCACCTAAAATATCGATTTTGAGCATGTTTTGAGCCTGTATTTTGAAAATACTCTAACACGGAGTAGGCATGTACAGATTGCTTTGGGGATCCAAAAATATCGAATATTCGTGTGTTTTGAGCCTGAATTTGAGATATAAACGGGTACAGAAGATGCATGCACATTTCGACTTTTTGCACCTAAAATATCGATTTTGAGCATGTTTTGGGTCTGTATCTTGAAAAAATTCTAGCAAGAAGTAGGCATGTACAGATTGCTTCTGGGACCCAAAAATATCAAATTTTCGAGTGTTTTGAACCAAAATTTGGGATATAGACGGATACAGAAGATGCATGCACATATCGACTTTGGGCACCTAAAATATCGATTTTGAGCATGTTTTCGGCCTGTATTTTTAAAATACTCTAACACGGAGTAGGCATGTACAGATCGCTTCTGGGACACAAAAATATCGATTTTTCGGGTGTTTTGAGCCAGAATTTGAGATATAAACGGGTACAGAAGATGCATGCGCATATCGACTTTTTGCACCTAAAATATCGATTTTGAGCATGTCTTGTGTTTGTATTTTAAAAAATTCTAGCAAGGAGTAGACATGTACAGATTGCTTCTGGGACCCAAAAATATCGAATTTTCGAGTGTTTTGAACCTGAATTTGGGATATAGACGGGTACAGAAGATACATACACATATTGACTTTGGGCACATAAAATATCGATTTTCAGCATGTTTTTGGCCTGTATTTTAAAAACACTCAAACACGGAGTATGCACGTACAGATCGCTTCTGGGATCCAAAAATATTGAATTTTCTGGTGTTTTGAGTCTGAATTTAAGATATAAACGGGTACACAAGATGCATGCACATATCGACTTTTTGCACTTAAAATATCGATTTTGAGCATGTCTTGTGTTTGTATCTTAAAAAATTCTAGCAAGTTGTAGGCATGTACAGATCGCTTCTGGGACCCAAAAATATCGAATTTTCGGGTGTTTTGAACCTGAATTTGGGATATAGACGGATACAGAAGATGCTTGCACATATCGACTTTGGGTACCTAAAATATCGATTTTGAGCATGTTTTGGGCCTGTATTTTGAATATACTCTAACAAGGAGTAGGCATGTACAGATCGCTTCTGGGACACAAAAATATCGATTTTTCGGGTGTCTTGAGCCAGAATTTGAGATATAAACGGGTACAGAAGATGCATGCGCATATCGACTTTTTGCACCTAAAATATCGATTTTGAGCATGTTTTGGGCCTGTATTTTTAAAATACTCTAACACTGAGTAGACACGTACAGATCGCTTCTGGAACCCAAAAATATCGAATTTTCGGGTGTTTTGAACCTGAATTTGGGATATAGACGGATACAGAAGATGCATGCACATATCGACTTTGGGCACCTAAAATATCGATTTTGAGCATGTTTTGGGCCTGTATTTTGAAAATACTCTAACACGGAGTAGGCATGTACAGATTGCTTTGGGGATCCAAAAATATCGAATATTCGTGTGTTTTGAGCCTGAATTTGAGATATAAACGGGTACAGAAGATGCATGCACATTTCGACTTTTTGCACCTAAAATATCGATTTTGAGCATGTTTTGGGTCTGTATCTTGAAAAAATTCTAGCAAGAAGTAGGCATGTACAGATTGCTTCTGGGACCCAAAAATATCAAATTTTCGAGTGTTTTGAACCTAAATTTGGGATATAGACGGATACAGAAGATGCATGCACATATCGACTTTGGGCACCTAAAATATCGATTTTGAGCATGTTTTAGGCCTGTATTTTTAAAATACTCTAACACTGAGTAGACACGTACAGGTCGCTTCTGGAACCCAAATAAATCGAATTTTAGGGTGTTCTGAGCCTGAATTTGAGATATGAATGGGTACAGAAGATGCATGCACATATCGACTTTTTGCACTTAAAATGTCGATTTTTAACATGTTTTGGGTCTGTATCTTGAAAACATTCTAGCAAGGAGTAGGCATGTACAGATCGCTTCTGGGACCCAAAAATATCGAATTTTCTCGTGTTTTGAGACTGAATTTGAGATATAAACGGGTACACAAGATGCATGCACATATCGACTTTTTGCACCTAAAATATCGATTTTGAGCATGTCTTGGGTTTGTATTTTAAAAAATTCTAGCAAGTTGTAGGCATGTATAGATCGCTTCTGGGACCCAAAAATATCGAATTTTCGGGTGTTTTGAACCTGAATTTGGGATATAGACGGATACAGAAGATGCTTGCACATATCGACTTTGGGCAACTAAAATATAGATTTTGAGCATGTTTTAGGCCTGTATTTTGAAAATACTCTAACACGGAGTAGGCATGTACAGATGGCTTCGGGGACACAAAAATATCGTTTTTTCGGGTGTTTTGAGCCTGAATTTGAGATATAAACGGGTACAGAAGATGCATGCGCATATCGACTTTTTGCACCTAAAATATCGATTTTGAGCATGTTTTGGGTCTGTATCTTGAAAAAATTCTAGCAAGAAGTAGGCATGTACAGATTGCTTCTGGGACCCAAAAATATCAAATTTTCGATTTTTTTGAACCTGAATTTGGGATATAGACGGATACAGAAGATGCATGCACATATCGACTTTGGGCACCTAAAATATCGATTTTGAGCATGTTTTGGGCCTGTATTTTTAAAATACTCTAACACTGAGTAGACACGTACAGATAGCTTCTGGAACCCAAATAAATCGAATTTTAGGGTGTTCTGAGCCTGAATTTGAGATATGAACGGGTACAGAAGATGCATGCACATATCGACTTTTTGCACTTAAAATGTCGATTTTTAACATGTTTTGGGTCTGTATCTTGAAAACATTCTAGCACGGAGTGTGCACGTACAGATCGCTTCTGGGACCCAAAAATATTTAATTTTCTGGTGTTTTGAGACTGAATTTGAGATATAAACGGGTACACAAGATGCATGCACATATCGACTTTTTGCACCTAAAATATCGATTTTGAGCATGTCTTGTGTTTGTATCTTAAAAAATTCTAGCAAGTTGTAGGCATGTACAGATCGCTTCTGGGACCCAAAAATATCGAATTTTCGGGTGTTTTGAACCTTAATTTGGGATATAGACGGATACAGAAGATGCTTGCACATATCGACTTTGGGTACCTAAAATATCGATTTTGAGCATGTTTTGGGCCTGTATTTTGAAAATACTCTAACACGGAGTAGGCATGTACAGATCGCTTCTGGGACACAAAAATATCGATTTTTCGGGTGTTTTGAGCCAGAATTTGAGATATAAACGGGTACAGAAAATGCATGCGCATATCGACTTTTTGCACCTAAAATATCGATTTTGAGCATGTCTTGTGTTTGTATCTTAAAAAATTCTAGCAAGGAGTAGACATGTACAGATTGCTTCTGGGACCCAAAAATATCGAATTTTCGAGTGTTTTGAAACTGAATTTGGGATATAGACGGGTACAGAAGATACATACACATATTGACTTTGGGCAGCTAAAATATCGATTTTCAGCATGTTTTGGGCCTGTATTTTTAAAATACTCTAACACTGAGTAGACACGTACAGATCGCTTCTGGAACCCAAAAATATCGAATTTTCGGGTGTTTTGAACCTGAATTTGGGATATAGACGGATACAGAAGATGCATGCACATATCGACTTTGGGCACCTAAAATATCGATTTTGAGCATGTTTTGGGCCTGTATTTTGAAAATACTCTAACACGGAGTAGGCATGTACAGATTGCTTTGGGGGTCCAAAAATATCGAATTTTCGGGTGTTTTGAGCCTGAATTTGAGATATAAACGGGTACAGAAGATGCATGCACATTTCGACTTTTTGCACCTAAAATATCGATTTTGAGCATGTTTTGGGTCTGTATCTTGAAAACATTTTAGCAAGAAGTAGGCATGTACAGATTGCTTCTGGGACCCAAAAATATCAAATTTTCGAGTGTTTTGAACCTGAATTTGGGATATAGACGGATACAGAAGATGCATGCACATATCGACTTTGGGCACCTAAAATATCGATTTTGAGCATGTTTTGGGCCTGTATTTTTAAAATACTCTAACACTGAGTAGACACGTACAGATCGCTTCTGGAACCCAAATAAATCGAATTTTAGTGTGTTCTGAGCCTGAATTTGAGATATGAATGGGTACAGAAGATGCATGCACATATCGACTTTTTGCACTTAAAATGTCGATTTTTAACATGTTTTGGGTCTGTATCTTGAAAACATTCTAGCAAGGAGTAGGCATGTACAGAACGATTTTGAGACCCAAAAATATCGAATTTTCTGGTGTTTTGAACTTGAATTTGGGATATACACGTGTACAGAAAATGCATACCCATATTGACTTTGGGCACATAAAATATCGATTTTCAGCATGTTTTTGGCCTGTATTTTAAAAACACTCAAACACGGAGTATGCACGTACAGATCGCTTCTGGGACCCAAAAATATTGAATTTTCTGGTGTTTTGAGACTGAATTTGAGATATAAACGGGTACACAAGATGCATGCACATATCGACTTTTTGCACCTAAAATATCGATTTTGAGCATGTTTTGGGTTTGTATCTTAAAAAATTCTAGCAAGTTGTAGGCATGTACAGATCGCTTCTGGGACCCAAAAATATCGAATTTTCGGGTGTTTTGAACCTGAATTTGGGATATAGACGGATACAGAAGATGCTTGCACATATCGACTTTGGGTACCTAAAATATCGATTTTGAGCATGTTTTGGGCCTGTATTTTGAAAATACTCTAACACGGAGTAGGCATGTACAGATCGCTTCTGGGACACAAAAATATCGATTTTTCTCGTGTTTTGAGCCAGAATTTGAGATATAAACGGGTACAGAAGATGCATGCGCATATCGACTTTTTGCACCTAAAATATCGATTTTGAGCATGTCTTGTGTTTGTATCTTAAAAAATTCTAGCAAGGAGTAGACATGTACAGATTGCTTCTGGGACCCAAAAATATCGAATTTTTGAGTGTTTTGAACCTAAATTTGGGATATAGATGGGTACAGAAGATACATACACATATTGACTTTGGGCAGCTAAAATATCGATTTTCAGCATGTTTTAGGCCTGTATTTTGAAAATACTCTAACACGGAGTATGCATGTACAAATTGCTTTTGGGACCCAAAAATATTGCATATTCGGGTGTTTTGAGTCTGAATTTGAGATATAAACGGGTACAGAAGATGTATGCACATATCGACTTTGGGCACCCAAAATATCGATTTTGAGCATGTTTTGGGCCTGTATTTTTAAAATACTCTAATACTGAGTAGACACGTACAGATCGCTTCTGGAACCCAAAAATATCGAATTTTTGGGTGTTTTGAACCTGAATTTGGGATATAGACGGATACAGAAGATGCATGCACATATCGACTTTGGGCACCTAAAATATCGATTTTGAGCATGTTTTGGGCCTGTATTTTGAATATACTCTAACACGGAGTAGGCATGTACAGATTGCTTTGGTGGTCCAAAAATATCGAATTTTCGGGTGTTTTGAGCCTGAATTTGAGATATAAACGGGTACAGAAGATGCATGCACATTTCGACTTTTTGCACCTAAAATATCGATTTTGAGCATGTTTTGGGTCTGTATCTTGAAAACATTTTAGCAAGAAGTAGGCATGTACAGATTGCTTCTGGGACCCAAAAATATCAAATTTTCGAGTGTTTTGAACCCTAATTTGGGATATAGACGGATACAGAAGATGCATGCACATATCGACTTTGGGCACCTAAAATATCGATTTTGAGCATGTTTTGGGCCTGTATTTTTAAAATACTCTAACACTGAGTAGACACGTACAGATCGCTTCTGGAACCCAAATAAATCGAATTTTAGGGTGTTCTGAGCCTGAATTTGAGATATGAACGGGTACAGAAGATGCATGCACATATCGACTTTGGGCACCTTAAATATCGATTTTGAGCATGTTTTGGGCCTGTATTTTGAAAATACTATAGCACGGTGTAGACATGTACAGATCGCTTCTGGGACAAAAAAATATCGATTTTTTGGGTGTTTTGAGCCTGAATTTGAGATATAAACGGGTACAGAAGATGCATTCACATATCGACTTTGGCACCCAAAATATCGATTTTTAGTATGTTTTCGGCGTATAATTTGAAAATATTCTAGCACTGAGTAGGCATGTACAGATTGCTCCTGGGACCCAAAAATATCGAATTTTCGGGGATTTTGAGCCAGAATTTGGGATATAACCGGGTACAGAGGATGCATGCACATATCGACTTTTTTGCACCTAAAATATCGATTTTGAGCATGTTTTGGGTCTGTATCTTGAAAAAATTCTAGCAAGGAGTAGGCATGTACAGATCGCTTCTGGGACCCAAAAATATCGAATTTTTGGGTGTTTTGAGCCTGAATTTCAGATATAAACGGGTTCAGAAGATGCATGCACATATCGACTTTGGACACCTAAAATATCGATTTATAGCATGTTTTAAGCCTGTATTTTAAAAACATTCTAGCACTGAGTAGGCATGTGCAGATTGGTTAAGGGACCCAAAAATATCGAATTTTCGGAGTTTTGAGCCTGAATTTGAGATATAAACGGGTACAGAAGATGCATGCACATATCGACTTTTTGCACTTAAAATATCGATTTTTAACATGTTTTGGGTCTGTATCTTTAAAACATTCTAGCAAGGAGTAGGCATGTACAGATCGCTTCTGGGACCCAAAAAAACGGAATTTTCTGGTGTTTTGAACCTGAATTAGGGATATACACGTGTACAGAAGATGCATACACATTTTGATTTTGGGCACATAAAATATCGATTTTGAGCATGTTTTGGGTCTGTATATTTAAAATACTCTAACACTTAGTAGGCATGTACAGATCGCTTCTGGGACCCAAAAATATCGATTTTTTGGGTGTTTTGAGCCTGAATTTCAGATATAAACGGGTTCAGAAGATGCATGCACATATCTACTTTGGACACCTAAAATATCGATTTATAGCATGTTTTAAGCCTGTATTTTAAAAACATTCTAGCACTGAGTAGGCATGTGCAGATTGCTTAAGGGACCCAAAAATATCGAATTTTCTGAGTTTTGAGCCTGAATTTGAGATATAAACGGGTACAGAAGATGCATGCACATATCGACTTTTTGCACTTAAAATATCGATTTTTAACATGTTTTGGGTCTGTATCTTGAAAGCATTCTAGCAAGGAGTAGGCATGTACAGATCGCTTCTGGGACCCAAAAAAATCGAATTTTCTGGTGTTTTGAACCTGAATTAGGGATATACACGTGTACAGAAGATGCATACACATTTTGACTTTGGGCACATAAAATATCGATTTTGAGCATGTTTTGGGCCTGTATTTTGAAAATACTATAGCACGGTGTAGACATGTACAGATCGCTTCTGGGACACAAAAATATAGTTTTTTTGGGTGTTTTCAGCCTGAATTTGAGATATAAACGGGTACAGAAGATGCATGCACATATCGACTTTGGGCACCCAAAATATCGATTTTGAGCATGTTTTGGGCCTGTATTTTTAAAATACTCCAACACTGAGTAGACACGTACAGATCGCTTCTGGAACCCAAATATATCGAATTTTCGGGTGTTTTGACCCGGAAATTGAGATATGAACGGGTACAGAAGATGCACGCACATATCGACTTTGGGCACCTAAAATATCGATTTTGAGCATGTTTTGGGCCTGTATTTTGAAAATACTCAAACACGGTGTAGACATGTACAGATCGCTTCTGGGACACAAAAATATCGGTTTTTTGGGTGTTTTGAGCCTGAATATGAGATATAAACGGGTGCAGAAGATGCATGCACATATCGACTTTGGCACCCAAAATATCGATTTTTAGTATGTTTCTGGCGTATAATTTGAAAATATTCTAGCACTGAGTAGGCATGTACAGATCGCTTCTGGGACCCAAAAATATCGAATTTTCGGGGGTTTTGAGCCAGAATTTGGGATATAACCGGGTACAGTGGATGCATGCACATATCGACTTTTTGCACCTAAAATATCGATTTTGAGCATGTTTTGGGTCTGTATCTTGAAAAAATTCTAGCAAGGAGTAGGCATGTACAGATTGCTTCTGGGACCCAAAAATACTGAATTTTCTGGTGTTTTGAACCTGAATTTGGGATATAGACGGGTACAGAAGATGCATACACATATTGACTTTGGCACCTAAAATATAGATTTTCAGCATGTTTTGGACCTGTATTTTGAAAATACATTAACACGGAGTAGGCATGTACAGATCGCTTCTGGGACCCAAAAATATTGAATTTTAGGGTGTTTTGAGCCTGAATTTGAGATATAAACGGATACAGAAGATGTATGCACATATCGACTTTTTGCACCTAAAATATCGATTTTGAGCATGTTTTGGGCCTGTATTTTGAAAATACTCTAACACGGACTAGGCATGAACAGATCGCTTCTGGGACACAAAAATATCGATTTTTTGGTTGTTTTGAGCCTGAATTTGAGATATAAACGGGTTCAGAAGATGTATGCACAAATCGACTTTGGACACCTAAAATATCGATTTATAGCATGTTTTAAGCCTGTATTTTAAAAAAATTCTATCACTGAGTAGGCATGTGCAGATTGCTTAAGGGACCCAAAAATATCGAATTTTCGGAGTTTTGAGACTGAATTTGAGATATAAACGGGTACAGAAGATGCATGCACATATCGACTTTTTGCACTTAAAATATCGATTTTTAACATGTTTTGGGTCTGTATCTTGAAAACATTCTAGCAAGGAGTAGGCATGTACAGATCGCTTCTGGGACCCAAAAAAATCGAATTTTCGGATGTTTTGAGCCTGAATTTGAGATATAAACGGGTACAGATGATGCATGCACATATCGACTTTGGCACCCAAAATATCGATTTTTAGTATGTTTCCGGCGTATAATTTGAAAATATTCTAGCACTGAGTAGGCATGTACAGATCGCTTCTGGGACCCAAAAATATCGAATTTTCGGGGGTTTTGAGCCAGAGTTTGGGATATAACCGGGTACAGAGGATGTATGCACATATCGACTTTTTGCACCTAAAATATCGATTTTGAGCATATTTTGGGTCTGTATCTTGAAAAAATTCTAGCAAGGAGTAGGCATGTACAGATCGCTTCTGGGACCCAAAAATACTGAATTTTCTGGTGTTTTGAACCTGAATTTGGGATATAGACGGGTACAGAAGATGCATACACATATTGACTTTGGCACCTAAAATATAGATTTTCAGCATGTTTTGGACCTGTATTTTGAAAATACATTAACACGGAGTAGGCATGTACAGATCGCTTCTGGGACATAAAAATATTGAATTTTCGGGGGTTTTGAGCCTGAATTTGAGATATAAACCGATACAGAAGATGCATGCACATATCGACTTTGGGCACCTAAAATATCGATTTTGAGCATGTTTTGGGCCTGAATTTTAAAAACATTCTAGCAATGAGTAGGCATGTGCAGATTGCTTAAGGGACCCAAAAATATCGAATTTTCGGAGTTTTGAGCCTGAATTTGAGATATAAACGGGTACAGAAGATGCATGCACATATCGACTTTTGCACTTAAAATATCGATTTTGAGCATGTTTTGGGTCTGTATCTTGAAAACATTCTAGCAAGGAGTATGCACGTACAGATCGCTTCTGGGACCCAAAAACAGTGAATTTTCGGGTGTTTTGAGCCTGAATTTGAGATATAACCGGGTACAGAAGATTCATGCACATATCGACTTTGGGCACCTAAAATATCTATTTTGAGCATCTTTTGGGCCTGTATTTTGAAACTACTCAATCACGGTGTAGACATGTACCGATTGCTTCTGGGCCACAAAAATATCGATTTTTTGGGTGTTTTGATCCTGAATTTGAGATATAAGCGGGTACAGAAGATGCATGCACATATCGACTTTGGCACCCAAAATATCGATTTTTAGTATGTTTTCGTCGTATAATTTGAAAATATTCTAGCACTGAGTAGGCATGTACAGATCGCTTCTGGGACCCAAAAATATCGAATTTTCGGGGCTTTTAGCCAGAATTTGGGATATAACCGGGTACAGAGGATGCATGCACATATCGACTTTTTGCACCTAAAATATCGATTTTGAGCATGTTTTGCGTCTGTATATTGAAAACATTCTAGCAAGGAGTAGGCATGTACAGATCGCTTCTGGGACCCAAAAATACCGAATTTTCTGGTGTTTTGAACCTGAATTTGGGATATAGACGGGTACAGAAGATGCATACACATATTGACTTTGGGCACCTAAAATATAGATTTTCAGCATGTTTGGGGCCTGTATTTTGAAAATACTTTAACACGGAGTAGGCATGTACAGATCGCTTCTGGGACCC
Organism: Petrolisthes cinctipes; assembly: GCA_033782935.1. NCBI lineage: Eukaryota > Metazoa > Arthropoda > Malacostraca > Decapoda > Porcellanidae > Petrolisthes > Petrolisthes cinctipes. The sequence goes on along the minus strand of JAWQEG010000467.1, from coordinate 307,761 downwards.
AAAAATATCGAATTTTCGGGTGTTTTGAGCCTGAATTTGAGATATAAACCGATACAGAAGATGCATGCACATATCGACTTTGGGCACCTAAAATATCGATTTTGAGCATGTTTTGGGCCTGAATTTTAAAAACATTCTAGCAATGAGTAGGCATGTGCAGATTGCTTAAGGGACCCAAAAATATCGAATTTTCGGAGTTTTGAGCCTGAATTTGAGATATGAACGGGTACAGAAGATGCATGCACATATCGACTTTGGCACCCAAAATATCGATTTTCAGCATGTTTTCGCCGTATAATTTGAAAATATTCTAGCACTGAGTAGGCATGTACAGATCGCTTCTGGGACCCAAAAATATCGAATTTTCGGGTGTTTTGAGCCTGAATTTGAGATATAAACGGATACAGAAGATGAATGCACATATCGACTTTGGGCACCTAAAATATCGATTTTGAGCATGTTTTGGGCCTGTATTTTGAAAATACTCTAACACGGAGTGGGCATGTACAGATCGCTTCTGGGACCCAAAAATATCGAATTTTCGTGTGTTTTGAACCTGAATTTGGGATATAGACGGGTACAGAAGATGCATACACATATTGACTTTGGGCACCTAAAATATAGATTTTCAGCATGTTTTGGGCCTGTATTTTGAAAATACTTTAACACGGAGTAGGCATGTACAGATCGCTTCTGAGACCCAAAAATATCGAATTTTCGTGTGTTTTGAGCCTGAATTTGAGATATAAACGGATACAGAAGATGTATGCACATATCGACTTTTTGCACCTAAAATATCGATTTTGAGCATGTTTTGGGCCTGTATTTTGAAAATACTCTAACACGGACTAGGCATGAACAGATCGCTTCTGGGACACAAAAATATCGATTTTTTGGTTGTTTTGAGCCTGAATTTGAGATATAAACGGGTTCAGAAGATGTATGCACAAATCGACTTTGGACACCTAAAATATCGATTTATAGCATGTTTTAAGCCTGTATTTTAAAAAAATTCTATCACTGAGTAGGCATGTGCAGATTGCTTAAGGGACCCAAAAATATCGAATTTTCGGAGTTTTGAGACTGAATTTGAGATATAAACGGGTACAGAAGATGCATGCACATATCGACTTTTTGCACTTAAAATATCGATTTTTAACATGTTTTGGGTCTGTATCTTGAAAACATTCTAGCAAGGAGTAGGCATGTACAGATCGCTTCTGGGACCCAAAAAAATCGAATTTTCGGATGTTTTGAGCCTGAATTTGAGATATAAACGGGTACAGATGATGCATGCACATATCGACTTTGGCACCCAAAATATCGATTTTTAGTATGTTTCCGGCGTATAATTTGAAAATATTCTAGCACTGAGTAGGCATGTACAGATCGCTTCTGGGACCCAAAAATATCGAATTTTCGGGGGTTTTGAGCCAGAGTTTGGGATATAACCGGGTACAGAGGATGTATGCACATATCGACTTTTTGCACCTAAAATATCGATTTTGAGCATATTTTGGGTCTGTATCTTGAAAAAATTCTAGCAAGGAGTAGGCATGTACAGATCGCTTCTGGGACCCAAAAATACTGAATTTTCTGGTGTTTTGAACCTGAATTTGGGATATAGACGGGTACAGAAGATGCATACACATATTGACTTTGGCACCTAAAATATAGATTTTCAGCATGTTTTGGACCTGTATTTTGAAAATACATTAACACGGAGTAGGCATGTACAGATCGCTTCTGGGACATAAAAATATTGAATTTTCGGGGGTTTTGAGCCTGAATTTGAGATATAAACCGATACAGAAGATGCATGCACATATCGACTTTGGGCACCTAAAATATCGATTTTGAGCATGTTTTGGGCCTGAATTTTAAAAACATTCTAGCAATGAGTAGGCATGTGCAGATTGCTTAAGGGACCCAAAAATATCGAATTTTCGGAGTTTTGAGCCTGAATTTGAGATATAAACGGGTACAGAAGATGCATGCACATATCGACTTTTGCACTTAAAATATCGATTTTGAGCATGTTTTGGGTCTGTATCTTGAAAACATTCTAGCAAGGAGTATGCACGTACAGATCGCTTCTGGGACCCAAAAACAGTGAATTTTCGGGTGTTTTGAGCCTGAATTTGAGATATAACCGGGTACAGAAGATTCATGCACATATCGACTTTGGGCACCTAAAATATCTATTTTGAGCATCTTTTGGGCCTGTATTTTGAAACTACTCAAACACGGTGTAGACATGTACCGATTGCTTCTGGGCCACAAAAATATCGATTTTTTGGGTGTTTTGATCCTGAATTTGAGATATAAGCGGGTACAGAAGATGCATGCACATATCGACTTTGGCACCCAAAATATCGATTTTTAGTATGTTTTCGTCGTATAATTTGAAAATATTCTAGCACTGAGTAGGCATGTACAGATCGCTTCTGGGACCCAAAAATATCGAATTTTCGGGGCTTTTAGCCAGAATTTGGGATATAACCGGGTACAGAGGATGCATGCACATATCGACTTTTTGCACCTAAAATATCGATTTTGAGCATGTTTTGCGTCTGTATATTGAAAACATTCTAGCAAGGAGTAGGCATGTACAGATCGCTTCTGGGACCCAAAAATACCGAATTTTCTGGTGTTTTGAACCTGAATTTGGGATATAGACGGGTACAGAAGATGCATACACATATTGACTTTGGGCACCTAAAATATAGATTTTCAGCATGTTTGGGGCCTGTATTTTGAAAATACTTTAACACGGAGTAGGCATGTACAGATCGCTTCTGGGACCCAAAAATATCGAATTTTCGGGTGTTTTGAGCCTGAATTTGAGATATAAACCGATACAGAAGATGCATGCACATATCGACTTTGGGCACCTAAAATATCGATTTTGAGCATGTTTTGGGCCTGAATTTTAAAAACATTCTAGCAATGAGTAGGCATGTGCAGATTGCTTAAGGGACCCAAAAATATCGAATTTTCGGAGTTTTGAGCCTGAATTTGAGATATGAACGGGTACAGAAGATGCATGCACATATCGACTTTGGCACCCAAAATATCGATTTTCAGCATGTTTTCGCCGTATAATTTGAAAATATTCTAGCACTGAGTAGGCATGTACAGATCGCTTCTGGGACCCAAAAATATCGAATTTTCGGGTGTTTTGAGCCTGAATTTGAGATATAAACGGATACAGAAGATGAATGCACATATCGACTTTGGGCACCTAAAATATCGATTTTGAGCATGTTTTGGGCCTGTATTTTGAAAATACTCTAACACGGAGTGGGCATGTACAGATCGCTTCTGGGACCCAAAAATATCGAATTTTCGGGTGTTTTGAACCTGAATTTGGGATATAGACGGGTACAGAAGATGCATACACATATTGACTTTGGGCACCTAAAATATAGATTTTCAGCATGTTTTGGGCCTGTATTTTGAAAATACTTTAACACGGAGTAGGCATGTACAGATCGCTTCTGAGACCCAAAAATATCGAATTTTCGTGTGTTTTGAGCCTGAATTTGAGATATAAACGGATACAGAAGATGCATGCACATATCGACTTTGGGCACCTAAAATATCGATTTTGAGCATGTTTTGGGCCTGTATTTTGAAAATACTCTAACTCGGAGTAGGCATCTGCAGATTGCTTAACCCTAGATTAGCAGCGTTCCAAATCTAACGTAATGACAGACATGTCCATTATTCTGGACATACATTTGTGGGTTAAAAACACATCAAAGGAATTGTATAAAGTTTATTTCCAAATATTTAAAAGAAAATGTATCCTTTTAGAAGGGAAAACACACATAGCCTACCTTCTTCAAAGAAAATTTAATTGCCTTATGATGAAATGAAAAAAAAGTGTAAAAATTGTGTAAAAAAATAGGGAACATTACATATGGTGTTGCACCTAACTACAGTATTTTGTCAGGTTGCTCATAATTGGCACATGTTGTGCCAAGACGTGCCCCGAGATACGTAGGACTTGCGATTCCCTTATGAATCCCGGATTCCCGCTGGGTGTACCTCTAAACCTGAGGGAAAAATATTATGCAAATTATTAGATGTATGCCTCGCATGCAGCTGCCACAACCAGTTATATTTGCCATCTGGGATGGTATTTCTTTCTTATTGCTCTTGATTGTGCCCACGAGGGTTAGACCGCAATTTGACTGTAGATCCATGGCAAGGGGGATAGATGTGAACCAATTATCCACTGTCACATTCCTGTTACTTTGGTGGTATGGTCGTGTCAGTTGTCTTACGTAGTAATGACCCAGGGATAGGTCCCCCTGCGGTGGTGGCTCCTGCTTTCCTACATATGGAATAGCCCCAAGCAAATACTTTGATTTGTTGTCACAACAAAGTATAAGTTTCAGTCCATACTTAGCTGGCTTTTTTGGTATATACATTCGGAAGACTGCCCTCCCTCGAAATGCAAGCAGTTGTTCATCAATCGTTAGGTTCTCTCCAGGAGTATACATCCACCTGCAGCGCTCAATGAAAGAGTCCCAAATAGACCTGACTGGGGCAAATCGGTCCGTCCTGCGGCGCTCCTGCCTGGTATCTGGGTTGTCAAACCTCAGTGAGTTGATCAGAAAAGCAAACCTTGTGCTAGACATTGCGGCCTTGTAGGGAGGACTTCCCATCCTTGAGTGCCACAATTCAAGGTAGTTTAGGTGGTTGCTTCTTTGTACACCTGCAAGGAGGAGGATGCCAATCAAAGCCCGTATCTCCAGAGGGTTTGTGTCAGCAACACTGGCATCCTTTTTCTTATAAGCCTGCCTGTAGATGGCAATTTTTTGGTTTGTGCGCTGAACAATCTCCAGGATAATGTTGTCAGGGAAGAAGAGCTCAAACACTGATACACATTCGGTTAACCCTTGTGCTTCTACAGTGGGACCAGGGGCTTCGTGTATGATGTTCCTGCTGAGGGTCCGCGACAGACGTGTGTGACTTGGCTGGCACTGCCACTCAAAGCCACAGTTGCTGGACATCGTGTCAGCACCTAAATCCACAATAAGATCGGGGTGTGGGCTGACTTCACGACGATGTCGGCCTATTCGTTCCTCACCCTCATGAGAGCTGCTGGTCTGCGATCTACGTTGTCTACTTTGTGATCTACGGGACCGGGATCGGGACCGGGATGCCCGAGGTGTTGCACCCGTGATGGAAGGTCTCCTCCTCACGCGCAGGGGTTGTGGATTGTCAGCATCAAACTCCTCATCATCAGTGTCGCGAGATGTTGCGCGTGTGGCCCGCCTGCCTCGCTGCTGACGTGCAGATGTGGTTGCTGGTGGTTCACGACAGTGTGAGGGGCCAGGCTGTTGTTGAGTGGGGCTGGGTATTGGCGATGTTGGTGTGGGTGGAATTTTCTTGGAAAGTGTTGGTTTTTTGGGAGTCGAAGAAGGGAATTGTGTTCTCTCACCAACCACAAACTGCATCTCCTCATCACTATCGGGTGGGAGTTCATGTTCCCTATCCAATTCCCCTCCACTCGAATCGGTAGTGCTGTCATCTTCCAGTAAGTCATCTTCTTCACTGGAAAGCAAACTGTCAAGGCACTCCCTGACTTCACCACTTGTGTCCAAGCGCTTCTTTCTCGATGCCATTTTTACTGTCAATTATTATAATGCTGTTCCTTTTTTTATTAGTTGTATCACTTTCTTAGTTATTTATATCTGTATTGTTATTTCCTTGTACTATCACTGTGTTGTATATTCACACTGTCATTGTTATATAATTATCACTTTTAAAAACACCTGCAATTCTCTGGAAAAAAATCTAAGCAAATTACTTTACATGAAATATCTATTAGTGGATGACATGAAGGCGCTCCCTCACTTCACAGCATGTATCCAAGCACACCTTTCTCGATTTTATTGTTCTCACTGTTACTTTCATTTATTCATAGTTTCCCTTTGTTCTTTTTCTGATAAAATAACTTTCTCATTTATTTTAGCTATACTTTCTCATTTGTATATTGTCACTTTATTATTTTATTTGCACTGAAACTTTTTCTGATATACTGTAACTCTTTCTTTTATTTATACTGTCACTTTTGTAGTATTTACCTGGATGTCACTTTGATATTTACGTATGAATTCTGAAAACCTGTAAAAGAAACAAATATAATAATATAAAATATATATCATATAATATTTTAATATAATATTATAATATTATATAATAATAAGTTATATTATTAGACAATTCTTGCATTTTCCAAGGTTACAATACACACCCGATTCCACCAGACATGTCCAGAATCCGGGACTTTATCACCCATCATATGTTAGCAGACATGTCCGAAATCCCGGAGTGTACTATCCACCCTGTGTTAGCAGACGTGTCCGGAATCCTGGACATTGGGGCCCTACAGCTACAGTATATTTATAAACCACATGATTGCACCTCATACAGCAACACCAATACACAAGCAGAGATTACATGGGATGCCAGCCTTGTAGCCCTATCACCGTGTCAACAGCAACACAAAAGGGGCAGCTTGACGGGATGCCGGACGACACTGCTAATCTAGGGTTAAGGGTCCCAAAAATATCGAATTTTCGGAGTTTTGAGCCGGAATTTGAGATATAAACAGGTACAGAAGATGCATGCACATATCGACTTTTTACACTTAAAATATCGATTTTGACATGTTTTGGGTCTGTATCTTGAAAACATTCTAGCAAGGAGTAGGCACGTACAGATCGCTTCTGGGAACCAAAAATATCGAATTTTCTGGTGTTTTGAACCGGAATTAGGGATATACACGGGTACAGAAGATGCATACACATATTGACTTTGGGCACATAAAATATCGACTTTTAGCATGTTTTGGGCCTGTATTTTAAAAACACTCTAACACGGAGTATGCACGTACAGATCGCTTCTGGGACCCAAAAATATTGAATTTTCGGGTGTTTTGAGCCTGAATTTGAGATATAAACGGGTACAGAAGATGCATGCACATATCGACTTTGGCACCCAAAATATCGATTTTTAGTGTGTTTTGGGCGTATAATTTGAAAATATTCTAGCACTGAGTAGGCATGTACAGATCGCTTCTGGGACCCAAATAAATCGAATTTTCGGGTGTTCAGAGCCTGAATTTGAGATATGAACGGGTACAGAAGATGTATGCACATATCGACTTTGGGCACCTAAAATATCGATTTTGAGCATGTTTTGGGCCTGTATTTTGAAAATACTCAAACACGGTGTAGACATGTACAGATCGCTTCTGGGACACAAAAATATCGATTATTTGGGTATTTTGAGCCTGAATTTGAGATATAAACGGGTACAGAAGATGCATGCACATATCGACTTTGGACACCTAAAATATCGATTTTTAGCATGATTTGGGTCTATATCTTGAAAAAATTCTAGCAAGGAGTAGGCATGTACAGATCGTTTCTGGGACCCAAAAATATCGAATTTTCGGGTGTTTTGAGCATGAATTTGAGATATAAACGGGTACAGAAGATGCATGCACATATCGACTTTGGCACCCAAAATATCGATTTTTAGTGTGTTTTGGGCGTATAATTTGAAAATATTCTAGCACTGAGTAGGCATGTACAGATCGCTTCTGGGACCCAAATAAATCGAATTTTCGGGTGTTCAGAGCCTGAATTTGAGATATGAACGGGTACAGAAGATGTATGCACATATCGACTTTGGGCATCTAAAATATCGATTTTGAGCATGTTTTGGGCCTGTATTTTGAAAATACTCAAACACGGTGTAGACATGTACAGATCGCTTCTGGGACACAAAAATATCGATTATTTGGGTATTTTGAGCCTGAATTTGAGATATAAACGGGTACAGAAGATGCATGCACATATCGACTTTGGACACCTAAAATATCGATTTTTAGCATGATTTGGGTCTATATCTTGAAAAAATTCTAGCAAGGAGTAGGCATGTACAGATCGTTTCTGGGACCCAAAAATATCGAATTTTCGGGTGTTTTGAACCTGAATTTGGGATATAGACGGGTACAGAAGATGCATGCACATATCGACTTTGGGCACCTAAAATATCGATTTTGAGCATGTTTTGGGCCTGTATTTTGAAAATACTCTAACACGGAGTAGGCATGTACAGATCGCTTCAGGGACCCAAAAATATCGAATTTTCGGGTGTTTTGAGCCTGAATTTGACATATAAACGGATACAGAAGATGCATGCACATTTCGACTTTTTGCACCTAAAATATCGATTTTGAGCATGTTTTGGGTTTGTATCTTTAAAACATTCTAGCAAGAAGTAGGCATGTACAGATTGCTTCTGGGACCCAAAAACATCGAATTTTCGAGTGTTTTGAACCTGAATTTGGGATATAGACGGGTACAGAAGATGCATACACATTTTGACTTTGGGCACATAAAATATCGATTTTCAGCATGTTTTGGGCATGTATTTTAAAAACACTCTAACACGGAGTGTGCACGTACAGATCGCTACTGGCACCCAAAAATATTGAATTTTCGGGTGTTTTGAGCCTGAATTTGAGATATAAACGGGTACAGATGATGCATGCACATATCGACTTTGGACACCTAAAATAGCGATTTTTAGCATGTTTTGAGCCTATATTTTGAAAACATTCTAGCACTGAGTATGCATGTACAGATCGCTTCTGTGACCCAAAAATATCGAATTTTCGGGTGTTTTGAGCCTGAATTTGAGATATAAACGGGTACACAAGATGCATGCACATATCAACTTTTTGCACCTAAAATATCGATTTTGAACATGTTTTGGGTCTGTATATTGAAAACATTTTACCAAGAAGTAGGCATGTACAGATTGCTTCTGGGACCCAAAAATATCGAATTGTCGAGTGTTTTGAACCTGAATTTGGGATATAGACGGGTACAGAAGATGCATACACATATTGACTTTAGGCAGCAAAAATATCGATTTTCTGCATGTTTTAGGCCTGTATTTTGCAAATACTCTAACACGGAGTATGCATGTACACATTGCTTTTGGGACCCAAAAATATCGAATATTCGGGTGTTTTGAGTTTGAATTTGAGATATAAACGGGTTCAGAAGATGCATGCACATATCGACTTTGGGCACCCAAAATATCGATTTTGAGGATGTTTTGGGCTTGTATCTTTAAAATACTCCAACACTGAGTAGACACGTACAGATCGCTTCTGGGACCCAAATAAATCGAATTTTCGGGTGTTCTGAACCTGAATTTGAGATATGAACGGGTACAGGAGATGCATGCAAATATCGACTTTGGGCACCTAAAATATCGATTTTGAGCATGTTTTTGGCCTGTATTTTGAAGATACTCTAACACGGTGTAGACATGTACAGATCACTTCTGTGACCCAAAAATATCGAATTTTCGGGTGTTTTGAGCCTGAATTTGAGATATAACCGGGTACAGAAGATTCATGCACATATCGACTTTGGGCACCTAAAATACCTATTTTGAGCATCTTTTGGGCCTGTATTTTGAAAATACTCAAACACGGTGTAGACATGTACAGATTGCTTCTGGGCCACAAAAATATCGAATTTTCGGGTGTTTTGAGCCTGAATTTGAGATATAAACGGATACAGAAGATGAATGCACATATCGACTTTGGGCACCTAAAATATCGATTTTGAGCATGTTTTGGGCCTGTATATTGAAAATACTCTAACACGGAGTGGGCATGTACAGATCGCTTCTGGGACCCAAAAATATCGAATTTTCGGGTGTTTTGAACCTGAATTTGGGATATAGACGGGTACAGAAGATGCATACACATATTGACTTTGGGCACCTTAAATATAGATTTTCAGCATGTTTTGGGCCTGTATTTTGAAAATACTTTAACACGGAGTAGGCATGTACAGATCGCTTCTGAGACCCAAAAATATCGAATTTTCGTGTGTTTTGAGCCTGAATTTGAGATATAAACGGTTACAGAAGATGCATGTACATATCGACTTTGGGCACCAAAAATATCGATTTTGAGCATGTTTTGGGCCTGTATTTTGAAAATACTCTAACTCGGACTAGGCATGTACAGATCGCATCTGGGACACAAAAATATTGATTTTTTGGGAGTTTTGAGCCTGAATTTGAGATATAAACGGGTACAGAAGATGCATGCACATATCGACTTTGGACACCTAAAATATCGATTTATAGCATGTTTTAAGCCTGTATTTTAAAAACATTCTAGCACTGAGTAGGCATGTACAGATCGCTTCTTGGGCACAAAAATATCGAATTTTCGGATGTTTTGAGCCTGAATTTGAGATATAAACAGGTACTGAAGATGCATGCACATATCGACTTTTGTGCACCTAAAATATCGATTTTGAGCATGTTTTTGGTCTGTATCTTGAAAACATTCTAATTACGAGTAAGCATGTACAGATCGCTTCTATTACCCAGAAATACCGAATTTTCGGGTGTTTTGAGCCTGAATTTGAGATATAAACGGGTATAGAAGATGCATGCACATATCGACTTTGGACACTTAAAATAACGATTTTTAGCTTGTTTTCAGCCTATATTTTGAAAACATTCTAGCACTGAGTAGGCATGTACAGATTGCTTCTGGGACCCCAAAATATCGAATTTTCGGGTGTTTTGGGACTGAATTTGAAATATCGACTTTGGGCACCTAAAATATCGATTTTTAGCATGTTTTGGGCCTATATTTTGAAAATATTCTAGCACTAAGTAGGCATGTACAGATCTCTTATAGGACCCCAAAATATCGAATTTTCGGGTGTTTTGAGCATTAATTTGAGATATAAACGGGTACAGAAGATGCATGCACATATTGACTTTGGACACTTAAAATATCGATTTTTAACATGTTTTGGGCCTATATTTTAAAAATATTCTAGCACTGAGTAGGCATGTACAGTTTGCTTCTGGGACCCCAAAATATCGAATTGTCGGGTGTTTTGAGCCTGAATTTGAGATATAAACGGGTACAGAAGATGCATGCACATATCAACTTTTGGGCACCTAAAATATCGATTTTGAGCATGTTTTGGGTCTGAATCTCGAAAACATTCTATCTTGGAGTAGGCATGTACAGATTGCTTCTAGGACCCAAAAATACCGAATTTTCGGGTGTTTTGAGCCTGAATTTGAGATATAAACAGGTAAAGAAGATGCATTCACATATCGACTTTGGACACTTAAAATATAGATTTTCAGCATATTTTGAGCCTATATTTTGAAAACATTCTAGCACTGAGTAGGCATGTACAGAACGCTTCTGGGACCCAAAAATTTCGAATTTTCGGATGTTTTGACGTTGAATTTGATATATAAACGAGTGCAAAAGATGCATACACATATTGACTTTCAGAACCTAAAATATCGATTTACAGCATGTTTTGGGCTTTTATCTGAGTAGGCATGTACAGATCGCTTCTGAGACCCAAAAATATCGATTTTCGGATGTTTTAGGCCTGAATTTGAGATATCGACTTTGGGCACCTAAAATATCGATTTTTAGCATGTTTTGGGCCTATATTTTGAAAATATTTTAGCACTAAGTAGGCATGTACAGATTTCTTATGGGACCCCAAAATATCGAATTTTCGGGTGTTTTGAGCCTGAATTTGAGATATAAACGGGTACAGAAGATGCATGCACATATCGACTTTTGTGCACCTAAAATATCGATTTTGAGCATGTTTTTGGTCGGTATCTTGAAAACATTCTAATTAGGAGTAGGCATATACAGATCGCTTCTAGGACCCAAAAATACCCAATTTTCGGGTGTTTTGAGCCTGAATTTGAGATCAAAACGGGTATAGAAGATGCATGCACATATCGACTTTGGATACTTAAAATATCGATTTTTAGCATGTTTTGAGCCTATATTTTGAAAGCATTCTAGCACTGAGTAGGCATGTACAGATCGCTTCTGGGACCCCCCAAATATTTTTTTCGGGTGTTTTGAGATTGAATTTGGGAAATAAACGGGTGCAGAAGATGCATTCACATATTTACTTTGGGCACCTAAAATATCGATTTTCAGCAGGTTTTGGGCCTGTATTTTGAAAATACTCTAACACGGAGTAGGCATGTACAGATCGCTTCTGGGACCCCCAAATTTCGAATTTTCTGGTGTTTTGAGCCTGAATATGAGATATAAACGGGTACTGAAGATGCATGCAGATATCGACTTTTGGGAACTTAAAATATCGATTTTGAGCATGTTTTGGGTCTGTATCTTGAAAACATTCTTACTAGGAGTAGGCAAATACAGATCGCTTCTAGGACCCAAAAATACCCAATTTTCGGGTGTTTTGAGCCTGAATTTGAGATTAAAACGGGTATAGAAGATGCATGCACATATCGACTTTGGATACTTAAAATATCGATTTTTAGCATGTTTTGAGCCTATATTTTGAAAGCATTCTAGCACTGAGTAGGCATGTACAGATCGCTTCTGGGACCCCCCAAATTTTGTTTTCGGGTGTTTTGAGATTGAATTTGGGAAATAAACGGGTGCAGAAGATGCATACACATATTGACTTTGGGCACCTAAAATATCGATTTTCAGAATGTTTTGGGCCTGTATTTTGAAAATACTCTAACACGGAGTAGGCATGTACAGATCGCTTCTGGGACCCCAAAATATCGAATTTTCGGGTGTTTTGAGCCTGAATTTGATATATAAGTGGGTACTGAAGATGCATGCACATATTGACTTTGGGCACCTAAAATTTCGATTTTCAGCATGTTTTGGGTCTGTAATTTGAAAATACTCTAACACGGAGTAGGCATGTACAGATCACTTCTTGGACCCCAAAACATCGAAATTTCGGGTGTTTGGAGCCTGAATTTGGGATATAAACGGATACAGAAGATGCATGCACATTTCGACTTTTGGGCACCTAAAAGATCGATTTTTAGTATGTTTTTTGCCTGTATTTTGAAAATACTCTAACACGGAGTAGACATGTACATATTACTTCTGGGACCCCGAAATATCGAATTTTCGGGTGTTTTGGGCCTTAATTTGAGATATCGACTTTGAGCACCTAAAATATCGATTTTTAGCATGTTTTGGGCCAATATTTTTAAAATATTCTAGCACTGAGTAGGTATGTACAGATCGCTTCTGGGACCCTAAAATATCGAATTTTCGGTTGTTTTTAGCCTGAATTTGAGATATAAACGGGTACAGAAGATGCATTCACATATTGACTTTGGGCACCTAAAATATCGATTTTCAGCATGTTTTGGGCCTGTATTTTTAAAATACTCTAACACTTAGTAGGCATGTACAGATTGCTTCTAGTACCCCAAAATACCCAATTCTCGGGTGTTTTGAGCCTGAATTTGAGATAAAAACGGGTATAGAAGATGCATGCACATATCGACTTTGGATACTTAAAATATCGATTTTTAGCATGTTTTGAGCCTATATTTTGAAAGCATTCTAGCACTGAGTAGGCATGTACAGATCGCTTCTGGGACCCCCCAAATTTTGTTTTCGGGTGTTTTGAGATTGAATTTGGGAAATAAACGGGTGCAGAAGATGCATACACATATTGACTTTGGGCACCTAAAATATCGATTTTCAGAATGTTTTGGGCCTGTATTTTGAAAATACTCTAACACGGAGTAGGCATGTACAGATCGCTTCTGGGACCCCAAAATATCGAATTTTCGGGTGTTTTGAACCTGAATTTGAGATATAAGTGGGTACTGAAGATGCATGCATATAACAACTTTTGGGCACCCAAAAGATCAATTATCAGTATCTTTCGGGCCTGTATTTTGAAAATACTCTAACACGGAGTAGGCATGTACAGTTCGCTTCTGGGACCCCAAAATATCGAATTTTCGGTTGTTTTGAGCCTGAATTTGAGATATAAACGGGTACAGAAGATGCATGCACATATTGACTTTGGTCACCTAAAATCTCGATTTTCAGCATGTTTTGGGCCTGTAATTTGAAAATACTCTAACACGGAGTAGGCATGTACAGATCGCTTCTTGGACCCCAAAACATCGAAATTTCGGGTGTTTGGAGCCAGAATTTGGGATATAAACGGATACAGAAGATGCATGCACATTTCGACTTTTGGGCACCTAAAAGATCGATTTTTAGTATGTTTTTGGCCTGTATTTTGAAAATACTCTAACACGGAGTAGACATGTACATATTACTTCTGGGACCCCGAAATATCGAATTTTCGGGTGTTTTGGGCCTTAATTTGAGATATCGACTTTGAGCACCTAAAATATCGATTTTTAGCATGTTTTGGGCCAATATTTTTAAAATATTCTAGCACTGAGTAGGTATGTACAGATCGCTTCTGGGACCCTAAAATATCGAATTTTCGGTTGTTTTTAGCCTGAATTTGAGATATAAACGGGTACAGAAGATGCATTCACATATTGACTTTGGGCACCTAAAATATCGATTTTCAGCATGTTTTGGGCCTTTTTTTTTTAAAATACTCTAACACTTAGTAGGCATGTACAGATTGCTTCTAGGACCCAAAAATACCCAATTCTCGGGTGTTTTGAGCCTGAATTTGAGATAAAAACGGGTACAGAATATGCATGCACATATCGACTTTGGATACTTAAAATATCGATTTTTAGCATGTTTTGAGCCTATATTATGAAAGCATTCTAGCACTGAGTAGGCATGTACAGATGATTCTGGTACCAAAAAGAATTCGAATTTTTTGGTGTTTTGACATTGAATTTGGGATATAAACGGGTGCAGAAGATGCATACACATATTGACTTTGGGCACCTAAAATATCGATTTTCAGCATGTATTGGGCCTGTATTTTGAAAATACTCTAACACGGAGTAGGCATGTACAGATCGCTTCTGGGACCCCAAAATATTGAATTTTCGGGTGTTTTGGGCCTGAATTTGAGATATCGACTTTGTGCACCTAAAATATCAATTTTTAGCATTTTGGGCCTATATTTTGAAAATACTCTAGCACTGAGTAGGCATGTACAGATCGCTTCTGGGACCCAAAAATATAGAATTTTCGGGTGTTTTGAGGTTGAATTTGGGATATAAACGGGTATAGAAGATGCATGCACATATCGACTTTAGACACTTAAAATATAGATTTTTAGCATGTTTTAAACCTATATTTTGAAAACATTCTAGCACTGAGTAGGCATGTACAGATCGCTTCTGGGACCCAAAAATGTAGAATTTTCGGGTTTTTTGAGGTTGAATTTGGGATATAAACGGGTGCAGAAGATGCATACACATATTGACTTTGGGCACCTAAAATATCGATTTTCAGCAGGTTTTGGGCCTGTATTTTGAAAATACTCTAACACGGAGTAGGCATCTACAGATCGCTTCTAGGACCCCAAAATATCGAATTTTTGGGTGTTTTGGGCCTGAATTTGAGATATCGAATTTGGGCGCCTAAAATATCGATTTTTAGCATGTTTTGGGCCTATATTTTGAAAATACTCTAGCACTGAGTAGGCATGTACAGATCGCTTCTGGGACCCTAAAATATCGAATTTTCGGTTGTTTTGAGCCTGAATTTGAGATATAAACGGGTACAGAAGATGCATTCACATATTGACTTTGGGCACCTAAAATATCGATTTTCAGCATGTTTTGGGCCTGTATTTTTAAAATACTCTAAAACTTAGTAGGCATGTACAGATCGCTTCTAGGACCAAAAAATACCCAATTTTCGGGTGTTTTGAGCCTGAATTTGAGATAAAAACGGGTACAGAATATGCATGCACATATCGACTTTGGATACTTAAAATATCGATTTTTAGCATGTTTTGAGCCTATATTATGAAAGCATTCTAGCACTGAGTAGGCATGTACAGATTGCTTCTGGGACCAAAAAGAATTCGAATTTTTTGGTGTTTTGACATTGAATTTGGGATATAAACGGGTGCAGAAGATGCATACACATATTGACTTTGGGCACCTAAAATATCGATTTTCAGCATGTTTTGGGCCTATATTTTGAAAATACTCTAACACTGAGTAGGCATGTACAGATCGCTTCTGGGACCCTAAAATATCGAATTTTCGGTTGTTTTGAGCCTGAATTTGAGATATAAACGGGTACAGAAGATGCATTCACATATTGACTTTGGGCACCTAAAATATCGATTTTCAGCATGTTTTGGGCCTGTATTTTGAAAATACTCTAACACTTAGTAGGCATGTACAGATCGCTTCTGGGACCCCAAAATATCGAATTTTCGGGTATTTTGAGCCGGAATATGAGATATAAACGGGTACTGAAGATGCATGCACATATCGACTTTTGGGCACTTAAAATATCGATTTTGAGCATGTTTTGGGTCTGTATCTTGAAAACATTCTTACTAGGAGTAGGCATATACAGTTCGCTTCTGGGACCCAAAAATACCCAATTTTCGGTTGTTTTGAGCCTGAATTTGAGATAAAAACGGGTACAGAAGATGCATTCACATATCGACTTTGGATACTTAAAATATAGATTTTTAGCATTTTTTGAGCCTATATTTTGAAAGCATTCTAGCACTGAGTAGGCGTGTACAGATCGCTTCTGGGACTCCAAAATTCTGTTTTTTCGGGTGTTTTGAGATTGAATTTGGGATATAAACGGGTGCAGAAGATGCATACACATATTGACTTTGGGCACCTAAAATATCGATTTTCAGAATGTTTTGGGCCTGTATCTTGAAAATACTCTAACACAGAGTAGGCATGTACAGATCGCTTCTGGGACCCCAAAATATCGAATTTTCGGTTGTTTTGAGCCTGAATTTGAGATATAAACGGGTACAGAAGATGCATGCACATATTGACTTTTGGCACCTAAAATATCGATTTTCAGCATGTTTTGGGCCTGTATTTTGAAAAAACTCTAACACTTAGTAGGTATGTACAGATCGCTTCTGGGAACCCAAAATATCGAATTTTCGGGTGTTTTGAGCCTGAATATGAGATATAAACGGGTACTGAAGATGCATGCACATATCGACTTTTGGGCACTTAAAATATCGATTTTGAGCCTGTTTTGTGTCTGTATCTTGAAAACATTTTCACTAGGAGTAGGCATATACAGATCGTTTCTAGGACCCAAAAATACCGAATTTTCGGGTGCTATGAGCCTGAATTTGAGATAAAAACGGGTACAGAAGATGCATGCACATATCGACTTTGGATACTTAAAATATCGATTTTTAGCATGTTTTTAGCCTATATTTTGAAAGCATTCTAGCACTGAGTAGGCATGTACAGATCGCTTCTGGGACCCAAAAAATTCGAATTTTCGGGTGTTTTGAGATTGAGTTTGGGATATAAACGGGTGCAGAAGATGCATACACATATTGACTTTGTGCACCTAAAATATCGATTTTCAGCATGTTTTGGGCCTGTAATTTGAAAATACTTGAACACGGAGTAGGAATGTACAGATCGCTTCTTGGACCCAAAAACATCGAAATTTCGGGAGTCTGGAGCCTGAATTTGAGATATAAACGCATACAGAAGATGCATGCACATTTCGACTTTTGGGCACCAAAAAGATTGATTTTTAGTATGTTTTGGGCCTGTATTTTTAAAATTCTCTAACACGGAGTAGGCATGTACATATTACTTCTGGGACCCCAAAATATCGAATTTTCGGGTGTTTTGGGCATGAATTTGAGATATCGACTTTAAGCACCTAA
This sequence comes from Petrolisthes cinctipes, assembly GCA_033782935.1. Taxonomy (NCBI): domain Eukaryota; kingdom Metazoa; phylum Arthropoda; class Malacostraca; order Decapoda; family Porcellanidae; genus Petrolisthes; species Petrolisthes cinctipes. Next base: position 290,044 of record JAWQEG010000467.1, on the reverse strand, counting down.
AATATCGATTTTTAGCATATTTTGGGCCAATATTTTTAAACTATTCTAGCACTGAGTAGGTATGTACAGATCGCTTCTGGGACCCAAAAATATCGAATTTTCGGGTGTTTTGAGCCTGAATTTGAGATATAAACGGGTACAAAAGATGCATGCACATTTTGACTTTGGGCAACTAAAATATCAATTTTCAGCATGTGTTGGGCCTGTACTTTGAAAATACTCTAACACGGAGTAGGCAAGTACAGATCGTTTCTGGGACCCCCAAATTACGAATTTTCTGGTGTTTTGAGCCTGAATTTGAGATATAAGCTGGTACTGAAGGTGCATGCACATATCGACTTTTGGGCACCCAAAAGATCAATTATCAGTATGTTACGGGCTTGTATTTTGAAAATACTCTAACGCGGAGTAGGCATCTACAGATCGCTTCTAGGACCCCAAAATATCGAATTTTTGGGTGTTTTGGGCCTGAATTTGAGATATCGAATTTGGGCGCCTAAAATATCGATTTTTAGCATGTTTTGGGCCTATATTTTGAAAATACTCTAGCACTGAGTAGGCATGTACAGATCGCTTCTGGGACCCTAAAATATCGAATTTTCGGTTGTTTTGAGCCTGAATTTGAGATATAAACGGTTCCAGAAGATGCATTCACATATTGACTTTGGGCACCTAAAATATCGATTTTCAGCATGTTTTGGGCCTGTATTTTGAAAATACTCTAACACGGAGTAGGCATGTACAGATCGCTTCTGGGACCTCAAAATATCGAATTTTCGGGTATTTTGAGCCTGAATATGAGATATAAACGCGTACTGAAGATGCATGAACATATCGACTTTTGGGCACTTAAAATATCGATTTTGAGCATGTTTTGGGTTTGTATCTTGAAAACATTCTTACTAAAAGTAGGCATATACAGTTCGCTTCTAGGACCCAAAAATACCCAATTTTCGGTTGTTTTGAGCCTGAATTTGAGATAAAAACGGGTACAGAAGATGCATGCACATATTGACTTTGTGCACCTAAAATATCGATTTTCTGCATTTTTTGGGCCTGTATTTTGAAAATACTCTAACACGGAGTAGGCATGTAGAGATTGCTTCTGGGACCCCAAAATATCGAATTTTCGGTTGTTTTGAGCCTGAATTTGAGATATAAACGGGTACAGAAGATGCATGCACATATTGACTTTGTGCACCTAAAATATCGATTTTCTGCATGTTTTGGGCCTGTATTTTGAAAATACTCTAACACGGAGTAGGCATGTACAGATCGCTTCTGGGACCCCAAAATATCGAATTTTCGGGTGTTTTGGGCCTGAATTTGAGATATCGACTTTGAGCACCTAAAATATCGATTTTAGCATTTTTTGGGCCAATATTTTTAAAATATTCTAGCACTGAGTAGGTATGTACAGATCGCTTCTGGGACACCAAATTATCGAATTTTCGGGAGTTTTGAGCCTGAATTTGAGATATAAACGGGTACAAAAGATGCCTTCACATATTGACTTTGGGCACCTAAAATATCGATTTTCTGCATGTTTTGGGCCTGTATTTTGAAAACACTCTAACACTTCGTAGGCATGTGCAGATCGCTTCTGGGACCCCAAAATAACGAATTTTCGGGTATTTTGAGCCTGAATATGAGATATAAACGGGTACTGAAGATGCATGCACATATTGACTTTTGGGCACTTAAAATATCGATTTTGATCATGTTTTGGGTCTGTATCTTGAAAACATTCTTACTAGGTGTAGGCATATACAGTTCGCTTCTAGGACCCAAAAATACCCAATTTTCGGATGTATTGAGACTGAATTTGAGATAAAAACGGGTACAGAAGATGCATGCACATATCGACTTTGGATACTTAAAATATCGATTTTTAGCATGTTTTCAGCCTATATTTTGAAAGCATTCTAGCACTGAGTAGGCATGTACAGATCGCTTCTGGGACCCCAAAATTCTGTTTTTTCGGGTGTTTTGAGATTGAATTTGGGATATAAACGGGTGCAGAAGATGCATACACATATTGACTTTGGGCACCTAAAATATCGATTTTCAGAATGTTTTGGGCCTGTATTTTGAAAATACTCTAACACAGAGTAGGCATGTACAGATCGCTTCTGGGACACCAAAATATCGAATTTTCGGGTATTTTGAGCCTGAATTTGAGATATAAGCGTGTACTGAAGATGCATGCACATAACGACTTTTGGGCACCCAAAAGATCAATTATCAGTATGTTTCGGGCCTGTATTTTGAAAATACTCTAACACGGAGTAGGCATGTACAGATCGCTTCTGGGACCCCAAAATATAGAATTTTCGGTTGTTTTGAGCGAGAATTTGAGATATAAACGGGTACAGAAGATTCATGCACATATTGACTTTAGGCACCTAAAATATCGATTTTCAGCATGTTTTGGGCCTGTATTTTGAAAATACTCTAACACTTAGTAGGTATGTACAGATCGCTTCTGGGACCCAAAAATATCGAATTTTCGGGTGTTTTGAGCCTGAATTTGAGATATAAACGGGTACAAAAGATGCATGCACATTTTGACTTTGGGCACCTAAAATATCGATTTTCAGCATGTTTTGGGCCTGTGCTTTGAAAATACTTTAACACGGAGTAGGCAAGTACAGATCGCTTCTGGGACCCCAAAAATTCGAATTTTCTGGTGTTTTGAGGCTGAATTTGAGATATAAACGGGTACTGAAGATGCATGCCCATATCGACTTTTGGGCACCTAAAATATCGATTTTGAGCATCTTTTGGGTCTGTATCTTGAAAACATTCTAACTAGGAGTAGGCATGTACAGATCGCTTCTAGGACCCAAAAATACCGAATTTTCGGGTGTTTTGAACCTGAATTTGATATATAAACGCGTACAGAAGATGCATCCACAAATCGACTTTGGACACTTAAAATATCGATTTTTAGCATGTTTTGATCCTATATTTTGAAAACATTCTAGAACTAAGTAGGCATGTACAGAACGGTTATGGGACCCAAAAAATATCGAATTTTCGGGTTTTTTGAGGTTGAATTTGGGATATAAACGGATGCAGAAGATACATACACATACTGACTTTGAGCACCTAAAATATCGATTTTCAGCATGTTTTGGGCCTGTATCTGAGTAGGCATGTACAGATCGCTTCTGGGACCCCAAAATATCGAATTTTCGGGTGTTTGGAGCTTGAATTTGAACTATAAACGGGTACATAAGATGCATGCACAAATATCGACTTTTGGGCACCTAAAAGATCGATTTTTAGTTTGTTTTCGGCCTGTATTTTGAAAATTCTCTAACACGGAGTAGGCATGTACAGTTCGCTTCTGGGACCCCAAAATTTCGATTTTTCGGTTGTTTTGGGCTTGAATTTGAGATATCGACTTTGGGCACCTAAAATATCGATTTTTAGCATGATTTGGGCCTATATTTTGAAAATATTCTAGCACCGAGTAGGCATCTACAGATCGCTTCTTGGACCACAAAATATTGAATTTTCGGGTGTTTTGAGCCTGAATTTGAGATATAAACGGATACAGAAAATGCATGCACATATTGACTTTGGGCACCTAAAATATCGATTTTTAGCATGTTTTGGGCCTGTTATTTGAAAATACTCTAACACGGAGTAGGCATGTACAGATCGATTCTGGGACCCAAAAATATCGAATTTTCGGGTGTTTTGAGCCTGAATTTGAGATATAGACAGGTACTGAAGATGCATCCACATATCGACTTTTGGGCACGGAAAAGATCGATTTTCAGTATGTTTTGGGCCTGTATATTGAAAATACTCTAACACGGAGTAGGTATGTACAGATCGCTTCTGGGGCTCCAAAATATCGAATTTTCGGGTGTTTTGGGCCTGAATTTGAGATATCGACTTTGGGCACCTAAAATATCGATTTTTAGCATGTTTTGGGCCTATATTTTGCTAATATTCTAGCACTAAGTAGGCATGTACAGATCGCTTCTGGGACCCCAAAATATCGAATTTCCGGGTGTTTTGAGGTTGAATTTCAGATATAAACTAGAGCAAAAGATCCATACACATATTGACTTTGGGCACCTTAAATATCGATTTTTAGCATGTTTTGGGCCTGTATCTGAGTAGCCATGTACAGATCGCTTTTGGGACCCAAAAATATCGAATCTTCGGGTGTTTTGAGCCTGAATTTGAGATATAAACGGGTACAGACGATGCATGCACATATCGACTTTAGACATATAAAATATCGATTTTTAGCATGTTTTGAGCCTATATTTTGAAAACATTCTAGCACTGAGTAGGCATGTACAGATCGCTTCTGGCACCCAAAAATTTCGAATTTTCGGGTGTTTTGAGGTTGAATTTGAGATATAAACGAGTGCAGAAGATGCATACACATATTAACTTTGAGCACCGAAAATATCGATTTTGAGCATGTTTTGGGCCAGTATCTGAATAGGCATGTACAGATCGCTTCTGGGACCCCAAAATATCGAATTTTCGGGTGTTTGGAGCCTGAATTTGAGATATAAACGGGTACAGAAGATGCATGCACATATCGACTTTAGACACATAAAATATCGATTTTTAGCATGTTTTGAGCCTATATTTTGAAAACATTCTAGCACTGAGTAGGCATGTACAGATTGCTTCTGGGACCCAAAAATTTCGAATTTTCGGGTGTTTTGAGGTTGAATTTGAGATATAAACGAGTGCAGAAGATGCATACACATATTGACTTTGGGCACCTAAAATATCGATATTCAGCATGTTTTGGGCCTGTATCTGAGTAGGCATGTACAGATCGCTTCTGGGCCCCCAAAATATCGAATTTTCGGGTGTTTGGAGCCTGAATTTGAGATATTAACGGGTACAGAAGATGCATGCACATATCGACTTTTGGGCACCTAAGATATCGATTTTCTGTATGTTATGGGCCTGTATTTCGAAAATACTCTAAAACGGAGTAGGCATGTACAGTACAGTTTTTCTGGGACCCCAAAATATCGAATTTTCGGTTGTTTTGGGCTTGAATTTGAGATATTGACTTTGGGCACCTAAAATATCGATTTTTAGCATGATTTGGGCCTATATTTTGAAAATATTCTAGCACCGAGTAGGCATCTACAGATCGCTTCTTGGACCACAAAATATTGAATTTTCGGGTGTTTTGAGCCTGAATTTGAGATATAAACGGGTACAGAAAATGCATGCACATATTGACTTTGGGCACCTAAAATATCGATTTTTAGCATGTTTTGGGCCTGTTATTTGAAAATACTCTAACACGGAGTAGGCATGTACAGATCGATTCTGGGACCCAAAAATATCGAATTTTCGGGTGTTTTGAGCCTGAATTTGAGATATAGACAGGTACTGAAGATGCATCCACATATCGACTTTTGGGCACGGAAAAGATCGATTTTCAGTATGTTTTGGGCCTGTATATTGAAAATACTCTAACACGGAGTAGGTATGTACAGATCGCTTCTGGGGCTCCAAAATATCGAATTTTCGGGTGTTTTGGGCCTGAATTTGAGATATCGACTTTGGGCACCTAAAATATCGATTTTTAGCATGTTTTGGGCCTATATTTTGCTAATATTCTAGCACTAAGTAGGCATGTACAGATCGCTTCTGGGACCCCAAAATATCGAATTTCCGGGTGTTTTGAGGTTGAATTTCAGATATAAACTAGAGCAAAAGATCCATACACATATTGACTTTGGGCACCTTAAATATCGATTTTTAGCATGTTTTGGGCCTGTATCTGAGTAGCCATGTACAGATCGCTTTTGGGACCCAAAAATATCGAATCTTCGGGTGTTTTGAGCCTGAATTTGAGATATAAACGGGTACAGACGATGCATGCACATATCGACTTTAGACACATAAAATATCGATTTTTAGCATGTTTTGAGCCTATATTTTGAAAACATTCTAGCACTGAGTAGGCATGTACAGATCGCTTCTGGCACCCAAAAATTTCGAATTTTCGGGTGTTTTGAGGTTGAATTTGAGATATAAACGAGTGCAGAAGATGCATACACATATTAACTTTGGGCACCGAAAATATCGATTTTGAGCATGTTTTGGGCCAGTATCTGAATAGGCATGTACAGATCGCTTCTGGGACCCCAAAATATCGAATTTTCGGGTGTTTGGAGCCTGAATTTGAGATATAAACGGGTACAGAAGATGCATGCACATACCGACTTTAGACACATAAAATATCGATTTTTAGCATGTTTTGAGCCTATATTTTGAAAACATTCTAGCACTGAGTAGGCATGTACAGATTGCTTCTGGGACCCAAAAATTTCGAATTTTCGGGTGTTTTGAGGTTGAATTTGAGATATAAACGAGTGCAGAAGATGCATACACATATTGACTTTGGGCACCTAAAATATCGATATTCAGCATGTTTTGGGCCTGTATCTGAGTAGGCATGTACAGATCGCTTCTGGGCCCCCAAAATATCGAATTTTCGGGTGTTTGGAGCCTGAATTTGAGATATAAACGGGTACAGAAGATGCATGCACATATCGACTTTTGGGCACCTAAGATATCGATTTTCTGTATGTTATGGGCCTGTATTTCGAAAATACTCTAAAACGGAGTAGGCATGTACAGTACAGTTTTTCTGGGACCCCAAAATATCGAATTTTCGGGTGTTTTGGGCCTGAATTTGAGATATCAACTTTGGGCACCTAAAATATCGATTTTTAGCATGTTTTGGGCCTATATTTTGAAAATATTCTAGCACTGATTAGGCATGTACAGATCGCTTCTGGGACCCCAAAATATCAAATTTTCGGGTGTTTTGAGCCTGAATTTGAGATATAAACGGGTTCAGAAGATTCATGCACATATCGACTTTGGACACTTAAAATATCGATTTTGAGCATGTTTTCAGCCTATATTTTGAAAACATTCTAGCACTGAGTAGGCATGTACAGATCGCTTCTGAGACCCAAAAATATCGAATTTTCGGAAGTTTTGAGGTTGAATTTGGGATATAAACGGGTGCAGAAGATGCATACACATATTGACTTTTGTTACCTAAAATATCGATTTTCAGTATGCTTTGGGCCTGTATCTTGAAAACATTCTAACTAGGAGTACGCATGTACAGATCGCTTCTAGGACCCAAAAATACCGAATTTTCAGGTGTTTTGAGCCTGAATTTGAGATATAAACGAGTACAGAAGATGCATCCACAAATCGACTTTTGAATCTTAAAATATCGATTTTTAGCATGTTTTGAGCCTATATTTTGAAAACATTCTAGCACTGAGTAGGCATGTACAGATCGCTTCTGGGAGCCAAAAATTTCGAATTTTCGGGTGTTTTGAGGTTGAATTTGAGATATAAACGAGTGCAGAAGATGCATACACATATTGACTTTGGGCACCGAAAATATCGATTTTCAGCATGTTTTGGGCCTGTATCTGAGTAGGCATGTACAGATCGCTTCTGGGACCCCAAAATATTGAATTTTCAGGTGTTTGGAGCCTGAATTTGAGATATAAACGGGTACAGAAGATGCATGCACATATCGACTTTTGGGCACCTAAGAGATCGATTTTCAGTATGTTTTGGGCCTGTATTTTGAAAATACTCTAAAACGGAGTAGGCATGTACAGTTCGCTTCTGGGACCCAAATAAATCGAATTTTCGGGTGTTTTGGGCGTGAATTTGAGATATCAACTTTGGGCACTTAAAATATCGATTTTTAGCATGTTTTGGGCCTATATTTTGAAAATATTCTAGCACTGATTAGGCATGTACAGATCGCTTCTGGGACCCCAAAATATCAAATTTTCGGGTGTTTTGAGCCTGAATTTGAGATATAAACGGGTACAGAAGATGCATGCACATATCGACTTTTGGGCACCTAAAATATCGATTTTGAGCATGTTTTGGGCCTGTAATTCGAAAATACTCTAACACGGAGTAGGCATGTACAGATCGATTCTGGGACCCAAAAATATCGAATTTTCGGGTGTTCTGAGCCTGAATTTGAGATATAAACCGGTATTGAAGATGCATACACATATCAACTTTTTGGCACGGAAAAGATCGATTTTGAGTATGTTTCGGGCCTGTATATTGAAAATACTCTAACACGGAGTAGGCATGTACAGATCGCTTCTGGGACTCCAAAATATCGAATTTTCGGGTGTTTTGGGCCTGAATTTGAGATATAAACGGGTACAGAAGATGCATGCAAAAAATATCGACTTTTGGGCACCTAAAAGAACGATTTTCAGTTTGTTTTGGGCCTGTATTTTGAAAATACTCTAACACGGAGTAGGCATGTACAGATCGCTTCTGGGACCCAAAAATTTAGAATTTTCGGGTGTTTTGAGCCTGAATTTGAGATATAAACAGGTATTGAAGATGCATACACATATCGACTTTTGGGCACCTAAAATATCGATTTTGAGCATGTTTTGGGTCTGTATCTTGAAAACATTCTAACTAGGAGTAGGCATGTACAGATCGCTTCTGGGACCCAAAAATACCGAATTTTCGGGTGTTTTGGGCCTGATTTTGAGATATCGACTTTGGGCACCTAAAATATAGAATTTTAGCATGTTTTGGGCCTATATTTTGAAAAAAATTCTAGCACTGAGTAGGCATGTACAGATCGCTTCTGGGACAAAAAAAAATATCGAATTTTCGGGTGTTTTGAGGTTAAATATGAGATATAAACGAGTGCAGAAGGTGCATACACATATTGACTTTGGGCACCTAAAATATCGATTTTCAGCATGTTTTGGGCCTGTATCTGAGTAGGCATGTACAGATCGCTTCTGGGACCCCAAAATATCGAATATTCGGTGTTTTGAGCCTGAATTCGAGATATAAAATGGTACAGAAGATGTATGCACATATCGACTTTTGGTTACCTAAGAGATCAATTTTCAGTATGTTTTGGGCCTGTATTTTGAAAATACTCTAACACGGAGTAGGCATGTACCGATCGCTTTTGGGACCCCAAAATGTCGATTTTTCGGGTGTTTTGGGCCTGAATTTGAGATATCGACTTTGGGCACCTAAAATATCGAATTTTAGCACGTTTTGGGCTTATATTTTGAAAATATTCTAGCACTGAGTAGGCATGTACAGATCGCTTCTGGGACCCCAAAATATCGAATTTTCGGGTGTTTTGAGCCTGAATTAGAGATATAAACGGATACAGAAGATGCATGCACATATTGACTTTGGGCACCTAAAAGATCGATTTTCAGCGTGTTTTGGGCCTGTATTTTGAAAATACTCTAACACGGAGTAGGCATGTACAGATCGCTTCTGGGACCCAAAAATATCGATTTTTCGGGTGTTTTGAGCCTGAATTAGAGATATAAACGGGTACAGAAGATGCATGCACGTATTGACTTTGGGCTCCTAAAATATCGATTTTCAGCATGTTTTGGGCCTGTATTTTGAAAATACTCTAACACGGAGTAGGCATGTACAGATCGCATCTGGGACCCCAAAATATCAAATTTTCGGGTGTTTTGAGCCTGAAACTGAGATATAAAAGGGTACAGAAGATGCATGCACATATCGACATTTGGTTACCTAAAAGATCGATTTTCAGTATGTTTTGGGCCTGTATTTTGAAAATACTCTAACACGGAGTAGGCATGTACCGATCGCTTTTGGGACCCCAAAATGTCGAATTTTCGGGTGTTTTGGGCCTGAATTTGAGATATCGACTTTGGGCACCTAAAATATCGATTTTTAGCACGTTTTGGGCCAATAATTTGAAAATATTCTAGCACTGAGTAGGCATGTACAGATCGCTTCTGGGACCCCAACATATCGAGTTTTCGGGTGTTTTGAGCCTGAATTTGAGATATAAACGGGTACTGAAGATGCATGCACATATCGACTTTAGGGCACCAAAAATTATCGGTTTTTAAGCATGTTTTGGGTCTGAATCTTGAAAATACTCTAACACGCAGTAGGCATGAATAGATCGCTTCTGGGACCCCAAAATATCAAATTTTCGGGTGTTTTGAGCCTGAAACTGAGATATAAAACGGTACAGAAGATGCATGCACATATCGACATTTGGTTACCTAAAAGATCGATTTTCAGTATGTTTTGGGCCTGTATTTTAAAATACTCTAACACGGAGTAGGCATGTACCGATCGCTTTTGGGACCACAAAATGTCGAATTTTCGGGTGTTTTGGGCCTGAATTTGAGATATCGACTTTGGGCACCTAAAATATCGATTTTTTAGCACGTTTTGGGCCTAAAATTTGAAAATATTCTAGCACTGAGTAGGCATGTACAGATCGCTTCTGGGACCCCAAAATATCGAGTTTTCGGGTGTTTTGAGCCTGAATTTGAGATATAAACGGGTACTGAAGATGAATGCACATATCGACTTTAGGGCACCTAAAATATCGATTTTTAAGCATGTTTTGGGTCTGAATCTTGATAATACTCTAACACGCAGTAGGCATGTATAGATCGATTCAGGGACTTCAAAATATCGAATTTTCGGGTATTTTGAGCCTGAATTTGAGATATAAACGGGTACAGAAGATGCATGCACGTATTGACTTTGGGCTCCTAAAATATCGATTTTCAGCATGTTTTGGGCCTGTATTTTGAAAATACTCTAACACGGAGTAGGCATGTACAGATCGCATCTGGGACCCCAAAATATCAAATTTTCGGGTGTTTTGAGCCTGAAACTGAGATATAAAAGGGTACAGAAGATGCATGCACATATCGACATTTGGTTACCTAAAAGATCGATTTTCAGTATGTTTTGGGCCTGTATTTTGAAAATACTCTAACACGGAGTAGGCATGTACCGATCGCTTTTGGGACCCCAAAATGTCGAATTTTCGGGTGTTTTGGGCCTGAATTTGAGATATCGACTTTGGGCACCTAAAATATCGATTTTTAGCACGTTTTGGGCCTATAATTTGAAAATATTCTAGCACTGAGTAGGCATGTACAGATCGCTTCTGGGACCACAAATTATCGAGTTTTCGGGTGTTTTGAGCCTGAATTAGAGATATAAACGGGTACTGAAGATGCATGCACATATCGACTTTAGGGCACCTAAAATATCGATTTTTAAGCATGTTTTGGGTTTGAATCTTGAAAATACTCTAACACGGAGTAGGCATGTATAGATCGGTTCTGGGACTTCAAAATATCGAATTTTCAGGTGTTTTGAGCCTGAATTTGAGATATAAACGGGTACTGAAGATGCATGCACATATCGACTTTTGGGCACCTAAAATATCGATTGTACAGTACTGTATATGAGGGTCTCACACAGCTTCCCCACTTGAAGCAACATAAACAGAAGACCTTCTGACAATAACAAACACAAGAGGGCCAACCTTCTTACCTCCAATTTCTCACTGTCATCTCTAAACTCAAGAGAGAGAGGGAGAGAAAGTGAGAGAGAGAGAGAGAGTGAGGGAGAGAAAGCAAGAGAGAGAGAGAGAGGAGAATTGGGTGGAGCTTAAACAACTCCACCCCTTTTCAAAAGTACCAGGAACTCCCAATAGAGAATGTATATAAGCAGTGGAGTTTAACTAATATGTAGGATTTCCTAAACTGACTCCCAGGGCTACAAACTGTTTCCATAAGAGAGAAATACAGTCATATAAGACAAGGCATCTAATATAATTCCCTGTATAGAGATAAGTATGTATAAATAAATTAAGCCTAAAGAAACTTGTGAAGTCACTTACCTAAGAACACCACGACGCCGAGCTCGCTACCTAAGACCACAACAACCACAACAACAACAACAACTACTATGACTACAACTCCAGAATAAGGTACTGTATCAGATCCTGAACGAGTTAAAGCCTTAGAGGACTGGTACACGATTTTTAGCATGTTTTGAGCCTATATTTTGAAAGAAATCTAGCAATGAGTAGACATATACAGATCGTTTCTGGGATCCAAAAATATTGAATTTTTGGGTGTTTTGAGGTTGAATATGGGATATAAACGGGTGCAGAAGATGCATACACATATTGACTTTGGGCACCTAAAATATCGATTTTCAGCATGTTTTGGGCTTGTATTTTGAAAATACTCTAACACGGAGTAGGCATGTACAGATCGCATCTGGGACCCCAAAATATCAAATTTTCGGGTGTTTTGAGCCTGAAACTGAGATATAAAACGGTACAGAAGATGCATGCACATATCGACATTTGGTTACCTAAAAGATCGATTTTCAGTATGTTTTGGGCCTGTATTTTGAAAATACTCTAACACGGAGTAGGCATGTACCGATCGCTTTTGGGACCCCAAAATGTCGAATTTTCGGGTGTTTTGGGCCTGAATTTGAGATATCGACTTTGGGCACCTAAAATATCGATTTTTAGCACGTTTTGGGCCTATAATTTGAAAATATTCTAGCACTGAGTAGGCATGTACAGATCGCTTCTGGGACCCCAAAATATCGAGTTTTCGGGTGTTTTGAGCCTGAATTTGAGATATAAACGGGTACTGAAGATGCATGCACATATCGACTTTAGGGCACCTAAAATATCGATTTTTAAGCATGTTTTGGGTCTGAATCTTGAAAATACTCTAACACGCAGTAGGCATGTATAGATCGCTTCAGGGACTTCAAAATATCGAATTTTCGGGTGTTTTGAGCCTGAATTTGAGATATAAACGGGTACAGAAGATGCATGCACGTATTGACTTTGGGCTCCTAAAATATCGATTTTCAGCATGTTTTGGGCCTGTATTTTGAAAATACTCTAACACGGAGTAGGCATGTACAGATCACATCTGGGACCCCAAAATATCAAATTTTCGGGTGTTTTGAGCCTGAAACTGAGATATAAAAGTGTACAGAAGATGCATGCACATATGGACATTTGGTTACCTAAAAGATCGATTTTCAATATGTTTTGGGCCTGTATTTTGAAAATACTCTAACACGGAGTAGGCATGTACCGATCGCTTTTGGGACCCCAAAATGTCGAATTTTCGGGTGTTTTGGGCCTGAATTTGAGATATCGACTTTGGGCACCTAAAATATCGATTTTTAGCACGTTTTGGGCCTATAATTTGAAAATATTCTAGCACTGAGTAGGCATGTACAGATCGCTTCTGGGACCCCAAAATATCGAGTTTTCGGGTGTTTTGAGCCTGAATTAGTGATATAAACGGGTACTGAAGATGCATGCACATATCGACTTTAGGGCACCTAAAATATCGATTTTTAAGCATGTTTTGGGTCTGAATCTTGAAAATACTCTAACACGCACTAGGCATGTATAGATCGCTTCTGGGACTTCAAAATATCGAATTTTCGGGTGTTTTGAGCCTGAATTTGAGATATAAACGGGTACAGTAGATGCATGCGCGTATTGACTTTGGGCTCCTAAAATATCGATTTTCAGCATGTTTTAGGCCTGTATTTTGAAAATACTCTAACACGGAGTAGGCATGTACAGATCGCATCTGGGACCCCAAAATATCAAATTTTCGGGTGTTTTGAGCCTGAAACTGAGATATAAAAGGGTACAGAAGATGCATGCACATATCGACTTTTGGTTACCTAAAAGATCGATTTTCAGTATGTTTTGGGCCTGTATTTTGAAAATACTCTAACACGGAGTAGGCATGTACTGATCGCTTTTGGGACCCCAAAATGTCGAATTTTCGGGTGTTTTGGGCCTGAATTTGAGATATCGACTTTGGGCACCTAAAATATCAATTTTTAGCACGTTTTGGGCCTATAATTTGAAAATATTCTAGCACTGAGTAGGCATGTACAGATCGCTTCTGGGACCCCAAAATATCGAGTTTTCGGGTGTTTTGAGCCTGAATTAGAGATATAAAAGGGTACTGAAGATGCATGCACATATCGACTTTAGGGCACCTAAAATATCGATTTTTAAGCATGTTTTGGGTCTGAATCTTGAAAATACTCTAACACGCACTAGGCATGTATAGATCGCTTCTGGGACTTCAAAATATCGAATTTTCAGGTGTTTTGAGCCTGAATTTGAGATATAAACGGGTATAGTAGATGCATGCACGTATTGACTTTGGGCTCCTAAAATATCGATTTTCAGCATGTTTTGGGCTTGTATTTTGAAAATACTCTAACACGGAGTAGGCATGTACCGATCGCTTTTGGGACCCCAAAATGTCGAATTTTCGGGTGTTTTGGGCCTGAATTTGAGATATCGACTTTGGGCACCTAAAATATCGATTTTTAGCACGTTTTGGGCCTATAATTTGAAAATATTCTAGCACTGAGTAGGCATGTACAGATCGCTTCTGGGACCCCAAAATATCGAGTTTTCGGATGTTTTGAGCCTGAATTAGAGATATAAACGGGTACTGAAGATGCATGCACATATCGACTTTAGGGCACCTAAAATATCGATTTTTAAGCATGTTTTGGGTTTGAATCTTGAAAATACTCTAACACGGAGTAGGCATGTATAGATCGGTTCTGGGACTTCAAAATATCGAATTTTCGGGTGTTTTGAGCCTGAATTTGAGATATAAACGGGTACTGAAGATGCATGCACATATCGACTTTTGGGCACCTAAAATATCGATTGTACAGTACTGTATATGAGGGTCTCACACAGCTTCCCCACTTGAAGCAACATAAACAGAAGACCTTCTGACAATAACAAACACAAGAGGGCCAACCTTCTTACCTCCAATTTCTCACTGTCATCTCTAAACTCAAGAGAGAGAGGGAGAGAAAGTGAGAGAGAGAGAGAGAGTGAGGGAGAGAAAGCAAGAGAGAGAGAGAGAGGAGAATTGGGTGGAGCTTAAACAACTCCACCCCTTTTCAAAAGTACCAGGAACTCCCAATAGAGAATGTATATAAGCAGTGTAGTTTAACTAATATGTAGGATTTCTAAACTGACTCCCAGGGCTACAAACTGTTTCCATAAGAGAGAAATACAGTCATATAAGACAAGGCATCTAATATAATTCCCTGTATAGAGATAAGTATGTATAAATAAATTAAGCCTAAAGAAACTTGTGAAGTTACATACCTAAGAACACCACGACGCCGAGCTCGCTACCTAAGACCACAACAACCACAACAACAACAACAACTACTATGACTACAACTCCAGAATAAGGTACTGTATCAGATCCTGAACGAGTTAAAGCCTTACAGGACTGGTACACGATTTTTAGCATGTTTTGAGCCTATATTTTGAAAGAAATCTAGCAATGAGTAGACATATACAGATCGTTTCTGGGATCCAAAAATATTGAATTTTTGGGTGTTTTGAGGTTGAATTTGGGATATAAACGGGTGCAGAAGATGCATACACATATTGACTTTGGGCACCTAAAATATCGATTTTCAGCATGTTTTGGGCTTGTATTTTGAAAATACTCTAACACGGAGTAGGCATGTACCGATCGCTTTTGGGACCCCAAAATGTCGAATTTTCGGGTGTTTTGGGCCTGAATTTGAGATATCGACTTTGGGCACCTAAAATATCGATTTTTAGCACGTTTTGGGCCTATAATTTGAAAATATTCTAGCACTGAGTAGGCATGTACAGATCGCTTCTGGGACCCCAAAATATCGAGTTTTCGGGTGTTTTGAGCCTGAATTTGAGATATAAACGGGTAATGAAGATGCATGCACATATCGACTTTAGGGCACCTAAAATATCGATTTTTAAGCATGTTTTGTTTCTGAATCTTGAAAATACTCTAACACGCAGTAGGCATGTATAGATCGCTTCTGGGACTTCAAAATATCGAATTTTCGGGTGTTTTGAGCCTGAATTTGAGATATAAACGGGTACAGAAGATGCATGCACGTATTGACTTTGGGCTCCTAAAATATCGATTTTCAGCATGTTTTGGGCCTGTATTTTGAAAATACTCTAACACGGAGTAGGCATGTACAGATCGCATCTGGGACCCCAAAATATCAAATTATCGGGTGTTTTGAGCATGAAACTGAGATATAAAAGGGTACAGAAGATGCATGCACATATCGACATTTGGTTACCTAAAAGATCGATTTTCAGTATGTTTTGGGCCTGTATTTTGAAAATACTCTAACACGGAGTAGGCATGTACCGATCGCTTTTGGGACCCCAAAATGTCGAATTTTCGGGTGTTTTGGGCCTGAATTTGAGATATCGACTTTGGGCACCTAAAATATCGATTTTTAGCACGTTTTGGGCCTATAATTTGAAAATATTCTAGCACTGAGTAGGCATGTACAGATCGCTTCTGGGACCCCAAAATATCGAGTTTTCGGGTGTTTTGAGCCTGAATTAGAGATATAAACGGGTACTGAAGATGCATGCACATATCGACTTTAGGGCACCTAAAATATCGATTTTTAAGCATGTTTTGGGTCTGAATCTTGAAAATACTCTAACACGCACTAGGCATGTATAGATCGCTTTTGGGACTTCAAAATATCGAATTTTCGGGTGTTTTGAGCCTGAATTTGAGATATAAACGGGTACAGTAGATGCATGCACGTATTGACTTTGGGCTCCTAAAATATCGATTTTCAGCATGTTTTAGGCCTGTATTTTGAAAATACTCTAACACGGAGTAGGCATGTACAGATCGCATCTGGGACCGCAAAATATCAAATTTTCGGGTGTTTTGAGCCTGAAACTGAGATATAAAAGGGTACAGAAGATGCATGCACATATCGACTTTTGGTTACCTAAAAGATCGATTTTCAGTATGTTTTGGGCCTGTATTTTGAAAATACTCTAACACGGAGTAGGCATGTACCGATCGCTTTTGGGACCCCAAAATGTCGAATTTTCGGGTGTTTTGGGCCTGAATTTGAGATATCGACTTTGGGCACCTAAAATATCGATTTTTAGCACGTTTTGGGCCTATAATTTGAAAATATTCTAGCACTGAGTAGGCATGTACAGATCGCTTCTGGGACCCCAAAATATCGAGTTTTCGGATGTTTTGAGCCTGAATTAGAGATATAAACGGGTACTGAAGATGCATGCACATATCGACTTTAGGGCACCTAAAATATCGATTTTTAAGCATGTTTTGGGTTTGAATCTTGAAAATACTCTAACACGGAGTAGGCATGTATAGATCGGTTCTGGGACTTCAAAATATCGAATTTTCGGGTGTTTTGAGCCTGAATTTGAGATATAAACGGGTACTGAAGATGCATGCACATATCGACTTTTGGGCACCTAAAATATCGATTGTACAGTACTGTATATGAGGGTCTCACACAGCTTCCCCACTTGAAGCAACATAAACAGAAGACCTTCTGACAATAACAAACACAAGAGGGCCAACCTTCTTACCTCCAATTTCTCACTGTCATCTCTAAACTCAAGAGAGAGAGGGAGAGAAAGTGAGAGAGAGAGAGAGAGTGAGGGAGAGAAAGCAAGAGAGAGAGAGAGAGGAGAATTGGGTGGAGCTTAAACAACTCCACCCCTTTTCAAAAGTACCAGGAACTCCCAATAGAGAATGTATATAAGCAGTGTAGTTTAACTAATATGTAGGATTTCCTAAACTGACTCCCAGGGCTACAAACTGTTTCCATAAGAGAGAAATACAGTCATATAAGACAAGGCATCTAATATAATTCCCTGTATAGAGATAAGTATGTATAAATAAATTAAGCCTAAAGAAACTTGTGAAGTTACATACCTAAGAACACCACGACGCCGAGCTCGCTACCTAAGACCACAACAACCACAACAACAACAACAACTACTATGACTACAACTCCAGAATAAGGTACTGTATCAGATCCTGAACGAGTTAAAGCCTTACAGGACTGGTACACGATTTTTAGCATGTTTTGAGCCTATATTTTGAAAGAAATCTAGCAATGAGTAGACATATACAGATCGTTTCTGGGATCCAAAAATATTGAATTTTTGGGTGTTTTGAGGTTGAATTTGGGATATAAACGGGTGCAGAAGATACATACACATATTGACTTTGGGCACCTAAAATATCGATTTTCAGCATGTTTTGGGCTTGTATTTTGAAAATACTCTAACACGGAGTAGGCATGTACCGATCGCTTTTGGGACCCCAAAATGTCGAATTTTCGGGTGTTTTGGGCCTGAATTTGAGATATCGACTTTGGGCACCTAAAATATCGATTTTTAGCACGTTTTGGGCCTATAATTTGAAAATATTCTAGCACTAAATAGGCATGTACAGATCGCTTCTGGGACCGAAAAATACCGAATTTTTGGGGTGTTTTGAGCCTGAATTTGAGATATAAACTGGTACAGAAGCTGCAAGCACATATTGACTCTGAACACTTAAAATATCGATTTTTAGCATGTTTTGAGCCTATATTTTAAAAACATTCTAGAACTGAATTAGATGTACAGATCGCTTCTGGTACCCAAAAATATCAAATTTTTGGGTGTTTTGAGGTTGAATTTGGGATATAAACGGGTGCAGATGATGAATACACATATTGACTTTGGACACCTAAAATATCGATTTTCAGCATGTTTTGGGCCTGTATCTGCGTAGGCATGTACAGATCGCTTCTGGGACCCCAAAATATCGAACTTTCGGGTGTTTGGAGCCTGAATTTGAGATATAATCGGGAACTATCTTGAAAACATTCTAACTAGGAGTAGGCATGTACATATCGCTTCCAGGACCCAAAAAATACCGAATTTTCGGGTGTTTTGAGCCTGAATTTGAGATATAAACGGGTACAGAAGATGCATGCACATATCGACTTTGGACACTTAAAATATCGATTTTTAACATGTTTTCAGCCTATATTTTGAAAACATTCTAGCTCTGAGTAGGCATGTACAGATCGCTTCTGGGACCCAAAAATATCGAATTTTCGGGTGTTTTGAGGTTGAATTTGGGATATAAACGGGTGCAGAAAAGGCATACACATATTGACTTTGGGCACCTAAAATTTCGATTTTCAGCTTGTTTTGGGCCTGTATCTAAGTAGGCATGTACAAATCGCTTATGGGAACCCAAAATATTGAATTTTTGCGTGTTTGGAGCCTGAATTTGGGATGTAAACGGGTGCAGAAGATGCATACACAATATTGACTTTGGGCACCTAAAATATCGATTTTCAGCTTGTTTTGGGCCTGTATCTGAGTATGCATGTACAGGTCGCTTCTGGGACCCCAAAATATCGAATTTTCGGGTGTTTTGAGCCTGAATTTGAGATATAAACGGGTACTGAAGATGAATGCACATATCGACTTTTGGGCACCGAAAATATCGATTTTGAGCATGTTTTGGGTCTGTATCTTGAAAACATTCTAACTAGGAGTAGGCATGTACATATCGCTTCCAGGACCCAAAAAATACCGAATTTTCGGGTGTTTTGAGCCTGAATTTGAGATATAAACGGGTACAGAAGATGCATGCACATATCGACTTTGGACACTTAAAATATCGATTTTTAACATGTTTTCAGCCTATATTTTGAAAACATTCTAGCTCTGAGTAGGCATGTACAGATCGCTTCTGGGACCCAAAAATATCGAATTTTAGGGTGTTTTGAGGTTAAATTTGGGATATAAACGGGTGCAGAAGATGCATACACATATTGACTTTGGGCATCTAAAATATCGATTTTTAACATGTTTTGGGCCTGTATTTGAGTAGGCATGTACTGATCGCTTATGGAAACCCAAAATATCGAATTTTCGGGTGTTTGGAGTCTGAATTTGATATATAAACGGAAATAGAAGATGCATGCACATATCGACCTTTGGGTACCTAAAAGATCGATTTTCATTATGTTTAGGGCCTGTATCTTGAAAACATTATAACTAGGAGTAGGCATGTACAGATCGCTTCTGGGACCCCAAAATATCGTATTTTCGGGTGTTTTGAACCTGAATTTGAGATATAAACGGGTACAGAACATGCATGCACATATCGACTTTTGGGCACCGAAAATATCGATTTTGAGCATGTTTTGGGTCTGTATCTTGAAAACATTCTAACTAGGAGTAGGCATGTACATATCGCTTCCAGGACCCAAAAAATACCGAATTTTCGGGTGTTTTGAGCCTGAATTTGAGATATAAACGGGTACAGAAGATGCATGCACATATCGACTTTGGACACTTAAAATATCGATTTTTAACATGTTTTCAGCCTATATTTTGAAAACATTCTAGCTCTGAGTAGGCATGTACAGATCGCTTCTGGGACCCAAAAATATCGAATTTTAGGGTGTTTTGAGGTTAAATTTGGGATATAAACGGGTGCAGAAGATGCATACACATATTGACTTTGGGCATCTAAAATATCGATTTTTAACATGTTTTGGGCCTGTATTTGAGTAGGCATGTACTGATCGCTTATGGAAACCCAAAATATCGAATTTTCGGGTGTTTGGAGTCTGAATTTGATATATAAACGGAAATAGAAGATGCATGCACATATCGACCTTTGGGTACCTAAAAGATCGATTTTCATTATGTTTAGGGCCTGTATTTTGAAAATACTCTAACACGGAGTAAGCTTGTACAGATCGCTTCTGGGACCCAAAATATCGAATTTTCGGGTGTTTTGGACCTGAATTTGAGATGTCGACTTTGGGCACTTAAAATATCGATTTTTAGCATGTTTTGGGCCTATATTTTGAAAATATTCTAGCAATCAGTTGGTATGTACAGATTGCTTCTGAGACTCCAAAATATCGAATTTTCGGGTGTTTTGAGCCTGCATTTGAGATATAAACGGGTACTGAAGATGCATGCACATATCGACTTTTAGGCACCAAAAATATCGATTTTGAGCATATTTTGGTCTGTATGTTGAAAACATTCTAACTAGGAGTAGGCATGTACAGATCACTTCCAGGACCCAAAAATACCGAATTTTCGGGTGTTTTGAGGTTGAATTTGGAATATAAACGGGTGCAGAAGATGCATACACATATTGACTTTGGGCACCTAAAATATCGATTTTAGCATGTTTTGGGCATGTATCTGAGTAGGCATGTACAGATCGCTTCTGGGACCCCAAAATATCGAATTTTCGTGTATTTGGAGCCTGAATTTGAGATATAAACGGGTACAGAAGATGCATGCACATATCGACTTTTGGGCACCCAAAATATCGAATTTTCGGTTGTTTTGAGCCTGAATTTGAGATATAAACGAGTACAGAAGATGCATGCAAATATCGACTTTGGACACTTAAAATATCGATTTTTTGCATGTTTTGAGCCTATATTTTAAAAACATTCTAGCACTGAGTAGGCATGTACAGATCGCTTCTGGGACCCAAAAATATCGAATTTTTGGGTGTATTGAGCTGTACTGAGGATGTCTCAATATCTCTTTTCAGTTAAGGTCGACCCTTAAAAGCCCGGGTTCGATTCCCGACACGGGAATCATGTATTGAGAATCTCTCAGTATCTCCTCTACACAGTTTCTGTAAACCTTTTAATTTTAAGATTAGTATTTGTGATAAATTGGTGTGATATGTATGAATTTCTGATATATTTGTGTATTGCTTCTGGTAAAGAATATTGTTATTGTTAAACGATAATTTTGTATAATGTGTGACGTGTAGGTGTAGAGTGGTGACGTGGCATCTTGTCGATCCCACCAACTCAAGGTAGTGGCAGCCGTTTGCCTTTACCCTCAGTCAGACGTAGACCTTGAATACGTACGCTTGCCAGCGGTGATGGTTTAAGTGGGAATTTATAGGAATTTGGTGATAATTTTGCATGTTTGTGGGAGCAACATTTCGGGTAAGTTAGTGTTCGCTGTTTGCAGTGAAGTGTTGTGGCGACAGTGTTTATTAGTGATAAATTGTGTTTTTATGTCAGTATCTCATGATCTATAGAAATTAATTACGTTAATTATTATTTTTATAATTGTACTACCTATGTGGATTCGTGTGGTATAGTCTTGTCTATAATAACCATTAATTTAGGTATTGCGTTGCAGTGCTTGTGCAACCTGAGGGTCATGGATTTGATGATTGCTGTTCGAGCAGGCAGTATGGCTGGCGCATATCACCAGTGCGATGTAGTGGAGGCACTGTGTGAGTTTTGTGGTGTTTGTGATAATGCATATAGTATGTTTAGTGATATATTTATATGAATAGTTCATTGAATATCGATTATTAGCTCCATGTATTATTCTGTACGATTGTTAACAGGTTGGACCTTACAATAAAGAGTGTTACTGCCAGTGCTATCTTACATCACCTGGTGAAACAGTCCAACACAAGCCCCAGTCAAAATGGACCAGGATCTGAAGGACAGCCGTGCTGTTGCCAAGCGCAAGTTTACGCGGAAAGTGAACCTGCTGAGGGAGGCACATTCGCAGAATGATCCAATGGCAGTATTGCAAGATATTTACAGTGATGATATTTTAGTGCAGTTCAAAGTGATGGAAGAGATCAATGAAAAGTTGGTAAAGTCTCTTAATTCTAGTGATGAGAACTATGTCAAGATGATTGATGAACTTGAGATTTACATTACGGACGTTGAAAGAGTGAAAAACGATGCACATGCAATGATTTCTAAACCTGTAAGTGATTTGCCTAAACTTAGGATGCAACGGCTGACTCCACCACACTTTAACGGTAGCATACGAAAGTATCCCACTTTTTGCAAGGATTATGAACGAATAATGAAACCCGTGTACGAGGATGATCCTTACGTATTGCGGTCTTGCCTATCGGGGGAAGCATTGGAAATCGTGCAAGGTGCAGATGATTCATTTAAAGATATGATGAAAAGATTAGATGACAGATATGGCAACCCATCAAAGCTGGTGGAGGCGGTTTTGAGTGACATTAAAGATCTAAAGCTAGTACCCGAAGGCAGTTCAAAGGGATTCATAGAGATGGTAGATATTGTGGAAAGGGCATACTTAGATCTCAAAAAACTTAAATTGTGTGCTGAGATGAACACGGTCACGATGGTTAGCCACATAGAAAAACTCCTTCCTGCCGTTCAGAAAAGGGAATGGGTGAACATTTTACAAGCTATTACGAATAAAGATAAGTTATTCAGTGAGCTACTACAATATTTGTTGAAAGAAAAGCAGGCACTAGAGTACATGAATTCTGATGTGAGAGTAACTGACAATGCTAGTAAAGCGCGAGTGCATGCCACGAGTTTTGACAGTGAACCTGAATCCTTGACTACTGCAGTAACTAAACTTCAGGGGAAACAAGAGAAAATAGAGGAGTGCATGATTAATCTAACTAAACAAATGTCAACTTTAGCTGAAAATATCCAGAGGACTGAAACTGGAGTGAAGAATTCTAGCGAATGTTGGTACCATGGCACAAATGCTCACGACATCACAAAGTGCTCAGGGTTTCAAAGGCTTGCCAACAATGATAAAATGGATGCTGTGCGGCAAATGGGAGCATGTTTCCGCTGTTTACGTTTAAGACATGTAGGACGTCAGTGCACTCGAAGTGTATCATGTAGTGAATGTGGTAGAAATCACCACTGGATGATCCACAGTTGCCTTTCAAAGCCAGAAGCGCACGCTAGTAGTAATGTACTGTCCTGGAGCAAGGCACTTTTGATGATAAGTTCTGTTTACAGTAATGCCTATCCGATAACAACACTGTGGGACCCGGGTAGTGATATGAATCTAATTACTAATCGCATGGCTAAGCATTTAGGCTTAAAAGGAAGAAGTATAAGTCTGGAGGTCACTAGAGTTGGAAATGTATGCAGCAAGTTTGAAACATTAGAATATCACGTACCACTTAATGATTGTCATGGTAATATACACAACGTCAGAGCGTGTGGTATTTCTGAAATCACATCAGAAGCGCGTCCAGTAGACACAACCAGCGTGGCAGCTCTTTGGGGAATCCAGGACAAGGACATCGCACGCCCACATGGTAAAATTGATCTATTGATAGGTACAGATTATTGCAAGTTATTCCCATCAGTTCTGCAAACCGTAGGTGACCTCCAACTTATGCAAGGTCCCTTTGGGTACTGTATTAGAGGTTCACACCCCTTGTTAAATGTCGATTCTGTTAACAATAGTTATGTATATGTAAGGGTGAATCATTTGGCCGGTGTATCCCATGTTAACGATTTACATGTAGAGCCAAAGGAAAGTGTGACAAAAAGACTGCAGGCTTTCTTCGATGTCGAGAGTCTAGGAATCCATTGTAACCCTAAATGTGGTAACTGCAAGTGTGGGAAGTGCCCACTTGGTAGCAACAAGTATAGTGTCAAAGAGGAAAGAGAGTTGGCGCTCATCACAAAGGGACTAAGTCACGACCCAGAAAAAAATCGTTGGATTGCAATTTACCCGTGGATCAAATCTCCGGAAACCTTGCCCAACAACTTATCAGTTTCTCTGGCCAGGTTGCGCTCCACTGAGAAGAGACTTTCCAAAAGAGGAGCAAAATATGCAAAAGCATATAGCGATCAAATGCAGGATATGGTTGCACGTGGAGTGGCTAGGAAACTAACTGACGAGGAGATGAGAAATTATGAAGGCCCTGTACATTACATCCCCCATCATGAGGTGCTGAGACCTGAATCGAAGTCCACTCCCATAAGAATAGTGTTCAACTCATCTGCATCCTACATGGGTCATGTGCTCAATGACTATTATGCCAAGGGTCCTGACGTGCTGAACGACCTATTCGGTATCCTACTTAGATTTCGTGAGAAACCAGTAGCAATAGTAGGGGATATAAGCAAGATGTACAATTCGGTATTAATTTCAGAATTAGACCAAATGACACACAGATTCCTGTGGCGAAACATGAACCCTGACAAAAATCCCGACCATTACTGCCTTCAAACAGTCACCTTCGGGGATAGACCTAGCGGCATAATTGCAATGACAGCCTTGCATAAGACAGCGGAAATGTTGGAGTCAGAATATCCTGAAGCTGCAGCCATGCTTATCCATGACTCGTATGTTGACGACGTCATTCATTCATGTGATACTGTATCAGAAGCCCTTAGAAAACTAACGGACACGGGCGAGATCCTGAAAGTGGGCGGCTTTCAGATAAAGCAATGGGTTATATCTGGCGATCACGATAAAGTAGATGATAAAAAACTGGTAGACACTGAAATGGAAAAGGTTTTAGGAATGAGATGGGAACCAAAGAAGGATCAGTTTATATTTAAAGTAAGCATTAACTTTTCCAAGAAGTACAAGAAAGTTCACACCGAGCCGAACCTCACTGTCGATGATATCCTCAAGAAAGCACCAAATTCTCTGACTAAGAGGATGATCCTGAGCCAAGTAGCCTCTCTATACGACCCTCTTGGTCTAGCTACGCCTTTCACAATGCGGTGTAAGTTATTACTGAGACAACTGATCACACTGAAAAATGAAAATGATGGAGTTGAGTTGGGCTGGGACGACCCAATTCCTTATCAGATGTATAATCAATGGATTTATTTATTCACAGAAATGTATGAGCTGGAAAAAGTGAAGTTCAAAAGATGCGTTAGACCAGATACTGCAGTTGGAAATCCAATTCTTGTTATGTACTCTGATGCCAGTAATGCTGCTTACGCGACGTGTGCATACGTTCGCTTCAAGTTACAGAGTTGTACATACTCATCCCAGTTTCTTGCGGCCAAAAGTAGGGTAGCACCGGTACGACAGATAACTATCCCTAGGCTCGAACTATATGCTGCAGTGCTTTCCGCTAGAATGCGGAAAGTAATTGAGAAAGAAAGTCGTTTTGAGTTTGAAGAAGTGTTACATCTAACTGATTCAATGATCGTACGATCACAAATCCAAAAGGAGTCCCACGGATTTGGGACATTTGTAGCAACCAGAATCGTAGAGATTCAAGCCCTCACAAACACCGATGAATGGTGGTGGACAACCTCTACTGATAATGCTGCCGACTTTGCTACACGACCACAACATCCCTCGAAGATGGGCTCTGATTCTCTGTGGCAGACTGGTCCAAAGTATTTGACACTTTCTAAGGAACAATGGCCAATCAGTCAACCTTGTATACAGGAATTACCCGACAGGAGCTGTATCACACTTACATGCGATGTTAAAATTAACCATGGGCAAGAAGCATCCATAATAGATATCAAATGTTTCAGCTCTTATGAAAGGATGATTAATACTACTGCTATGATTTTGCTTCTTTGTAAACAGAAGTCGTTTAAAGGCCTATTACATAACCTTACATCTGCAGATCTGAAACAAGCAGAAAATTATTGGATAAAAATAGTTCAAAGAGAATTTGCAGGAGATTGGGAAAAGAGATTTAAAAGGTTGGGACCCAGTGTAAATGAAAATGGCATCATCACAGTAGGAGAGAGGATAAGCAAATGGTTAAAAGATGACTGTAACCAAGACAAGTTCATACTACTATCAATATCAAACCCATTCACCATACTATACATACAACACCTACACAACAACGACCATGGAGGGGTGGACTTAACGTTGGCTAAACTTCAAAGAAAATTTTGGGTACCAGGAGCACGTAAAGTGATCAAATTAATTAAAGAGAAGTGTGTAATATGTAAAAAAATAGACAAACCTAGAATGGAACAGCAAATGGGACAGCTTCCCGACAAAAGACTGAAACCTTCCCCTGCATTCTACAACACCGCCTTAGATCTATTTGGCCCTATACTCATTCGGGATACTGTCAAGCGGAGATCAAGAGCAAAAGTCTATGGAGTGATATTTACATGCTTCACTTGTCGAGCTGTCTACCTCGATCTGACGGAAGGTTATGACACAGACAGTTTCTTGAGCACATTTCGTCGTTTCGTCTCGATACGAGGGTACCCTCAAACCATTCATTCTGACATGGGCACTCAGCTGACGGCAGCCAGTAAAGAAATAAGGAATATGATGGGAAAATGGAACACTTCTCAAATCTCTACGTTCAGCTTGAATCAAGGAACGACATGGTCTTTTAATAAATCTGCTAATGCGCCATGGCAAAATGGAATTTGTGAGGCTCTAATAAAGACAGTGAAGAGATTGTTGGTGATAGCTGTTGGGGAGTGCGTGTTAAGCTTTGGCGAGCTTCAGACAGTACTGTTTGAGGTAGCGAACTTACTGAATGAGAGGCCCATTGGATTAAAGCCAGGATATGATATCGATATGGGGGCATACTTATGCCCTAATGATCTGTTGCTTGGAAGATCCAGTAACAAAGTCCCTAGCGGACCCATGGGGAATGAGCCTGATGTTAGAAAACGATTCACTATCATTCAAACCATTGTAACTACATTTTGGAAGCGGTGGATGCGGGACTATTTCCCAACACTATTGGTGAGACACGAGTGGCATACTGAACGAAGGAATTTGCAAAAAGGTGACATCGTACTGGTTCAAGACAATGATTTGGTCAGAGGTAATTGGAGACTAGCGCAGGTATTCCAAGCTAATGCAGGTAAAGATGGGAAAGTCAGAGACGTAGTGCTAAGATACAAGCCTTTATGCAGTAGTGATGAATATAAAGGAAGAAAAGACAGATTGGTGAATAGGTCAGTACATCGACTCGTGTTACTCCTACCCATCGAAGATCAGTAGTGGAAATTACCTGTACCTTGGCAATGTTCGAGGGGGGAGTGTACTGAGAATGTCTCAGTATCTCTTTTCAGTTAAGGTCGACCCTCAAAGCCCGGGTTCGATTCCCGACACGGGAATCATGTATTGAGAATCTCTCAGTATCTCCTCTACACAGTTTCTGTAAACCTTTTAATTTTATGATTAGTATTTGTGATAAATTGGGGAGATATGTATGAATTTCTGATATATTTGTGTATTGCTTCTGTTAAAGAATATTGTTATTGTTAAACGATAATTTTGTATAATGTGTGACGTGTAGGTGTAGAGTGGATCTTGTCGATCCCACCAACTCAAGGTAGTGGCAGCCGTTTGCCTTTACCCTCAGTCAGACGTAGACCTTGAATACGTACGCTCGCCAGCGGTGATGGTTTAAGTGGGAATTTATAGGAATTTGGTGATAATTTTGCATGTTTGTGGGAGCAACATTTCGGGTAAGTTAGTGTTCGCTGTTTGCAGTGAAGTGTTGTGGCGACAGTGTTTATTAGTGATAAATTGTGTTTTTATGTCAGTATCTCATGATCTATAGAAATTAAATACGTTAATTATTATTTTTATAATTGTACTACCTATGTGGATTCGTGTGGTATAGTCTTGTCTATAATAACCATTAATTTAGGTATTGCGTTGCAGTGCTTGTGCAACCTGAGGGTCATGGATTTGATGATTGCTGTTCGAGCAGGCAGTATGGCTGGCGCATATCACCAGTGCGATGTAGTGGAGGCACTGTGTGAGTTTTGTGGTGTTTGTGATAATGCATATAGTATGTTTAGTGATATATTTATATGAATAGTTCATTGAATATCGATTATTAGCTCCATGTATTATTCTGTACGATTGTTAACAGGTTGGACCTTACAATAAAGAGTGTTACTGCCAGTGCTATCTTACATCACCTGGTGAAACATGAGACTGAATTTGAGATATAAACGGGTGCAGAAGATGCATACACATATTGACTTTGGGAACATAAAATATCGATTTTCAGCATGTTTTGGGCCTGTATCTGAGTAGGCATGTACAGATCGCTTATAAAACCCCAAAATATCGAATTTTCGGGTGTTTTGAGCCAGAATTTGAGATATAAACGGGTACAGAAGATGCATGAACATATCGACTTTTGGGCACCTAAAATATCGATTTTTAGCAAGTTTTGGGCCTATATTTTGAAAATATTCTAGCACTGAGTAAGCATGTACAGATCGCTTCTGGGACCCCAAAATATCGAATTTTCAGGTGTTTTGAGCCTGAATTTGAGATATAAACGGGTACTGAAGATGCATGCACATATCGACTTTTGGGCACCTAAAATATCGATTTTGAGCATGTTTTGGGTCTGTATCTTGAAAACATTCTAACTAGGAGTAGGCATGTACAGTTCGCTTCTAGGACCCAAAATACCGATTTTTCGGTGGTTTTGAGCCTGAATTCGAGATATAAACGGGTACAGAAGATGCATGCACAAATCGACTTTGGACACTTAAAATATCGATTTTTAGCATGTTTTGAGCCTATATTTTGAAAGCATTCTAGCACTGAGTAGGCATGTACAGATCGCTTCTGGGACCCAAAAATATAGAATTTTCGGGTGTTTTGAGTTTGAATTTGGGACATAAACGAGTGCAGAGGATGCATACACATATTGACTTTGGGCACCTAAAATATCGATTTTTAGCATGTTTTGGGGCTGTATTTTGAAAATACTCTAACACGGAGTAGGCATGTACAGATCGCTTCTGGGACCCCAAAATATCGAATTTTCGGGTGTTTTGAGCTAGAATTTGAGATATAAACGGTTCCAGAAGATGCATGCATATATCAACATTGGACACTTAAAATATCGATTTTTAGCTTGTTTTGAGCCTATATTTTGAAAACAATCTAGAACTGAGTAGGCATGTACAGATCGCTTCTGGGACCCAAAAATATCGATTTTCGGATGTTTTGAGGTTGAATTTGGGATATGAACGGGTGCAGAAGATGAATACACATATTGACTTTGGGCACCTAAAATATTCGTTTTCAGCATGTTTTAGGCCTGTATCTGAGTAGGCATGTACAGATCGCTTCTGGGACCCCAAAATATTGAATTTTCGGGTGTTTGGAGCCTGAATTTGAGATATTAACGGGTACTGAAGATGAATGCACATTTAAACTTTTGGGCACCTAAAATATCGATTTCGAGTATGTTTTGGGTCTGTATCTTGAAAACATCCTAACTAGGAGTAGGCATGTACAGATCAATTCTAGGACCCCTAAATATCGAATTTTCGGGCGTCTTGGGCCTGAATTTGAGATATCGACTTTGGGCACCTAAAATTTCGATCTTTAGCATGTTTTGGGCCTATATTTTGAAAATATTCTAGCACTGAGTAGGCATTTACAGATCGCTTCTGGGACCCCAAAATATTGAATTTTCGTGTGTTTTGAGCCTGAATTTGAGATATAAACGGGTACAGAAGATGCATGCACATATTGACTATGAGCACCTAAAATATCGATTTTCAGCATGTTTTGGACCTGTATCTTGAAAATACTCTAACACGGAGTAGGCATGTACAGATCGCTTCTTGGACCCCAAAATATCGAATTTTCAGGTGTTTTGAGCCTGAATTTAAGATATAAACGGGTACTGAAGATGCATGCACATATCGAATTTTGGGCACCTAAAATATCGATTTTGAGCATGTTTTGGGTCTGTATCTTGAAAACATTCTAACTAGAAGTAAGCATGTACACATCGCTTCTGGGACCCCAAAATATCGAATTTCGGGGTGTTTTGGGCCTGAATTGGAGATATCGACTTTATGCACCTAAAATATCGATTTTAACATGTTTTGGGCCCATATTTTGAAAATATTCTAGCACTGAGTAGGCATGTACAGATCGCTTCTTGGACCCCAAAATATCGAATTTTCAGGTGTTTTGAGCCTGAATTTGAGATATAAACGGGTACTGAAGATGAATGCACATATCGAATTTTCGGCACCTAAAATATCGATTTTGAGCATGTTTTGGGTCTGTATCTTGAAAACATTCTAACTAGGAGTAGGCATGTACAGTTCGCTTCTAGGACCCAAAATACCTAATTTTCGGGTGTTTTGAGTCTGAATTTCAGATATAAACGGGTACAGAAGATGCATGCACATATCGACATTGGACACTTATAATATCGATTTTTAGCATGTTTTGAGCCTATATTTTGAAAGCATTCTAGCACTGAGTAGGCATGTACAGATCGCTTCTGGGACCCAAAAATATAGAATTTTCGGGTGTTTTGAGTTTGAATTTGGGACATAAACGGGTGCAGAGTTTGCATACACATATTGACTTTGGGCACCTAAAATATCGATTTTTAGCATGTTTTGGGGCTGTATTTTGAAAATACTCTAACACGGAGTAGGCATGTACAGATCGATTCTGGGACCCCAAAATATCGAATTTTCGGGTGTTTTGGACCTGAATTTGAAATATCGACTTTGGGCACCTAAAATATCGATTTTTAGCATGTTTTGGGCCTATATTTTGAAAATATTCTAGCACTGAGTAGGCATGTACAGATCGCTTCTGGGACCCCAAAATATCGAATTTTCGGATGTTTTGAGCCTGAATTTGAGATATAAACGGGTATAGAAGATGCATGCATATATCAACTTTGGACACTTAAAATATCGATTTTTAGCATGTTTTGAGCCTATATTATGAAAACATTCTAGAACTGAGTAGGCATGTACAGATCGCTTCTGGGACCCAAGAATATCGATTTTCGGATGTTTTGAGGTTGAATTTGGGATATGAACGTGTGCAGAAGATGCATACACATATTGACTTTAGGCACTTAAAATATTCGTTTTCAGCACGTTTTAGGCCTGTATCTGAGTAGGCATGTACAGATCGCTTCTGGGACCCCAAAATATCGAATTTTCGGGTGTTTGGAGCCTGAATTTGAGATATTAATGGGTACTGAAGATGAATGCACATATAGACTTTTGGGCACCTAAAATATCGATTTTGAGTATGTTTTGGGTCTGTATCTTGAAAACATCCTAACTAGGAGTAGGCATGTACAGATCAATTCTAGGACCCCTAAATATCGAATTTTCGGGCGTCTTGGGCCTGAATTTGAGATATCGACTTTGGGCACCTAAAATATCGATTTTCAGCATGTTTTGGACCTGTATCTTGAAAATACTCTAACACGGAGTAGGCATGTACAGATCGCGTCTTGGACCCCAAAATATCGAATTTTCAGGTGTTTTGAGCCTGAATTTAAGATATAAACGGATACTGAAGATGCATGCACATATCGAATTTTGGGCACCTAAAATATCGATTTTGAGCATGTTTTGGGTCTGTATCTTGAAAACATTCTAACTAGGAGTAGGCATGTACACATCGCTTCTGGGACCCCAAAATATCGAATTTCGGGGTGTTTTGGGCCTGAATTGGAGATATCGACTTTATGCACCTAAAATATCGATTTTAACATTTTTTGGGCCCATATTTAGAAAATATTCTAGCACTGAGTAGGCATGTACAGATCGCTTCTTGGACCCCAAAATATCGAATTTTCAGGTGTTTTGAGCCTGAATTTGAGATATAAACGGGTACTGAAGATGAATGCACATATCGAATTTTCGGCACCTAAAATATCGATTTTGAGCATGTTTTGGGTCTGTATCTTGAAATCATTCTAACTAGGAGTAGGCATGTACAGTTCGCTTCTAGGACCCAAAATACCTAATTTTCGGGTGTTTTGAGTCTGAATTTGATATATAAACGGTTACAGAAGATGCATGCACATATCGACATTGGACACTTATAATATCGATTTTCAGCATGTTTTGGGCATGTATTTTGAAAATACTCTAACACGGAGTAGGCATGTACAGATCGCTGTTGGGACTCCAAAATATCGAATTTTCGGGTGTTTTAGGCCTGAATTTGAGATATCGACCTTAGCCACCTAAAATATCGATTTTTAGCATGTTTTGGGTATATATTTTGAAAATATACTTGCACTGAGTAGGCATGTACAGATCGCTTCTGGGACCCCAAAATATCGAATTTTCGGAGTTTTGAGCCTGAATTTGAGATATAAACGGGTAAAGAAGATGCATGGACATATTGACTTTCGGCACCTAAAATATCGATTTTCAGCATGTTTTGGGCCTGTATTTTGAAAATACTTTAACACGGAGTAGGCATGTACAGATCGCTTCTGGTACCCCAAAATATCGAATTTTCGGGTGTTTTTAACCTGAATTTGAGATATAAATGGGTGCAGAAGATGCATACACATATTGACTTTGGGCACCTAAAATATCGATTTTCAGCATGTTTTGGGCCTATATTTTGAAAACATTCTAGCACTGAGTAGGCATGTACAGACCGCTTCTGGGACCCAAAAATATCGAATTTTCGAGGTTCAATTTGGGATATTAACGGGTGCAGAAGATTCATACTCATATTGACTTTGGGCACCTAAAATATCGATTTTCAGCATGTTTTGGGGATGTATCTGAGTAAGCATGTACATATCGCTTCTAGGACCCAAAAATACCTAATTTTCGGGTGTTTTGAGCCTGAATTTCAGATATAAACGGGTACAGAAGATGCATGCACATATCGACTTTGGACACTTAAAATATCGATTTTTAGCATGTTTTGAGCCTATATTTTTAAAACATTCTAGCACTCAGTAGGCATGTACAGACCGCTTCTGGGACCCAAAAATATCGAATTTTCGGGTGTTTTGAGGTTGAATTTGGGATATAAACGGGTGTAGAAGATGCATACACATATTGACTTTGGGCACCAAAAATATCGATTTTCGGCATGTTTTGGGCCTGTATTTTGGAAACACTAACACGGAGTAGGCATGTACAGATCGCATCAGGAACCCCAAAATATCGAATTTTCGGGTGTTTTGGGCCTGAATTTGAGATATCGACTTTGGGCACCTAAAATATCGATTGTTAGCATGTTTAGGTATATATTTTGAAAATATACTAGCACTGAGTAGGCATGTACAGATCGCTTCTGGGACCCCAAAATATCAAATTTTCGGTGTTTTGAGCCTGAATTTGAGATATAAACGTGTACAGAAGATTCATGCACATATTGACTTTGGGCACCTAAAATATCAATTTTCTGCATGTTTTGGGCCTGTATTTTTAAAATACTTTAACACGGAGTAGGCATGTACAGATCGCTTCTGGGACCCCAAAA
This sequence comes from Petrolisthes cinctipes, assembly GCA_033782935.1. Lineage (NCBI taxonomy): Eukaryota > Metazoa > Arthropoda > Malacostraca > Decapoda > Porcellanidae > Petrolisthes > Petrolisthes cinctipes. The sequence goes on along the minus strand of JAWQEG010000467.1, from coordinate 256,233 downwards.
TATCGAATTTTCAGGTGTTTTGAGCCCGAATTTGAGATAAAAAGGGGTACTGAAGATAAATGCACATATCGACTTTTGGGCACCTAAAATATCGATTTTTAGCATGTTTTGGGCCTATATTATGAAAATATTCTAGAACTGAGTAGGCATGTACAGATCGCTTCTGGGACCCCAAAATATCGAATTTTCGGGTGTTTTGAGCCTGAATTTGTGATATAAACGGGTACAGAAGATGCATGCACATATCGACTTTGGACAAATAAAATATCGATTTTTAGCATGTTTTAAGCCTATATTTTGAAAACATTCTAGCACTGAGTAGGCTTGTACAGATCGCTTCTGGGACCCAAAAATATCGAATTTTCGGGTGTTTGGAGCCTGAATTTGAGATACAAACGGGTACAGAAGATGCATGAACATATCGACTTTTGGGCACCTAAAAGATCGATTTTCAGTATGTTTTTGGCCTGCATTTTGAAAATACTCTAACATGGAGTAGGCATGTACAGTTCGCTTTTGGAACCCCAAAATATCGAATTTTCGGGTGTTTTGGGCTTGAATTTGAGATATCGAATTTGGGCACCTAAAATATAGATTTTTAGCATGTTTTGGGCCTAAATTTAAAAAAAATTCTAGCACTGAGTAGGCATGTACAGATCGCTTCTGGGACCCCAAAATATCGAATTTTCGGGTGTTTGGAGCCAGAATTTGAGATATAAACGGGGACAGAAGATGCATGCACATATCGACTTTTTGGCACTTAAAATATCGATTTTCTGTATGTTTTGGGCCTGTATTTTGAAAATAATCTAACACATAGTAGGCATGTACAGATCGCTTCTGGGACCCCAAAATATCGAATTTTCGGGTGTCTTAGGCCTGAATTTGAGATATCGACTTTGGGCACCTAAAATATCGATTTTTAGCATGTTTTGGGCCTATATTATAAAAAAAATTCTAGCACTGAGTAGGCATGTACAGATCGCTTCTAGGACCCAAAAATATCGAATTTTTGGGTGTTTTGAGCCTGATTTGAGATATAAAAGGGTACAAAAGATGCATGCACATATCGACTTTGGACACTTAAAATATCGATTTTCAGCATGTTTTGGGCATGTATTTTAAAAATACTCTAACACGGTGTAGGAATGTACAGTTCGCTTCTGGAACCCCAAAATATCGAATTTTCGAGTGTTTTGGGCCTGAATTTGAGATATCGACTTTGGGCACCTAAAATATCGATTTTTAGCATGCTTTGGGCCTATATTTTGATAATATTCTAGCACTAAGTAGGCATGTAGAGATCGCTTGTGGGACCCAAAAATATCGAATTTTCGGGTTTTTTCAGGTTGAATTTGGGATATAAACGGGTGCAGAAGATGCATAAACATATTGACTTTGGTCACCTAAAATATCGATTTTCAGCATGATTTGGGCCTGTATTTTGAAAATACTCTAACACGGAGTAGGCAAGTACAGATCGCTTCTGGGACCCCAAAATATCGAATTTTCGGGTGTTTGGAGCCTGAATTTCAGATATAAACGGGTACAGAAGATGCATCCACATATCGACTTTTGGGCACCTAAAAGATCGATTTTCAGCATGTTTTGGGCCTGTATTTTGAAAATACTCAAACACGGAGTAGGCAAGTACAGATCGCTTCTAGGACCCAAAAATATCGAATTTTCGGGTGTTTGGAGCCTGAATTTGAGATATAAACGGGTACAGAAGATGCATCCACATATTGACTTTTGGGCACCTAAAAGATCGATTTTCAGTATGTTTTGGGCCTGTATATTAAAAATACTCTAACATGGAGTAGGCATGTACAGATCGCTTCTGGGACCCAAAAATATCGAATTTTCGGGTGTTTGGAGCCTGAATTTGAGATATAAACGGGTACAGAAGATGCATCCACATATTGAATTGGGGAACCTAAAATATCGATTTTCAGCATGTTTTGGGTCTGTATCTTGAAAACATTCTAGCTAGGAGTAGGCATGTACAGATCGCTTCTAGGACTTAGAAATACCGAATTTTCGGGTGTTTTGAGCCTGAATTTGAGATATAAACGGGTACAGAAGATGCATGCACATATCGACTTTTGGGCACCTAAAATATCGATTTTCTGTATGTTTTGGGCCTGTATATTGAAAATACTCTAACACGGAATCGACATGTACAGATCGCTTTTGGGACCCCAAATTATCGAATTTTCGGGTGTTTTGTGTCTGAATTTGAGATATCGACTTTGGGCACATAAAATGACGATTTTTATCATGTTTTGGGCCTATATTTTGAAAATATTCTAGCACTAAGTAGGCATGTACAGATCGATTCTGGGACCCCAAAATATCGAATTTTCGAGTGTTTTGAGCCTGAATTTGAGATATAAACGGGTACAGAAGATGCATGCACATATCGACTTAGGACACGTGAAATATCGATTTTTAGCATGTGTTGAGCCTATATTTTGAAAACTTTCTAGCACTGAGTATTCATGTACAGAGAGCTTCTGGGTCCCAAAAATATCGAATTTTCGGGGTGTTTTGAGGTTGAATTTGGGATATAAACGGGTGCAGAAGATGCATGCACATATCGACTTTGGGGCACCTAAAATATCGATTTTCTGTATGTTTTGGGCCTGTATTTTGAAAATACTCTAACACGGAGTAGGCATGTACAGATCGCTTCTGGGACCAAAAAATATCGAATTTTAAGGGGTTTTGAGCCCGAATTTGAAATATAAACGGGTACTGAAGATGCATGCACATATCGACTTTTGGGCACCTAAAATATCGATTTTGAGCATGTTTTGGGTCGGTATCTTGAAAACATTCTAACTTGGAGTAGGCATGTACAGTTCGCTTCTAGGACCCAAAATACCGAATTTTCGGGTGTTTTGAGCCTGAATTTGAGATAAAAACGGGTACAGAAGATGCATGCACATATTGACTTTGGACACTTATAATATCGATTTTAGCATGTTTTGAGCCTATATTTTGAAAACATTCTAGAACTGAGTATGCATATACAGATCGCTTATGGGACCCCAAAATATCGAATTTTCGGGTTTTTGGAGCCTGAATTTGAGATATAAACGGGTACAGAAGATGCATCCACATATTGACTTTTCGGCACCTAAAAGATCGATTTTCAGTATGTTTTGGGACTGTATATTGAAAATACTCTAACACAGAGTAGGCATGTACAGATCGCTTCTGGAACCCCAAAATATCGAATTTTCGGGTGTCTTAGGCCTGAATTTGAGATATCGACTTTGGGCACCTAAAATATCGATTTTTAGCATGTTTTGGGCCTATATTATGAAAATATTCTAGCACTGAGTAGGCTTGTACAGATCGCTTCTATGACCCAAAAATATCGAATTTTCGGGTGATTGGAGCCTGAATTTGAGATACAAACGGGTACAGAAGATGCATGAACATATCGACTTTTGGGCACCTAAAAGATCGATTTTCAGTATGTTTTGGGCCTGTATTTTGAAAATACTCTAACACGGAGTAGGCATGTACAGTTCGCTTCTGGAACCCCAAAATATCAAATTTTTCGGGTGTTTTGGGCCTGAATTTGAGATATCGACTTTGGGCACCTAAAATATCGATTTTTAGCATGTTTTGAGCCTATATTTTAAAAATATTCTAGCACTAACTAGGCATGTACAGATCGCTTGTGGGACCCAAAAATATCGAATTTTCGGGTGTTTTGAGGATGAATTTGGGATATAAACGGGTGCACAAGATGCATAAACATATTGACTTTGGTCACCTAAAATATCGATTTTTAGCATGTTTTGGGCCTGTATTTTGAAAATACTCTAACACGGAGTAGGCAAGTACAGATTGCTTCTGGGACCCCAAAATATCGAATTTTCGGGTGTTTGGAGCCTGAATTTGAGATATAAACGGGTACAGAAGATGCATCCACATATCGACTTTTGGGCACCTAAAATATCGATTTTGAGCATGTTTTGGGTCTGTTTCTTGAAAACATTCAAACTTGGAGTAGGCATGTACATTTCACTTCTAGGACCCAAAATACCGAATTTTCGGGTGTTTTGAGATTGAATTTGAGATATAAACGGGTACAGAAGATGCATGCACATATTGACTTTGGACACTTATAATATCGATTTTAGCATGTTTTGAGCTTATGTTTTGAAAACATTCTAGCACTGAGTATGCATATACAGATCGCTTCTGGGACCCCAAAATATCGAATTTTCGGGTGTTTGGAGCCTGAATTTGAGGTATAAACGGGTACAGAAGATGCATCCACATATTAACTTTTGGGCACCTAAAAGATCGATTTTCAGTATGTTTTGGGCCTGTATATTGAAAATACTCTAACATAGACTAGGCATGTACAGATCGCTTCTGGGACCCCAAAATATCGAATTTTCGGGTGTCTTAGGCCTAAATTTGAGATATCGACTTTGGGCACCTAAAATATCGATTTTTAGCATGTTTTGGGCCTATATTATGAAAATATTCTAGCACTGAGTAGGCATGTACAGATCGCTTCTGGGACCCCAAAATATCGAATTTTCGGGTGTTTTGAGCATGAATTTGTGATATAAACGGGTACAGAAGATGCATGCACATATCGACTTTGGACACTTAAAATATCGATTTTTAGCATGTTTTGAGCCTATATTTTGAAAACATTCTAGCACTGAGTAGGCTTGTACAGATCGCTTCTGGGACCCAAAAATATCGAATTTTTGGGTGTTTGGAGCCTGAATTTGAGATATAAACGGGTACAGAAGACGCATCCACATATCGACTTTTGGGCACCTAAAAGATCGATTTTCAGTATGTTTTTGGCCTGTATATTGAAAATACTCTAACACGGAGTAGGCATGTACAGATCGCTTCTGGGACCACAAAATATCGAATTTTTTGGGTGTTTTGGGCTTGAATTTGAGATATCGCCTTTGGGCACCTGAAATATCGATTTTTAGCATGTTTTGGGCCTATATTATAAAAAAAATTCTAGCACTGAGTAGGTATGTACAGATCGCTTCTAGGACCAAAAAATATCGAATTTTCGGGTGTTTTGAGCCTGAATTTGAGATATAAAAGGGTACAAAAGATGCATGCACATATCGACTTTGGACACTTAAAATATCGATTTTCAGCATGTTTTGGGCCTGTATTTTAAAAATACTCTAACACGGAGTAGGCATATACAGTTCGCTTCTGGAACCCCAAAATATCGAATTTTCGAGTGTTTTGGGCCTGAATTTGAGATATCGACTTTGGGCACCTAAAATATCGATTTTTAGCATGTTTTGGGCCTATATTTTGATAATATTCTAGCACTAAGTAGGCATGTACAGATCGCTTGTGGGACAAAAAAATATCGAATTTTCGGGTGTTTTGAGGTTGAATTTGGGATATAAACGGGTGCAGAAATGCATAAACATATTGACTTTGGTCACCTAAAATATCGATTTTCAGCATGTTTTGGGACTGTATTTTGAAAATACTCTAACACGGAGTAGGCAAGTACAGATCGCTTCTGGGACCCCAAAATATCGAATTTTCGGGTGTTTGGAGCCTGAATTTGAGATATAAACGGGTACAGAAGATGCATCCACATATCGACTTTTGGGCACCTAAAAGATTGATTTTCAGCATGTTTTGGGCCTGTATTTTGAAAATACTCTAACACGGAGTAGGCAAGTACAGATCGGTTCTACGACCCAGAAATACCGAATTTTCGGGTGTTTGGAGCCTGAATTTGAGATATAAACGGGTACAGAAGATGCATCCACATATTGAATTGGGGAACCTAAAATATCGATATTCAGCATGTTTTGGGTCTGTATCTTGAAAACATTCTAGGTAGGAGTCGACATGTACAGATCGCTTCTGGGACCAAAAATTATCGAATTTTCAGGTGTTTTGGGTCTGAATTTGAGATATCGACTTTGGGCACCTAAAATGACGATTTTTAGCATGTTTTGGGCCTATATTTTGAAAATATTCTAGCACTAAGTAGGCATGTACAGATCGCTTCTGGGACCCCAAAATATCGAATTTTCGAGTGTTTTGAGCATGAATTTGAGATATAAACGGGTACAGAAGATGCATGCACATATCGACTTAGGACACTTGAAATATCGATTTTTAGCATGTGTTAAGCCTATATTTTGAAAACTTTCTAGCACTGAGTAGGCATGTACAGATCGCTTATGGGACCCAAAAATATCGAATTTTCGGGTGTTTTGAGGTTAAATTTGGGATATAAACGGGTGCCGAAGATGCATGCACATATCGACTTTGGGGCACCTAAAATAACGATTTTCTGTATGTTTTAGGCCTGTATTTTAAAAATACTCTAACACGGAGTAGGCATGTACAGATCGCTTCTGGGACCCCAAAATATCGAATTTTCGGATGTTTTGGACCTGAATTTGAGATATCGACTTTGGGCACCTAAAATATCGATTTTCAGCATGTTTTGGGCCTGTATTTTGAAAATACTCTAACACGGAGTAGGCATGTACAGATCGTTTCTGGGACCTAAAAATATCGAATTTCCGGGTGTTTTGAGCCTGAATTTAAAATATAAACAGGTACTGAAGATGTATGCACATATCGTCTTTTGGGAACCTAAAATATCGATTTTGAGCAAGTTTTGGGTCTGTAACTTGAAAACATTCTAACTAGGAGTAGACATGTACAGATCGCTTCTAGGACCCAAAAATACCGAATTTTCGGGTGTTTTGAGGTTGAATTTTGGATATAAACGGGTGCAGAAGATGCATACACATATTGACTTTGTGCACCAAAAATATTGATGTTCAGCATGTTTTGGGCCTGTATCTGAGTAGGCATGTATAGATCGCTTCTGGAACCCAAAAATATCGAATTTTCGGGTGTTTGGAGCCTGAATTTGGGATATAAACGGGTGCAGAAGATGCATACATATATTAACTTTGGGCACCTAAAATATCAATTATCAGCATGTTTTGGGCCTGTATCTGAGTAGGAATGTACAGATCGTTTCTGGGACCCCAAAATATCGAATTTTCGGGTGTTTGGAGCCTGAATTTGGGATATAAACGGGTACAGAAGATGCATGCACATATCGACTTTTGGGCACCTAAAATATCGATTTTCTGTATGTTTTGAGCCTGTATTTTGAAAATACTCTAACATGGAGTAGGAATGTACAGATCGCTTCTGGGACCCCAAAATATCGATTTTCGGGTGTTTTGGGCCTGAATTTGAGATATCGACTTTGGGCACCTAAAATATCGATTTTTAGCATGTTTTGGGCCTATATTTTGAAAATATTCTAGCACTGAGTAGGCATGTAAAGATCTCTTCTGGGACCCCAAAATTTCGAATTTTCGGGTGTTTTGAGCCTGAATTTGAGATATAAACGGGTACAGAAAATGCATGCACATATTTACTTTGGGCACCTATAATATCGATTTTCAGCATGTTTTGGGCCTGTATTTTGAAAATACTCTAACACGGAGTAGGCATGTACAGATCGCTTCAGGGACCCCAATATTTTGAATTTTCGGGTGTTTTGGGCCTGAATTTGAGAAATCGAATTTGGGCACTTAAAATATCGATTTTTAGCATGTTTTGGGCCTATATTTCGAAAATATTCTAGCACTGAGTAGGCATGTACAGATCGCTTCTGGGACCCCAAAATATCGAATTTTCGGGTGTTTTGAGCCTGAATTTGAGATATAAACGGGTACAGAAAATGCATGCACATATTGGCTTTGGGCACCTAAAATATCGATTTTCAGCATGTTTCGGGCCTATATTTTGAAAATACTCTAACACGGAGTAGGCATGTACAGATCGCTTCTGGGACCCAAAAATTTCGATTTTTCGGGTGTTTTGAGCCTGAATTTGAGATATAAACAGGTACTGAAGATGCATGCACATATCGACTTTTAGGCACCTAAAATATCGATTTAGAGCATGTTTTGGGTCTGTATCTTGAAAACATTCTAACTAGGAGTAGGCATGTACAGATGGCTTCTAGGACCCAAAAAAAAAGAATTTTTGGGTTTTTTGAGCCTGAATTTGAGATATAAACGGGTACAGAATATGCATGCACATATCGACTTTGGACACTTAAAATATCGATTTTTAGCATGTTTTGAGCCTATATTTTGAAAACATTCTAGCACTGAGTAGGCATGTACAGATTGCTTCTGGGACCCAAAAATATCGAATGGTCGGGTGTTTTGAGGTTTAATTTGGGATATAAACGGGTGCAGAAGATGAATACACATATCGACTTTGGGCACCTAAAATATCGATTTTCAGCATGTTTTGGGCATGTATATGAGAAGGCATGTACAGATCGCTTCTGGGACCCCAAAATATCGAATTTTCGGGTGTTTGGAGCCGGAATTTGAGATATAAATGGGTTCAGAAGATGCATGCACATATCGACTTTTGGGCACCTAAAATATCGATTTTCTGAATGTTTTGGGTCTGTATTTTGAAAATACTCTAACATGGAGTAGAAATGTACAGATCGCTTCTGGGACCCCAAAATATCGATTTTCGGGTGTTTTGGGCCTGAATTTGAGATATCGACTTTGGGCACCTAAAATATCGATTTTTAGCATGTTTTGGGCCTATATTTTGAAAATATTCTAGCACTGAGTAGGCATGTAAAGATCTCTTATGGGACCCCAAAATTTCGAATTTTCGTGTATTTTGAGCCTGAATTTGAGAAATAAACGGGTACAGAAAATGCATGCACATATTGACTTTGGGCACCTATAATATCGATTTTCAGCATGTTTTGGGCCTGTATTTTGAAAATACTCTAACACGGAGTAGGCAAGTACAGATTGCTTCTAGGACCCAAAAATACCGAATTTTCGGGTGTTTTGAGCCTGAATTTGATATATAAACGGGTACAGAAGATGAATGCACATATCGACTTTGGACACTTAAAATATCGATTTTTAGCATGTTTTGAGCCTATATTTTTGAAACATTCTAGCACTGAGTAGGCATGTCCAGATCGTTTCTAGGACCCAAAAATATCAAATTTTCTTGTGTTTTGAGGTTGAATTTGGGATATAAACGAGTGCAGAAGACGCATACATATATTGAATTTGGGCACCTAAAATATCGAATTTCAGCATGTTTTGGGCCTTTATTTTGAAAATATTCTAGTACTAAGTAGGCATGTACAGATCACTTCTGGAACCCCAAAATATCGAATTTTCGGGTGTTTTGAGCCTGAAATTGAGATATAAATGGGTACAGAAGATGCATGCATATATCGACTTTCGGGCACCTAAAATATCAATTTTCTGTATGTTTTAGGCCTGTATTTTGAAAATACTCTAACACGGAGTAGGCATGTACAGTTCGCTTCTGGGACCCTAAAATATCGAATTTTCGGGTGTTTTGGGCCTGAATTTGAAATATCGACTTTGGGCACCTAAAATATCGATTTTTAGTATGTTTTGCTCCTATATTTTGAAAATATTCTAGCACTAAGTAGGCATGTACAGATCATTTCTGGGACCCCAAAATATCGAATTTTCGAGTGTTTTGAGGATGAATTTGAGATATAAACGGGTACAGAAGATGCATGAACATATCGACTTTGGGCCCCTTAAAATATCGATTTTGAGCATGTTTTGAGCCTATATTTTGAAAACATTCTAGCACTGAGTAGGCATGTACAGATCGCTTCTGGGACCCAAAAATATCGAATTTTCGGGTGTTTTGAGCCTGAATTTGATATATAAAAGGGTACACAAAATGCATGCACATATTGACTTTGAGCACCCAAAATATCGATTTTTAGCATATTTTAGGTCTATATTTTGAAAATATTCTAGCACTAAGTAGGCATGTACAGATCGCTTCTGGGACCCCAAAATATCGAATTTTCGGGAGTTTTAAGCCTGAATTTGAGATATAAACGGGTACAGAAGATGCATGCACATATCGACTTTGGTCACTTAAAATATAGATTTTTAGCATGTTTTGAGCCTATATTTTGAAAACATTCTAGCACTAAATAGGCATGTACAGATCGGTCTTGGGACCCAAAAATATCGAATTTTCGGGTGTTTTGAGGTAGAATTTGGGATATAAACGGGTGCAAAAGATGCATACACATATTGACTTTGTACAATTAAAATATCGATTTTCAGCATGTTTTGGGCGTGTATCTGAGTAGGCATGTACAGATCGCTTCTGGGACCCCAAAATATCGAATTTTCGGGTGTTTGGAGAATGAATTTGAGATATAAACGGGTACAGATGATGATGCATATACATATCGACTTTTGGGCACTTAAAAGATCGATTTTCTGTATGTTTTGGGCCTGTATTTTGAAAATACTCTAACACGGAGTAGGCATGTACAGATCGCTTCTGGGATCCCATAATATCGACTTTCGGGTGTTTTGGGCCTGAATTTGAGATATCGACTTTCGGCACCTAAAATATCGATTTTCAGCATGGTTTGGGCCTATTTTTTGAAAATATTATAGCACTGAGTAGGCATGTACAGGTCGCTTCTGGGACCACAAAATATCGAATTTTCGGGTGTTTTGAGCCTGAATTTGAAATATAAACAGGTACTGAAGATGCATACACATATCGACTTTTGGGGACCTAAAATATCGATTTTGAGCATGTTTTGGTGTGTATCTTGAAAACATTCTAACTAGGATTAGGCATGTACAGATCGCTTCTATTACCCAAAAATACCGAATTTTCGGGTGTTTTGAGCCTGAATTTAAGATATAAACGGGTACAGAAGATGTATGCACATATCGACTTTGAACATTTAAAATATCGATTTTTAACATGTTTTGTGCCTTTATTTTAAAAACATTCTAGCACTGAGTAGGCATGTACAGATAGCTTCTGCGACCCAAAAATATCGAATTTTCGGGTGTTTTGAGGTTGAATTTGAGATATAAACGAGTGCAGAAGATACATACACATATTGACTTTGGGCACCTAAAATATCGATTTTCAGCATGTTTTGGGCTTGTATCTGAGTAGGCATGTACAGATCACTTCTGGAACCCCAAAATATCGAATTTTCGGGTGTTTGGAGCCTGAATTTGAGATATAAACGGGTACAGAAGATGCATGCACATATCGACTTTTGGGCACCTAAAATATCGATTTTCTGTATGTTTTGGGCCTGCATTTTGAAAATACTCTATCACGGAGTAGGCATGTATACATCACTTCTGGGACGCAAAAATATCGAATTCTCGGGTGTTTTGAGGTTGAATTTGAGATATAAACGAGTGCAGAAGATGCATACACTTATTGACATTGGGCACCTAAAATATCGATTTTCAGCAAGTTTTGGGCCTGTATCTGAGTAGGCATGTACAGATCGCTTCCGGGACCCCAAAATATCGAATTTTCGGGTGATTGGAGCCTGAATTTGAGATATAAACGGGTACAGAAGATGCATGCATGCAGTATGTTTTGGGCCTGTATTTTGAAAATACTCTAACACGGAGTAGGCATGTACAGTTTGCTTCTGGGACCCCAAAATATCGAATTTTCGGGTGTTTTGGGCCTGAATTTGATATATCGACTTTGGGCACCTAAATTATCGATTTTTAGTATGTTTTGGGCCTATATTTTGAAAATATTCTAGCACTAAGTAGGCATGTACAAATTGCTTCTGAGACCCAAAAATATCGGATTTTAGGGTGTTTTGAGGTTGAATTTGGGATATAAACGGGTGCAGAAGATGCATACACATATTGACTTTGGTCACCTAAAATATCGATTTTTAGCATGTTTTGAGCCTATATTTTGAAAACATTCTAGCACTGAGTAGACATGTACAGATCGCTTCTGCGACCCAAAAATATAGAATTTTTGGGTGATTTGAGGTTGAACTTGGGATATAAACGGGTGCAGAAGATGCATACACATATTGACTTTGGTCACCTAAAATATCGATTTTCAGCATGTTTTGGGCCTGTATCTGAGTAGGCATGTACAGATCGCTTCTGGGACTCCAAAATATCAAATTTTCGGGTGTTTGGAGCCTGAGTTTGAGATATAAACGGATACAGAAGATGCATGCACATATCGACTTTTGGGCACCTAAAAGATCGATTTTCAGTATGTTTTGGGCCTGTATTTTGAAAATACTCTAACACGGAGTAGGCATGTATACATCGCTTCTGGGACCCCAAAATATCGAATTTTCGGGTGTTTTGGGCCTGAATTTGAAATATCGACTTTGGGCACCTAAAATATCGATTTTTAGCATGTTTTGCTCCTATATTTTGAAAATATTCTAGCACTAAGTAGGCATGTACAGATCATTTCTGGGACCCCAAAATATCGAATTTTCGAGTGTTTTGAGGATGAATTTGAGATATAAACGGGTACAGAAGATGCATGAACATATCGACTTTGGGCCCATTAAAATATCGATTTTGAGCATGTTTTGGGTCTGCATCATGGAAACATTATAACTAGGAGTAGGCATGTACAGATCGCTTCTTGGACCCAAAAATACCGAATTTTCGGGTGTTTTGATCCTGAATTTGAGATACAAACGGGTACAGAAGATGCATGCACATATCGACTTTGGACACTTAAAATATCGATTTTTAGCATGTTTTGAGCCTATATTTTGAAAACATTCTAGCACTGAGTAGGCATGTACAGATCGCTTCTGGGACCCAATAATATCGAATTTTCGGGTGTTTTAATGTTGAATTTAAGATATAAACGAGTGCTTAGGATGCATACACATATTGACTTTGTGCACATAAAATATCGATTTTCAGTATGTTTTGGGCCTGTATCTGTGTAGGCATGTACAGATCGCTTCTGGGACCCCAAAATATCGAATTTTCGGGTGTTTTGAGCCTGAATTTGAGATATAAACGGGTACATAAAATACATGTACATAATTTATTGACTTTGGGCACCTAAAATATCGATTTTCAGCATGTTTTAGGCCTGTAATTTGAAAATACTATAAGACGGAGTAGGCATGTACAGATCGCTTCTAGGACCCAAAAATACCGAATTTTCGGATGTTTTGAGGTTCAATCTGGGATATAAATGGGTGCAGAAGATGCATACACATATTGACTTTGTGCACCTAAAATATCAATTTTTAGTAAATTTTGGGCCTGTATTTTGAAAATACTCTGACACGGAGTAGGCATGTACAGATCGCTAGTGGGACCCCAAAATATCGAATTTTCGGGTGTTTTGGGCTTGAATTTGAGATATCGACTTTGGGCACCTAAAATATCGATTTTTAGCATGTTTTGGGCCTATATTTTGAAAATATTCTAGCACTGAGTAGACATGTACAGATCGTTTCTGGGAAACCAAAATATCGAATTTTCGGGTGTTTTGAGCCTGAATTTGAGATATAAACGGGTACAGAAGATGCATGCACATATCGACTTTTGGGCACCTAAAATATCGATTTTGAGCATGTTTTGGGTCTGAATCTTGAAAACATTCTAACTAGGAGTAGGCATGTACAGATCGCTTCTAGGACTCAAAAATACCGAATTTTCGGGTGTTTTGAGCCTGAATTTGAGATATAAACGGGTACAGAAGATGCATGCACATACCGACTTTTAGGCACCTAAAATATCGATTTTCAGCATGTTTTGGGCCTGTATTTTAAAAATACTCTAACACGGAGTAGGCATGTACAGATCGCTTCTAGGACTCAAAAATACCGAATTTTCGGGTGTTTTGAGCCTGAATTTGAGATATAAACGGGTACAGAAGATGCATGCACATATCGACTTTGGACACTTAAAATATCGATTTTTAGAATGTTTTGAGCCTATATTTTGAAAACATTCTAGCACTGAGTAGGCATGTACAGATCGCTTCTGGGACCCAAAAATATCGAATTTTCGGGGGTTTTGAGTTTAAATTTGCGATATAAACGGGTGCAGAAGATGCATACACATATTGACTTTGGGCACTTAAAATATCGATTTTCAGTATGTTTTGGGCCTGTATTTTGAAAATACTCTAACACGGAGTAGGCATGTACAGATCGCTTCTGGCACCCCAAAATATCGAATTTTCGGGTGTTTTGGGGCTGAATTTGAGATATCGACTTTGGGCACCTAAAATATAGATTTTTAGCAAGTTTTGGGCCTATATTTTGAAAATATTCAAGCACTGAGTAGGCATGTACAGATCCCTTCTGGGACCCCAAAATATCAAATTTTCGGGTGTTTTGAGCCTGAATTTGAGATATAAACGGGTACAGAAAATGCATGCACATATTGACTTTGGGCACATAAAAGATCGATTTTCAGTATGTTTCAGTTCGCTTCTGGAACCCCAAAATATCGAATTTTTGGGTGTTTTGGGCCTGAATTTGAGATATCGACTTTGGGCACCTAAAATATCGATTTTTAGCATGTTTTGTGTTTATATTTTGAAAATATTCTAGCACGAAGTAAGCATGTACAGATCACTTCTGGGACCCCAAACTATCGAATTTTCGGGTGTTTTGAGCCTGAATTTGAGATATAAACGGGTACAGAAGATGCATGCACATATCGACTTTGGACACTTAAAATATCGATTTTTTTAACATGGTTTGGGCCTGTATTTTGAAAATACTCTAACATGGAGTAGGCAAGTAGAAATCGCTTCTGGGACCCCAAAATATCGAATTTTCGGGTGTTTGGACCCTGAATTTGAGATATAAACGGGTACAGAAGATGCATCCAAATATCGACTTTTGGGCACCTAAAAGATCGATTTTCAGTATGTTTTGGGCCTGTATATTGAAAATACTCTAACACGGAGTAGGCATGTACAGATCGCTTCTGGGACCCCAAAATATCGAATTTTCGGGTGTTTTGGGCCTGAATTTGAGATAACGACTTTGGGCACCTAAAATATCGATTTCTTGCATGTTTTGGGCCTATATTTTGAAAATATTCTAGCACTAAGTAGGCATGAACAGATCGCTTCTGGGACCCCAAAATATCAAATTTTCGGATGTTGTGAGCCTGAATTTGAGATATAAACGGGTGCAGAAGATACATACACATATTGACTTTGGGCACTTAAAATATCGATTTTCAGTATGTTTTGGGCCTGTATTTTGAAAATTCTCTAACACGGAGTAGGCATGTACAGATCGCTTCTGGGACCCCAAAATATCGAATTTTCGGGTGTTTTGGGCCTGAATTTGAGATATCGACTTTGGGCACATAAAATATAGATTTGTAGCATGTTTTGGGCCTATATTTTGAAAATATTCTAGCACTGAGTGGGCATGTAAAGATCGCTTCTGGGACCCCAAAATATCGAATTTTCGGGTGTTTGGACCCTGAATTTGAGATATAAACGGGTACAGAAGATGCATGCACATATCGACTTTGGGCACCCAATATATCGATTTTGAGCATATTTTGGGCCTGTATTTTTAAAATACTCTAACACGGAGTAGACACGTACAGATCGCTTCTGGGACACAAAAATATCGAATTTTTGGATGTTTTGAGCCTGAATTTGAGATATAAACGGGTACAGAAGATGCATGCACATATCGACTTTTTGCACCTAAAATATCGATTTTGAGCATGTTTTGGGTCTGTATTTTGAAAACATTCTAGCAAGAAGTAGGCATGTACAGATTGCTTCTGGGACCCAAAATTATCGAATTTTCGAATGTTTTGAACCTGAATTTGGGATATAGACGTGTACAGAAGATGCATACACATATTGACTTTGTGCACATAAAATAACGATTTTCAGCATGTTTTGGGCCTGTATTTTAAAAACACTGTACCACGGAGTAGGCATGTACAGATCGCTTCTGGGACACAAAAATATGGATTTTTTGGGTGTTTTGAGACTGAATTTGAGATATAAACGGGTACAGAAGATGCATGCACATATCGACTTTGGACACCTAAAATAACGATTTTGAGCATATTTTGGGCCTGTATTTTGAAAATATTGTACCACGGAGTAGGCATGTACAGATCGCTTCTGGGACACAAAAATATGGATTTTTTGGGGTTTTTTGAGCCTGAATTTGAGATATAAACGGGTACAGAAGATGCATGCACATATCGACTTTGGCACCCAAAATATCGATTTTTAGTATGTTTTGGGCGTATAATTTGAAATCATTCTAGCACTGAGTAGGCATGTACAGATCGCTTCTGGGACCCAAAAATATCGAATTTTCGGAGGTTTTGAGCCAGAATTTGGGATATAACCGGGTACGGAGAATGCATGCACATATCGACTTTTTGCACCTAAAATATCGATTTTGAGCATGTTTTGGGTCTGTATCTTGAAAACATTCTAGCAAGGAGTATGCACCTACAGATCGCTTCTGGGACCCAAAATATCGAATTTTTGGGTGTTTTGAACCTGAATTTAGGATATAGATGGGTACAGAAGATGCATACACATATTGACTTTGGACACCTAAAATATCGATTTATAGCATGTTTTAAGCCTGTATTTAAAAAACATTCTAGCACTGAGTAGGCATGTGCAGATTGCTTAAGGGACCCAAAAATATCGAATTTTCTGGTGTTTTGAGCCTGAATTTGAAATATAAACGGGTACAGAAGATGCATGCACACATCGACTTTTTGCACATAAAATATCGATTTTCAGCATGTTTTGGGACTGTATCTTGAAAACATTCTAGCAAGAAGTAGGCATGTACAGATTGCTTCTGAGACCCAAAATTATCGAATTTTCGAATGTTTTGAACCTGAATTTGGGATATAGACGGGTATATAAGATTCATACACATATTGACTTTGGGCAGCTAAAATATCGATTTTCAGCATGTTTTAGGCTTGTATTTTAAAAATATTCTGACACGGAGTAGGCATGTACAGATGGCTTTTGGGACCCAAAAATATCGAATATTCGGGTGTTTTGAGTCTGAATTTGAGATATAAACGGGTACAGAAGATGCATGCACATATCGACTTTGGGCACCCAATATATCGATTTTGAGCATATTTTGGGCCTGTATTTTTAAAATACTCTAACACGGAGTAGACACGTACAGATCGCTTCTGGGACACAAAAATATCGAATTTTTGGATGTTTTGAGCCTGAATTTGAGATATAAACGGGTACAGAAGATGCATGCACATATCGACTTTTTGCACCTAAAATATCGATTTTGAGCATGTTTTGGGTCTGTATTTTGAAAACATTCTAGCAAGAAGTAGGCATGTACAGATTGCTTCTGGGACCCAAAATTATCGAATTTTCGAATGTTTTGAACCTGAATTTGGGATATAGACGGGTACAGAAGATGCATACACATATTGACTTTGTGCACATAAAATATCGATTTTCTGCATGTTTTGGGCCTGTATTTTAAAAACACTGTACCACGGAGTAGGCATGTACAGATCGCTTCTGGGACACAAAAATATGGATTTTTTGGGTGTTTTGTGACTGAATTTGAGATATAAACGGGTACAGAAGATGCATGCACATATCGACTTTGGACACCTAAAATATCGATTTTGAGCATGTTTTGGGCCTGTATTTTGAAAATACTGTACCACGGAGTAGGCATGTACAGATCGCTTCTGGGACACAAAAATATCGATTTTTTGGGTGTTTTGAGCCTGAATTTGAGATATAAACGGGTACAGAAGATGCATGCACATATCGACTTTGGACACCTATAATATCGATTTTTAGTATGTTTTGAGCCTGTATTTTAAAAATACTCTAACACGGAGTAGACATATACAGATCGCTTTTGGGACCCAAAAATATCCAATTTTCGGGTGTTTTGAGCCTGAATTTGAGATATAAACGGGTACAGAAGATGCATGCACATATCGACTTTTTGCACCTAAAATATCGATTTTGATCTTGTTTTGGGTCTGTATCTTGAAAAAATTCTAGCAAGGAGTAGGCATGTACAGATCGCTATTGGGACCCAAAAATATCGATATTTTTAGTGTTTTGAGCAAGAATTTGAGATATAAACGGGTACTGAAGATGCATGCACATATCGACTTTGGTACCCAAAATATCGATTTTTAGTATGTTTTGGGTCTGTATCTTGAAAACATTCTAGCAAGAAGTAGGCATGTACGGATTGCTTCTGGGACCCAAAATTATCGAATTTTCGAATGTTTTGAACCTGAATTTGGGATATAGACGGGTACAGAAGATGCATACACATATTGACTTTGTGCACATAAAATATCGATTTTCTGCATGTTTTGGGCCTGTATTTTAAAAACACTGTACCACGGAGTAGGCATGTACAGATCGCTTCTTGGACACAAAAATATGGATTTTTTTGGTGTTTTGAGCCTGAATTTGAGATATAAACGGGTACAGAAGATGCATGCACATATCGACTTTGGACACCTAAAATATCGATTTTGAGCATGTTTTGTGCCTGTATTTTAAAAATACTCTAACACGGAGTAGACATGTACAGATGGCTTTTGGGACCCAAAAATATCCAATTTTCGGGTGTTTTGAGCCTGAATTTGAGATATAAACGGGTACAGAAGATGCATGCACATATCGACTTTGGCACCCAAAATATCGATTTTTAGTATGATTTGGGCGTATAATTTGAAAATATTCTAGCACTGAGTAGGCATGTACAGATCGCTTCTGGGACCCAAAAATATCGAATTTTCGGGTGTTTTGAGCCTGAATTTGAGATATAAACGGGTACAGAAGATGCATGCACATATCGACTTCTTGCACTTAAAATATCGATTTTGAGCATGTTTTGGTTCTGTATCTTGAAAATACTTAAACACGGTGTAGACATGTACAGATCGCTTCTGGGACACAAAAATATCGATTTTTTGGGTGTTTTGAGCCTGAATTTGAGATATAAACGGGTACAGAAGATGCATGCACATATCGACTTTGGCACCCAAAATATCGATTTTTAGTATGTTTTGGGCGTATAATTTGAAATCATTCTAGCACTGAGTAGGCATGTACAGATCGCTTCTGGGACCCAAAAATATCGAATTTTCGGAGGTTTTGAGCCAGAATTTGGGATATAACCGGGTACGGAGAATGCATGCACATATCGACTTTTTGCACCTAAAATATCGATTTTGAGCATGTTTTGGGTCTGTATCTTGAAAACATTCTAGCAAGGAGTATGCACCTACAGATCGCTTCTGGGACCCAAAATATCGAATTTTTGGGTGTTTTGAACCTGAATTTAGGATATAGATGGGTACAGAAGATGCATACACATATTGACTTTGGACACCTAAAATATCGATTTATAGCATGTTTTAAGCCTGTATTTAAAAAACATTCTAGCACTGAGTAGGCATGTGCAGATTGCTTAAGGGACCCAAAAATATCGAATTTTCTGGTGTTTTGAGCCTGAATTTGAAATATAAACGGGTACAGAAGATGCATGCACACATCGACTTTTTGCACATAAAATATCGATTTTCAGCATGTTTTGGGACTGTATCTTGAAAACATTCTAGCAAGAAGTAGGCATGTACAGATTGCTTCTGAGACCCAAAATTATCGAATTTTCGAATGTTTTGAACCTGAATTTGGGATATAGACGGGTATATAAGATTCATACACATATTGACTTTGGGCAGCTAAAATATCGATTTTCAGCATGTTTTAGGCTTGTATTTTAAAAATATTCTGACACGGAGTAGGCATGTACAGATGGCTTTTGGGACCCAAAAATATCGAATATTCGGGTGTTTTGAGTCTGAATTTGAGATATAAACGGGTACAGAAGATGCATGCACATATCGACTTTGGGCACCCAATATATCGATTTTGAGCATATTTTGGGCCTGTATTTTTAAAATACTCTATCACGGAGTAGACACGTACAGATGGCTTCTGGGACACAAAAATATCGAATTTTTGGATGTTTTGAGCCTGAATTTGAGATATAAACGGGTACAGAAGATGCATGCACATATCGACTTTTTGCACCTAAAATATCGATTTTGAGCATGTTTTGGGTCTGTATTTTGAAAACATTCTAGCAAGAAGTAGGCATGTACAGATTGCTTCTGGGACCCAAAATTATCGAATTTTCGAATGTTTTGAACCTGAATTTGGGATATAGACGGGTACAGAAGATGCATACACATATTGACTTTGTGCACATAAAATATCGATTTTCAGCATGTTTTGGGCCTGTATTTTAAAAACACTGTACCACGGAGTAGGCATGTACAGATCGCTTCTGGGACACAAAAATATGGATTTTTTGGGTGATTTGTGACTGAATTTGAGATATAAACGGGTACAGAAGATGCATGCACATATCGACTTTGGACACCTAAAATATCGATTTTTAGTATGTTTTGAGCCTGTATTTTAAAAATACTCTAACACGGAGTAGACATATACAGATCGCTTTTGGGACCCAAAAATATCCAATTTTCGGGTGTTTTGAGCCTGAATTTGAGATATAAACGGGTACAGAAGATGCATGCACATATCGACTTTTTGCACCTAAAATATCGATTTTGATCTTGTTTTGGGTCTGTATCTTGAAAAAATTCTAGCAAGGAGTAGGCATGTACAGATCGCTATTGGGACCCAAAAATATCGATATTTTTAGTGTTTTGAGCAAGAATTTGAGATATAAACGGGTACTGAAGATTCATGCACATATCGACTTTGGCACCCAAAATATCGATTTTTAGTATGTTTTGGGTCTGTATCTTGAAAACATTCTAGCAAGAAGTAGGCATGTACAGATTGCTTCTGGGACCCAAAATTATCGAATTTTCGAATGTTTTGAACCTGAATTTGGGATATAGACGGGTACAGAAGATGCATACACATATTGACTTTGTGCACATAAAATATCGATTTTCTGCATGTTTTGGGCCTGTATTTTAAAAACACTGTACCACGGAGTAGGCATGTACAGATCGCTTCTAGGACACAAAAATATGCATTTTTTTGGTGTTTTGAGCCTGAATTTGAGATATAAACGGGTACAGAAGATGCATGCACATATCGACTTTGGACACCTAAAATATCGATTTTGAGCATGTTTTGTGCCTGTATTTTAAAAATACTCTAACACGGAGTAGACATGTACAGATGGCTTTTGGGACCCAAAAATATCCAATTTTCGGGTGTTTTGAGCCTGAATTTGAGATATAAACGGGTACAGAAGATGCATGCACATATCGACTTTGGCACCCAAAATATCGATTTTTAGTATGATTTGGGCGTATAATTTGAAAATATTCTAGCACTGAGTAGGCATGTACAGATCGCTTCTGGGACCCAAAAATATCGAATTTTCGGGTGTTTTGAGCCTGAATTTGAGATATAAACGGGTACAGATGATGCATGCACATATCGACTTTTTGCACTTAAAATATCGATTTTGAGCATGTTTTGGGTCTGTATCTTGAAAATACTCAAACACGGTGTAGACATGTACAGATCGCTTCTGGGACACAAAAATATCGATTTTTTGGGTGTTTTGAGCCTGAATATGAGATATAAACGGGTACAGAAGATGCATGCACATATCGACTTTGGCACCCAAAATCTCGATTTTTAGTATGTTTTGGGCGTATAATTTGAAAATATTCTAGCACTGAGTAGGCATGTACAGATCGCTTCTGGGACCCAAAAATATCGAATTTTCGGGGGTTTTGAGCCAGAATTTGGGATATAACCGGGTACGGAGAATGCATGCACATATCGACTTTTTGCACCTAAAATATCGATTTTGAGCATGTTTTGGGTCTGTATCTTGAAAACATTCTAGCAAGGAGTATGCACCTACAGATCGCTTCTGGGACCCAAAATATCGAATTTTTGGGTGTTTTGAACCTGAATTTAGGATATAGATGGGTACAGAAGATGCATACACATATTGACTTTGGACACCTAAAATATCGATTTATAGCATGTTTTAAGCCTGTATTTAAAAAACATTCTAGCACTGAGTAGGCATGTGCAGATTGCTTAAGGGACCCAAAAATATCGAATTTTCTGGTGTTTTGAGCCTGAATTTGAAATATAAACGGGTACAGAAGATGCATGCACACATCGACTTTTTGCACATAAAATATCGATTTTCAGCATGTTTTGGGACTGTATCTTGAAAACATTCTAGCAAGAAGTAGGCATGTACAGATTGCTTCTGAGACCCAAAATTATCGAATTTTCGAATGTTTTGAACCTGAATTTGGGATATAGACGGGTATATAAGATTCATACACATATTGACTTTGGGCAGCTAAAATATCGATTTTCAGCATGTTTTAGGCTTGTATTTTAAAAATATTCTGACACGGTGTAGGCATGTACAGATGGCTTTTCGGACCCAAAAATATCGAATATTCGGGTGTTTTGAGTCTGAATTTGAGATATAAACGGGTACAGAAGATGCATGCACATATCGACTTTGGGCACCCAATATATCGATTTTGAGCATATTTTGGGCCTGTATTTTTAAAATACTCTAACACGGAGTAGACACGTACAGATGGCTTCTGGGACACAAAAATATCGAATTTTTGGATGTTTTGAGCCTGAATTTGAGATATAAACGGGTACAGAAGATGCATGCACATATCGACTTTTTGCACCTAAAATATCGATTTTGAGCATGTTTTGGGTCTGTATTTTGAAAACATTCTAGCAAGAAGTAGGCATGTACAGATTGCTTCTGGGACCCAAAATTATCGAATTTTCGAATGTTTTGAACCTGAATTTGGGATATAGACGGGTACAGAAGATGCATACACATATTGACTTTGTGCACATAAAATATCGATTTTCAGCATGTTTTGGGCCTGTATTTTAAAAACACTGTACCACGGAGTAGGCATGTACAGATCGCTTCTGGGACACAAAAATATGGATTTTTTGGGTGTTTTGTGACTGAATTTGAGATATAAACGGGTACAGAAGATGCATGCACATATCGACTTTGGACACCTATAATATCGATTTTTAGTATGTTTTGAGCCTGTATTTTAAAAATACTCTAACACGGAGTAGACATATACAGATCGCTTTTGGGACCCAAAAATATCCAATTTTCGGGTGTTTTGAGCCTGAATTTGAGATATAAACGGGTACAGAAGATGCATGCACATATCGACTTTTTGCACCTAAAATATCGATTTTGAACTTGTTTTGGGTCTGTATCTTGAAAAAATTCTAGCAAGGAGTAGGCATGTACAGATCGCTATTGGGACCCAAAAATATCGATATTTTTAGTGTTTTGAGCAAGAATTTGAGATATAAACGGGTACTGAAGATGCATGCACATATCGACTTTGGCACCCAAAATATCGATTTTTAGTATGTTTTGGGTATGTATCTTGAAAACATTCTAGCAAGAAGTAGACATGTACAGATTGCTTCTGGGACCCAAAATTATCGAATTTTCGAATGTTTTGAACCTGAATTTGGGATATAGACGGGTACAGAAGATGCATACACATATTGACTTTGTGCACATAAAATATCGATTTTCTGCATGTTTTGGGCCTCTATTTTAAAAACACTGTACCACGGAGTAGGCATGTACAGATCGCTTCTGGGACACCAAAACATGGATTTTTTTGGTGTTTTGAGCCTGAATTTGAGATATAAACGGGTACAGAAGATGCATGCACATATCGACTTTGGACACCTAAAATATCGATTTTGAGCATGTTTTGTGCCTGTATTTTAAAAATACTCTAACACGGAGTAGACATGTACAGATGGCTTTTGGGACCCAAAAATATCCAATTTTCGGGTGTTTTGAGCCTGAATTTGAGATATAAACGGGTACAGAAGATGCATGCACATATCGACTTTGGCACCCAAAATATCGATTTTTAGTATGATTTGGGCGTATAATTTGAAAATATTCTAGCACTGAGTAGGCATGTACAGATCGCTTCTGGGACCTAAAAATATCGAATTTTCGGGTGTTTTGAGCCTGAATTTGAGATATAAACGGGTACAGAAGATGCATGCACATATCGACTTTTTGCACTTAAAATATCGATTTTGAGCATGTTTTGGGTCTGTATCTTGAAAATACTCAAACACGGTGTAGACATGTACAGATCGCTTCTGGGACACAAAAATATCGATTTTTTGGGTGTTTTGAGCCTGAATATGAGATATAAACGGGTACAGAAGATGCATGCACATATCGACTTTGGCACCCAAAATATCGATTTTTAGTATGTTTTGGGAGTATAATTTGAAAATATTCTAGCACTGAGTAGGCATGTACAGATCGCTTCTGGGACCCAAAAATATCGAATTTTCGGGGGTTTTGAGCCAGAATTTGGGATATAACCGGGTACGGAGAATGCATGCACATATCGACTTTTTGCACCTAAAATATCGATTTTGAGCATGTTTTGGGTCTGTATCTTGAAAACATTCTAGCAAGGAGTATGCACCTACAGATCGCTTCTGGGACCCAAAATATCGAATTTTTGGGTGTTTTGAACCTGAATTTAGGATATAGATGGGTACAGAAGATGCATACACATATTGACTTTGGACACCTAAAATATAGATTTTCAGCATGTTTTGGGCCTGTATTTAAAAAAAATTCTAACACGGAGTATGGACGTACAGATTGCTTCTGGGACCAAAAAATATTGAATTTTCGGGTGTTTTGAGCCTGAATTTGAGATATAAACGGATACAGAAGATGCATGCACATATCGACTTTGGACACCTAAAATATCGATTTTTAGCATGTTTTGAGCCTATATTTTGAAAACATTCTTGCACTGAGTATGCATGTACAGATAGCTTAAAGGACCCAAAAATATCGAATTTTCGAGTGTTTTGAGCCTGAATTTGAGATATAAACGGGTACAGAAGATGCATGCACATATCGACTTTAGGCACCTAAAATATCGATTTTGAGCATGTTTTGGGCCTGTATTTTGAAAATACTCTAACACGGTGTAGACATGTACAGATCGCTTCTGGGACAAAAAAATATCGATTTTTTGGGTGTTTTGAGCCTGAATTTGAGATATAAACGAGTACAGAAGATGCATGCACCTATCGACTTTTGCAGCCAAAATATTGATTTTTAGTATGTTTTGGGCCTATATTTTGAAAATATTCTAGCACTGAGTAGGCATGTACAGATCGCTCCTGGGATTCAAAAATATTGATTTTTCGGGTGTTTTGAGCCTGAATTTGAGATATAAACGGGTACTGAAGATGCATGCACATATCGACTTTGGGCACGTAAAATATCGATTTTCAGCATGTTTTGGGGATATATTTTGAAAATATTCTAGCACTGAGAAGGCATGTACAGATCGCTTTTGGGACCCAAAAAAATCGAATTTTCGGGTGTTTTGAGCCTGAATTTGGGATATAACCGTGTACAGAGGATGCATGCACATATCGACTTTTTGCACCTAAAATATCGATTTTGAGCATGTTTTGGGTTTGTATCTTGAAAACATTCTAGCAAGGAGTAGGCATGTACAGATCGCTTCTGGGACCAAAAAATATCGAATTTTCTGGTGTTTTGAACCTGAATTTGGGATATAGATGGGTACAGAAGATGCATACACATATTGACTTTGGGCACCTAAAATATAGATTTTCAGCATGTTTTGAGCCTGTATTTTGAAAATACTTTAACACGGAGTAGGCATGTACAGGTCGCTTTTGGGACCCAAAAATATCGAATTTTCGGGTATTTTGAGCCTGAATTTGAGATATAAACGGGTACAGAAGATGCATGCATATATCGACTTTGGACACCTAAAATATCGATTTTGAGCATGTTTTGGGCCTGTATTTTGAAAATACTCTAACACGGTGTAGACATGTACAGATCGCTTCTGGGACAAAAAAATATCGATTTTTTGGGTGTTTTGAGCCTTAATTTGAGATATAAACGAGTACAGAAGATGCATGCACATATCGACTTTGGCACCCAAAATATCGATTTTTAGTATGTTTTCGGCGTATAATTTGAAAATATTCTAGCACTGAGTTGGCATGTACAGATCGCTTCTGGGACCCAAAAATATCGAATTTTCGGGGGTTTTGAGCCAGAATTTGGGATATAATCGGGTACAGAGGATGCATGCACATATCGACTTTTTGCACCTAATATATCGATTTTGAGCATGTTTTGGGTCTGTATCTTGAAAACATTCTAGCAAGGAGTAGGCATGTACAGATCTCTTCTGAGACCCAAGAATATCGAATTTTCTGGTGTTTTGAACCTGAATTTGGGATATAGACGGGTACAGAAGATGCATACACATATTGACTTTGGGCACCTAAAATATAGATTTTCAGCATGTTTTGGGCCTGTATTTTGAAAATACTTAACACGGAGTAGGCATGTACAGATCGCTTCTGTGACCCAAAAATATCGAATTTTCGGTAGTCTTGAGCCTGAATTTGGGATATAAACGGGTACAGAAGATGCATACACATATGGACTTTGTGCACCTCAAATATCGATTTTCAGCATGTTTTGGGCCTGTATTTTGAAAATATTCTAACACGGAATAGGCATGTACAAATTGCTTCTGGGACCCAAAAATATCGAATTTTTGGGTATTTTGAGCCTGAATTTGAGATATAAACGGGTACAGAAGATGCATGCACATATCGACTTTGGGCACCTAAAATATCGATTTTTAGTATGTTTTGGGTCTGTATTTTGAAAATACACTAACACGGTGTAGGCATGTACAGATCGCTTTTGGGACCCAAAAATATTGAATTTTCAGGTGTTTTGAGCCTCAATTTAAGATATTAACGGGTACAGAAGATGCATGCACATATCGACTTTGGGCACCTAAAATATCTATTTTTAGTATGTTTTTGGTCTGTATCTTGAAAACATTCTAGCAAGGAGTAGGCATGTACAGATCGCTTCTCTGAACCAAAAATATCGAATTTTCGGGTGTTTCGAGCCTGAATTTGGGATATAAACAGGTACAGAAGATGCATGCTAATATCCACTTTGGGCACCTAAAATATCGATTTTCAGCATGTTTTGGGCATGTATTTTGAAAGTACTCTAACACGGAGTAAGCATGTACAGATATATTCTGGGACCCAAAAATATTAAATTTTCGGGTGTTTTGAGCCTGAATTTGAGATATAAACGGGTACAGCATATGCATGCACATATCGACATTGGGCACCTATAATATCGATTTTTAGCTTGTTTTGGGCCTATATTTTGAAAATATTCTTTTACTGAGTAGGCATGTACAGATAGCTTCTGTGACCCAAAAATATCGAATTTTCGGGTGTTTTGATCGAGAATTTGGGATATAAACGGGTACAAAAGATGTATGCACATATCGACTTTGGACACGTAAAATATCGATTTTTAGCATATTTTAATCCTATATTTTGAAAACATTTTAGCACTAATTAGACATGTACAGATCGCTTCGGTTACCCAAAAATGTTGAATTTTTGGGTGTTTTGAGCCTGCATTTGAGTTATAAACAGGTACTGAAGATGCATGCACATATCGACTATGTGAAGCTAAAATATCGAATTTTAGCATGTTTTATGGCTATATTTTAAAAACATTTTAGCACTGAGTAGACATGTACAGATCGCTTCTGGGACCCCAAAATATCGAATTTTCGGGTGCTTTGATCCTGATTTTGGGATATAAAAGGGTACAGAACATGCATGCACATATCGACTTTGGGCACCTAAAATATCGATTTTCAGCTTGTTTTGGGCCTGTATATTGAAAGTACTCTAACACGGAGTAGGCATGTACAGATCGAGTCTGGGACCCAAAAATATCGAATTTTCGGGTGTTTTGAGCCTGAATTTGATATGTAAACAGGTAATGAAGATGCATGCACATATCGACTCTTTGCACCAAAAATATCGATTTTGAAGATGTTTTTGGCCTGTATTTTGAAAATATTCTATTACTGAGTAGGCATGTACAGATCGCTTCTGTGACCCAAAAATATAGAATTTTGGGGTGTTTTGTGCCTGAATTTGGTATATAAACGGGCACAAAAGATGTATGCACATATCGACTTTGGACACGTAAAATAACGATTTTTAGCATGTTTCAGGCCTATATTTTGAAAATACTCTAACACGGAGTAGGCATGCACAGATCGCTTCTGGGACCTAAAAATATCGAATTCTCGGGTGTTTTGAGCCTGAATTTGAGATATAAACGGGTACAGAAGATGCATGCACATATCGACTTTGGGCACCTAAAATATCGATTTTCAGCATTTTTTGGGCCTGAATTTTGAAAATACTCTAACACGGAGTAGGCATGTACAGATTGCTTCTGGGACCCCAAAATATCGAATTTTCGGGTATTTTTAACCTGAATTTGAGATATAATCGGGTACAGAAAATGCATGCTCATATCCACTTTTTGCACCTAAAATATCGATTTTGAGCATGTTTTGGGCCTGAATTTATAAAGTACTCTAACACGGAGAAGGCATGCACAGATCGCTTCTCAGACCCAAAAATATCAATTTTTCGGGTGTTTTGAGCCTGAATTTGAGATATGAACGGGTATAGAAGATGCATGCACATATCGACTTTGGAAACCTAAAATATCGAT
Organism: Petrolisthes cinctipes; assembly: GCA_033782935.1. Taxonomy (NCBI): domain Eukaryota; kingdom Metazoa; phylum Arthropoda; class Malacostraca; order Decapoda; family Porcellanidae; genus Petrolisthes; species Petrolisthes cinctipes. The sequence continues at coordinate 227,615 of JAWQEG010000467.1, read as the reverse complement.
TTTCAGCATTTTTTATGGACTGTATTTTGAAAGTACTCTAACACGGAGTAGGCATGTACAGATCGCTTCTGGGACCCAAAAATATAAAATGTTCAGGTGTTTTGAGCCTGAATTTGAGATATAAACGGGTACAGAAGATGCATGCACATATCGACTTTGGACACATTAAATATCGATTTTTAGCATGTTTTAAGCCTATATTTTCAAAACAATCTAGCACTGAGTAGACATGTACAGATCGCTTCTGGGACCCAAAAATATTGAATTTTTGGGTGTTTTGAGCCTGAATTTGGGATATAAACGGGTACAGAAGATGCATGCACATATCGACTTTTTGCACCTAAAATATCGATTTTGAGCTTGTTTTGGGTCTTTATCTTGAAACCATTCTAGTAAGGAGTAGGTATGTACAGATCGCTTCTGGAACCCAAAAATACCGTATTTTCGGGTGTTTTGAGCCTGAATTTGAGATATAAATGAATACTGAAGATGCATGCACATATCGACTTTTTACACCAAATATATCGATTTTGAGCATGTTTTGGGTCTGTATCTTTAAAACATTCTAAGAAGGAGTAGGCATGTACATATTGCTTCTGGGACAAAAAAATATCGAATTTTCTGGTATTTTCAGCTTGATTTTGAGATATAAACGGGTACAGAAGATGCATGCACTTATAGACTTTGGGCACCCAAAATCTCGATTTTTAGCATGTTTTGGCCTATATTTTGAAAACAGTTTAGCACTGAGTAGACATGTACAGATCGCTTCTGGGACCCAAGAATATTGAATTTTTGGTTATTTTGAGCCTGAATTTGAGATATAAACGGGTACAGAAGATGCATGCACATATCGACTATGTAGAGCTAAAATATCGATTTTCAGCATGTTTTGGGCCTGAATTTTGAAAATACTCTAACACGGAGTAGGCATGTTCAGATTGCTTCTGGGGCCCAAAAACATCGAATTTTCGGGAATTTTGAGTCTGAATTTGAGATATAATCGGGTACAGAAGATGCTTGCACATATCGACTATGTGGAGGTAAAATATCAATTTTCAGCATGTTTTGGGCATGTATTTTGAAAATACTCTAACACGGAGTAGGCATGTACAGATTGTTTCTGGCACCTAAAAATCTCGAATTTTCGGGTGTTTTGAGCCTGAATTTGAGATATAAACGGGTACAGAAGATTCATGCACATATCGACTTTGGGCACCTAAAATATCGATTTTTAGCATGTTTTGAGCCTATATTTTGAAAACATTCTAGCACTGAGTAGGCATGTACAGATCGCTTCTGGGACCCAAAAACATTGAATTTTCCGTCGTTTTGAGCCTGAATTTGAGATATAAACGGGTACTGAAGATGCATGCAGATATCAACTTTTGGCACCCAAGATATCGATTTTCAGCATGTTTTCGTCCTGTATTTTGAAAATACTCTAACACGGAGTAGGCATGTACAGATTGCTTCTGGGGACCAAAAACATCGAATTTTCGGGAATTTTGAGCCTGAATTTGAGATATAATCGGGTACAGAAGATGCATGCTCATATCCACTTTGGGCACCTAAAATATCGATTTTTAGCATGTTTTGGGCCTGTATTTTGAAAGTACTCAAACACGAAGTAGGCATGTACAGATCGCTTCTGGGACCCAAAAATATCAAATTTTCGGTTATTTTGAGCCTGAATTTGGGATATAAACGGGTACAGAAGATGCATGCACATATCGACTATGTGGAGCTAAAATATCGATTTTCAGCATGTTTTGGGCATGTATTTTAAAAATACTCTACCACGGAGTAGGCATGTACAGATCGCTTCAGGCACCCAAAAATCTCGAATTTTCGGAGTTTTGAGCCTGAATTTGAGATATAAACGAGTACAGAAGATGCATGCACATATCGACTTTGGGCACCTAAAATACCGATTTTGAGCTTGTTTTGGGTCTGTATTTTAAAAATACTCTAAAACGAAGTAGGCATGTACAGATCGCTTCTGGGACAAAAAATATCGAATATTCGGATGTTTCGAGCCTAAATTTGGGATATAAACGGGTACAGAAGATACATACACATATTGACATTGGGCAAGTAAAATATCGATTTTCTTCATGTTTTGAGCCTGTTTTTTAAAAATACTCTAACACGGAGTAGGCATGTACAGATCGTTTCTGGGAACCAAAAATATTGAATTTTCGGGTGTTTTGAGCCTGAATATGAGATATAAACGGGTACTGAAGATAAATGCACATATCTACTTTTTGCACCTAAAAAATCGATTTTGTGCATGTTTTCATTCTGTATCTTTAAAACATTCTAGAAAGGAGTAGGCATGTACAGATCGCTTCTTGGACCCAAAAATATCGAATTTTCGGGTGTTTTGAGCCAGTATTTGAGATATAAATCGGTACAGAAGATGCAATGACATATCGACTTTGGACACCTAAAATATTAATTTTTAGCATGTTTTGAGCCTATAATTTGAAAACATTCTAGCACTGAGTAGGCATGTACAGATAGCTTCTAAAACCCAAAAATATTGAATTTTCGGGAGTTTTCAGCCTGAATTTGAGATATAAACGGGTACAGAAGATGCAATGACATATCGACTTTGGACACCTAAAATATCAATTTTTAGCATGTTTTGAGCCTATAATTTGAAAACATTCTAGCACTGAGTAGGCATGTACAGATCGCTTCTGGGACCCTAAAATATTGAATTTTCGGGTGTTTTGAGCCTGAATTTGAGATATTAACGTCTACAGAAGATACATGCACATATCGACTTTTTGCACCTAAAATATCGATTTTGAGCATGTTTTTGGTCTGTATCTTGAAAACATTTTAGCAAGGAGTAGGCATGTACAGATTGATTTTGTGACCCAAAAATATCGAATTTTCAGGTGTTTTGAGCCTGAATTTGAGATATAAACGGGTACAGAAGATGCATGCACATATCGACTATGTGGAGCTAAAATATCGATTTTCAGCATGTTTTGGGCCTGTATTGTGTAAATACTCTAACACGGAGTAGGCATGTACAGATCGCTTCAGGCACACAAAAATATCGAATTTTTGGGTGTTTTGAGCCTGAATTTGAGATATAAACGGGTACATAAAATGCATGCACATATCGACTTTGGGCACCCAAAATGTCGATATTTAGCATGTTTTGGGCCTGTATTTAAAAAACACTCTAACACGGAGTATGCATGTACAGATCGCTTCTGGGACACAAAAATATCGAATTTTCGGAGTTTTGAGCCTGAATTTGAGATATAAACGGGTACAGAAGATGCATGCACATATCGACTTTGGGCACCTAAAATATCGATTTTGAGCATGTTTTGGGTCTGTATTTTGAAAATACTTTAACACGGAGTAGGCATGTACAGATCGCTTCTGGGACCCAAAAATATCGAATTTTTGGGTGTTTTGAGCCTGAATTTGAGATATAAACGGGTACAGAAGATGCATGCACATATCAACTTTGGACACCTAAAATATCTATTTATAGCATGTTTTAAGCTTGTATTTTAAAAACATTCTAGCACTGAGTAGGCATGTGCAGATCGCTTAAGGGACCCAAAAACATCGAATATTCGGGTTTTTTTATTCTGAATTTGAGATATAAACGGGTGCAGAAGATGCATGCACATATCGACTTTGGGCACCCAAAATATCGATTTTCAGCATGTTTTAGGCCTGTATTTTTAAAATACTCTAACACGGAGTAGACACGTACAGATCGCTTCTGGGACCCAAATAAATCGAATTTTCGGGTGTTCTGAGCCTGAATTTGAGATATGAACGGGTACAGAAGATGCATGCACATATCGACTTTTTGCACCTAAAATATCGATTTTGAGCATGTTTTGGGTCTGTATCTTGAAAACTTTCTAGCAAGAAGTAGGCATGTACAGATTGCTTCTGGGACCCAAAAATATCGAATTTTCGAGTGTTTTGAACCTGAATTTGGGATATAGACGGGTACAGAAGAAGCATACACATATCGACTTTAGACACATAAAATATCGATTTTTAGCATGTTTTGAGCCTATATTTTGAAAACATTCTAGCACTGAGTATGCATGTACAGATCGCGTAAGGGACCCAAAAATATGGATTTTTCGGGTGTTTTGAGCTTGAATTTGAGATATAAACGGGTACAGAACATGCATGCACATATCGACTTTGACACCCAAAATATCGATTTTTAGTATGTTTTGGGCGTATAATTTGAAAATATTCTAGAACTGTGTAGGCATATACAAATCGCTTCTGGGACCCAAAAATATCGAATTTTCGGGTGTTTTGAGCCAGAATTTGGGATATAACCGTGTACAGAGGATGCGTGCACTTATCGACTTCTTGCACCTAAAATATCGATTTTGAGCATGTTTTGGGCCTGTATCTTGAAAACATTCTAGCAAGGAGTAGGCATGTACAGATCACTTCTGGGACCCAAAAATATCGAACTTTCCGGTGTTTTAAAACCTGAATTTGGGATATAGACGGGTACCGAAGATGCTTGCACATATCGACTTTTTGCACTTAAAATATCGATTTTGAGCATGTTTTGGGCCTGTATTTTGAAAATACTCTAACACGGAGTAGGCATGTACAGATCGCTTCTGGGACCCAAAAATATCGAATTTTCGGGTGTTTTGAGCCTGAATTTGAGATATAAACGGGTACAGAAGATGCATGCACATATCGACTTTGGGCACCCAAAATATCGATTTTGAGCATGTTTTGGGTCTGTAACTTGAAAACATTCTAGCAAGAAGTAGGCATGAACAGATGGCTTCGGGGACCCAAAAATATCGAATTTTCGGGTGTTTTGAGCCTGAATTTGAGATATAAACGGGTACAGAAGATGCATGCACATTTCGACTTTGGGCAGCTAAAATATCGATTTTCTGCATGTTTTAGGCCTATATTTTGAAAATACTCTAACACGGAGTAGACACGTACAGATCGCTTCTGGGACCCTAATAAATCGAATTTTCGGGTGTTCTGAGCCTGAATTTTAGATATGAACGGGTAAAGAAGATGCATGCACATATTGACTTTGGGCATATAAAATATAGATTTTCAGCATGTTTTGGGCCTGTATTTTGAAAATACATTAACATGGAGTAGGCATGTACAGGTCGCTTCTGGGACCCAAAAATATCGACTTTTCGGGTGTTTTGAGCCTGAATTTGAGATATAAACGGGTACAGAAGATGCATGCACATATCGACTTTGGGCAGCTAAAATATCGATTTTGAGTATGTTTTGGGCCTGTATTTTGAAAATACTCTAACACGGAGTATGCATGTACAGATGGCTTTTGGGACCCAAAAATATCGAATATTCGGGTGTTTTGAGACTGAATTTGAGATATAAACGGGTACAGAAGATGCATGCACATATCGAATTTGGGCACCCAAAATATCGATTTTGAGCATGTTTTGAGCCTGTTTTTTTAAAATATTCTAACACGGAGTAGACACGTACAGATCGCTTCTGGGACCCAAATAAATCGAATTTTCGGTTGTTCTGAGCCTGAATTTGAGTTATGAACAGGTACAGAAGATGCATGCATATATCGACTTCGGGCACCTAAAATATCGATTTTGAGCATGTTTTGGGCCTGTATTTTGAAAATACTCAAACACGGTGTAGACATATACAGATCGCTTCTGGGACACAAAAATATCGATTTTTGGGGTGTTTTGAGCCTGAATTTGAGATATAAACGGGTACAGAAGATGCACGCACATATCGACTTTGGGCACCTAAAATATCGATTTTGAGCATGTTTTGGGCCTGTATTTTGAAAATACTCTAACACGGAGTATGCATGTACAGATCGCTTCTGGGACACAAAAATATCGATTTTTTGGGTGTTTTGAGCCTGAATTTGAGATATAAACGGGTACAGAAGATGCATACACATATTGACTTTGGGCAGCTAAAATATCGATTTACAGCATGTTTTAGGCCTGTATTTTAAAAATACTCTAACACGGAGTATGCATGTACAGATTGCTTTTGGGACCCAAAAATATCGAATATTCGGGTGTTTTGAGTCTGAATTTGAGATATAAACGGGTACAGATGATGCATGCACATATCGACTTTTTGCACTTAAAATATCGATTTTGAGCAAGTTTTGGGTCTGTATCTTGAAAACATTCTAGCAAGAAGTAGGCATGTACAGATGGCTTCGGGGACCCAAAAATATCGAATTTTCGGGTGTTCTGAGCCTGAATTTTAGATATGAACGGGTAAAGAAAATGCATGCACATATTGACTTTGGGCACATAAAATATAGATTTTCAGCATGTTTTGGGCCTGTATTTTGAAAATACATTAACATGGAGTAGACATGTACAGGTCGCTTCTGGGACCCAAAAATATCGACTTTTCGGGTGTTTTGAGCCTGAATTTGAGATATAAACGGGTACAGAAGATGCATGCATATATCGACTTTGGGCACCTAAAATATCGATTTTGAGTATGTTTTGGGCCTGTATTTTGAAAATACTCTAACACGGAGTATGCATGTACAGATCACTTCTGGGACACAAAAATATCGATTTTTTGGGTGTTTTGAGCCTGAATTTGAGATATAAACGGGTACAGAAGATGCATGCACATATCGACTTTTCACACCTAAAATATCGATTTATAGCATGTTTTAAGCCTGTATTTTAAAAACATTCTAGCACTGAGTAGGCATGTGCAGATCGCTTAAGGGACCCAAAAAATATCGAATTTTCGGAGTTTTGAGCCTGAATTTGAGATATAAACGCGTACAGAAGATGCATGCACATATCGACTTTGGGCACCCAAAATATCGATTTTTAGTATGTTTTGGGCATATAATTTGAAAATATTCTAGCACTGAGTAGGCATGTACAGATCGCTTCTGGGACCCAAAAATATCGAATTTTCGGGTGTTTTGAGCCAGAAATTGGGATATAACCGGGTACAGAGGATGCATGCACATATCGACTTTTTGCACCTAAAATATCGATTTTGAGCATGTTTTGGGTCTGTATCTTGAAAAAATTCTAGCACTGAGTAGGCATGTACAGATCGCTTCTGGGACCCAAAAAAATCGAATTTTCGGGTGTTTTGAGCCTGAATTTGAGATATAAACGGGTACAGAAGATGCATGCACATTTCGACTTTTTGCACCTAAAATATCGATTTTGAGCATGTTTTGGGTCTGTATCTTGAAAACATTCTAGCAAGAAGTAGGCATGTACAGATTGCTTCTGGGACCCAAAAATATCGAATTTTCGAGTGTTTTGAACCTGAATTTGGGATATAGACGGGTACAGAAGATGCATACACATATTGACTTTGTGCAGCTAAAATATCGATTTTCTGCATGTTTTAGGCCTATATTTTGAAAATACTCTAACACCGAGTAGACACGTACAGATCGCGTCTGGGACCCAAATAAATCGAATTTTCGGGTGTTCTGAGCCTGAATTTGAGATATGAACGGGTACATAAGATGCATGCACATATTGACTTTGGGCACCTAAAATATAGATTTTCAGCATGTTTTGGGCCTGTATTTTAAAAATACATTAACACGGAGTAGGCATGTACAGGTCGCTTCTGGGACCCAAAAATATCGACTTTTCGGGTGTTATGAGCCTGAATTTGAGATATAAACGGGTACAGAAGATGCATGCACATATCGACTTTGGGCACCTAAAATATCGATTTTGAGTATGTTTTGGGCCTGTATTTTGAAAATACTCTAACACGGAGTATGCATGTACAGATCGCTTCTGGGACACAAAAATATCGATTTTTTGGGTGTTTTGAGCCTGAATTTGAGATATAAACGGGTACAGAAGATGCATGCACATATCGACTTTGGGCACCTAAAATATCGATTTTGAGTATGTTTTGGGCCTGTATTTTGAAAATACTCTAACACGGAGTATGCATGTACAGATCGCTTCAGGGACACAAAAATATCGATATTTTGGGTGTTTTGAGCCTGAATTTGAGATATAAACGGGTACAGAAGATGCATGCACATATCGACTTTTCAAACCTAAAATATCGATTTATAGCATGTTTTAAGCCTGTATTATAAAAACATTCTAGCACTGAGTAGGCATGTGTAGATCGCTTAAGGGACCCAAAAATATCGAATTTTCGGAGTTTTCAGCCTGAATTTGAGATATAAACGGGTACAGAAGATGCATGCACATATCGACTTTGGGCACCCAAAATATCGATTTTGAGCATGTTTTGGACCTGTATTTTTAAAATATTCTAACACTGAGTAGACACGTACAGATCGCTTCTAGGACCCAAATAAATCGAATTTTCGGGTGTTCTGAGCCTGAATTTGAGATATGAACGGGTACAGAAGATGCATGCACATATCGACTTTTTGCACTTAATTAAAATATCGATTTTGAGCAAGTTTTGGGTCTGTATCTTGAAAACATTCTAGCAAGGAGTAGGCATGTACAGATCGCTTCTGGGACCCAAAAATATCGAATTTTCTGGTGTTTTGAACCTGAATTTGGGATATAGACGGGTACAGAAGATGCATACACATATTTACTTTGGGCAGCTAAAATATCGATTTACAGCATGTTTTAGGCCTGTATTTTAAAAATACTCTAACACGGAGTATGCATGTACAGATGGCTTTTGAAACCTAAAAATATCGAATATTCGGGTGTTTTGAGTCTGAATTTGAGATATGAACGGGTACAGAAGATGCATGCACATATCGACTTTTTGCACTTAAAATATCGATTTTGAGCAAGTTTTGGGTCTGTATCTTGAAAACATTCTAGCAAGGAGTAGGCATTTACAGATCGCTTCTGGGACCCAAAAATATCGAATTTTCTGGTGTTTTGAACCTAAATTTGAGATATAAACGGGTACAGAAGATGCATACACATATTGACTTTGGGCAGCTAAAATATCGATTTACAGCATGTTTTAGGCCTGTATTTTTAAAATACTCTAACACTGAGTAGACACGTACAGATCGCTTCTGGGACCCATATAAATCGAATTTTCGGGTGTTCTGAGCCTGAATTTGAGATATGAAAGGGTACAGAAGATGCATGCACATATCGACTTTGGGCACTTAAAACATCGATTTTGAGCATGTTTTGGGCCTGTATTTTAAAAATACTATAACACGGTGTAGACATGTACAGATCGCTTCTGGGACACAAAAATATCGATTTTTTGGGTGTTTTGAGCCTGAATTTGAGATATAAACGGGTACAGAAGATGCATGCACATATCGACTTTTTGCACCTAAAATATCGATTTTGAGCATGTTTTGGGCCTGTATTTTGAAAATACTCAAACACGGTGTAGACATATACAGATCGCTTCTGGGACACAAAAATATCGATTTTTTGGGTGTTTTGAGCCTGAATTTGAGATATAAACGGGTACAGAAGATGCATGCACATATCGACTTTGGCACCCAAAATATCGATTTTTAGTATGTTTTGGGCGTATAATTTGAAAATATTCTAGCACTGAGTAGGCATGTACAGATCGCTTCTGGGACCCAAAAATATCGAATTTTCGGGTGTTTTGAGCCAGAAATTGGGATATAACCGGGTACAGAGGATGCATGCACATATCGACTTTTTGCACCTAAAATATCGATTTTGAGCATGTTTTGGGTCTGTATCTTGAAAAAATTCTAGCAAGGAGTAGGCATGTACAGATCGCTTCTGGGACCCAAAATTATCGAATTTTCGGGTGTTTTGAACATGAATTTGGGATATAGACATATACCGAAGATGCTTGCACATATCGACTTTGTGCACCTAAAATATCGATTTTGAGCATGTTTTGGGCCTGTATTTTGAAAATACTCTAACACGGAGTAGGCATGTACATATCGCTTCTGGGACCCAAAAATATCGAATTTTCGGGTGTTTTGAGCCTGAATTTGAGATATAAACGGGTACAAAAGATGCATGCACATTTCGACTTTTCGCACCTAAAATATCGATTTTGAGCATGTTTTGGGTCTGTAACTTGAAAACATTCTAGCAAGAAGTAGGCATGTACAGATGGCTTCGGGGACCCAAAAATATCGAATTTTCGGGTGTTTTGAGCCTGAATTTGAGATATAAACGGGTACAGAAGATGCATGCACATTTCGACTTTTGGCAGCTAAAATATCGATTTTCTGCATGTTTTAGGCATATATTTTGAAAATACTCTAACACGGAGTAGACACGTACAGATCGCTTCTGGGAACCAAATAAATCGAATTTTCGGGTGTTCTGAGCCTGAATTTTAGATATGAACGGGTAAAGAAGATGCATGCACTTATTGACTTTGGGCACATAAAATATAGATTTTCAGCATGTTTTGGGCCTGTATTTTGAAAATACATTAACACGGAGTAGGCATGTACAGGTCGCTTCTGGGACCCAAAAATATCGACTTTTCGGGTGTTTTGAGCCTGAATTTGAGATATAAACGGGTACAGAAGATGCATGCACATATCGACTTTGGGCACCTAAAATATCGATTTTGAGTATGTTTTGGGCCTGTATTTTGAAAATACTCTAACACGGAGTATGCATGTACAGATCACTTCTGGGACACAAAAATATCGATTTTTTGGGTGTTTTGAGCCTGAATTTGAGATATAAACGGGTACAGAAGATGCATGCACATATCGACTTTTCACACCTAAAATATCGATTTATAGCATGTTTTAAGCCTGTATTTTAAAAACATTCTAGCACTGAGTAGGCATGTGCAGATCGCTTAAGGGACCCAAAAATATCGAATTTTCGGAGTTTTGAGCCTGAATTTGAGATATAAACGGGTACAGAAGATGCATGCACATATCGACTTTGGGCACCCAAAATATCGATTTTTAGTATGTTTTGGGCGTATAATTTGAAAATATTTTAGCACTGAGTAGGCATGTACAGATCGCTTCTGGGACCCAAAAATATCGAATTTTCGGGTGTTTTGAGCCAGAAATTGGGATATAACCGGGTACAGAGGATGCATGCACATATCGACTTTTTTCACCTAAAATATCGATTTTGAGCATGTTTTGGGTCTGTATCTTGAAAAAATTCTAGCAAGGAGTAGGCATGTACAGATTGCTTTTGGGACCCAAAAATATCGAATATTCGGGTGTTTTGTGTCTGAATTTGAGATATAAACGGGTACAGAAGATGCATGCACATATCGACTTTTTGCACTTAAAATATCGATTTTGAGCAAGTTTTGGGTCTGTATCTTGAAAACATTCTAGCAAGGAGTAGGCATGTACAGATCGCTTCTGGGACCCAAAAATATCGAATTTTCTTGTGTTTTGAACCTAAATTTGAGATATAAACGGGTACAGAAGATGCATACACATATTGACTTTGGGCAGCTAAAATATCGATTTACAGCATGTTTTAGGCCTGTATTTTAAAAATACTCTAACATGGAGTATGCATGTACAGATGGCTTTTGGGACCCAAAAATATCGAATATTCGGGTGTTTTGAGTCTGAATTTGAGATATAAACGGGTTCAGAAAATGCATGCACATATCGACTTTGGGCACCCAAAATATCGATTTTGAGCATGTTTTGAGCCTGTATTTTTAAAATACTCTAACACGGAGTAGACACGTACAGATCGCTTCTGGGACCCAAATAAATCGAATTTTCGGTTGTTCTGAGCCTGAATTTGAGATATGAACAGGTACAGAAGATGCATGCACATATCGACTTCGGGCATATAAAATATCGATTTTGAGCATGTTTTGGGCCTGTATTTTGAAAATACTCAAACACGGTGTAGACATGTACAGATCGCTTCTGGGAAACAAAAATATAGATTTTTTGGGTGTTTTGAGCCTGAATTTGAGATATAAACGGGTACAGAAGATGCATGCACATATCGACTTTGGCACCCAAAATATCGATTTTTAGTATGTTTTGGGCGTATAATTTGAAAATATTCTAGCACTGAGTAGGCATGTACAGATCGCTTCTGGGACCCAAAAATATCGAATTTTCGGGGGTTTTGAGCCAGAAATTGGGATATAACCGGGTACAGAGGATGCATGCACATATCGACTTTTTGCACCTAAAATATCGATTTTGAGCATGTTTTGGGTCTGTATCTTGAAAAAATTCTAGCAAGGAGTAGGCATGTACAGATCGCTTCTGGGACCCAAAATTATTGAATTTTCGGGTGTTTTGAACCTGAATTTGGGATATAGACGGATACCGAAGATGCTTGCACATATCGACTTTTTGCACCTAAAATATCGATTTTGAGCATGTTTTGGGCCTGTATTTTGAAAATACTCTAACACGGAGTAGGCATGTACATATCGCTTCTGGGACCCAAAAATATCGAATTTTCGGGTGTTTTGAGCCTGAATTTGAGATATAAACGGGTACAGAAGATGCATGCACATTTCGACTTTTCGCACCTAAAATATCGATTTTGAGCATGTTTTGGGTCTGTAACTTGAAAACATTCTAGCAAGAAGTAGGCATGTACAGATGGCTTCGGGGACCCAAAAATATCGAATATTCGGGTGTTTTGAGCCTGAATTTGAGATATAAACGGGTACAGAAGATGCATGCACATTTCGACTTTTGGCAGCTAAAATATCGATTTTCTGCATGTTTTAGGCATATATTTTGAAAATACTCTAACACGGAGTAGACACGTACAGATCGCTTCTGGGAACCAAATAAATCGAATTTTCGGGTGTTCTGAGCCTGAATTTTAGATATGAACGGGTAAAGAAGATGCATGCACTTATTGACTTTGGGCACATAAAATATAGATTTTCAGCATGTTTTGGGCCTGTATTTTGAAAATACATTAACATGGAGTAGGCATGTACAGGTCGCTTCTGGGACCCAAAAATATCGACTTTTCGGGTGTTTTGAGCCTGAATTTGAGATATAAACGGGTACAGAAGATGCATGCACATATCGACTTTGGGCACCTAAAATATCGATTTTGAGTATGTTTTGGGCCTGTATTTTGAAAATACTCTAACACGGAGTATGCATGTACAGATCACTTCTGGGACACAAAAATATCGATTTTTTGGGTGTTTTGAGCCTGAATTTGAGATATAAACGGGTACAGAAGATGCATGCACATATCGACTTTTCACACCTAAAATATCGATTTATAGCATGTTTTAAGCCTGTATTTTAAAAACATTCTAGCACTGAGTAGGCATGTGCAGATCGCTTAAGGGACCCAAAAATATCGAATTTTCGGAGTTTTGAGCCTGAATTTGAGATATAAACGCGTACAGAAGATGCATGCACATATCGACTTTGGGCACCCAAAATATCGATTTTTAGTATGTTTTGGGCGTATAATTTGAAAATATTCTAGCACTGAGTAGGCATGTACAGATCGCTTCTGGGACCCAAAAATATTGAATTTTCGGGGGTTTTGAGCCAGAAATTGGGATATAACCGGGTACAGAGGATGCATGCACATATCGACTTTTTTCACCTAAAATATCGATTTTGAGCATGTTTTGGGTCTGTATCTTGAAAAAATTCTAGCAAGGAGTAGGCATGTACAGATTGCTTTTGGGACCCAAAAATATCGAATATTCGGGTGTTTTGTGTTTGAATTTGAGATATAAACGGGTACAGAAGATGCATGCACATATCGACTTTTTGCACTTAAAATATCGATTTTGAGCAAGTTTTGGGTCTGTATCTTGAAAACATTCTAGCAAGGAGTAGGCATGTACAGATCGCTTCTGGGACCCAAAAATATCGAATTTTCTGGTGTTTTGAACCTAAATTTGAGATATAAACGGGTACAGAAGATGCATAAACATATTGACTTTGGGCGGCTGAAATATCGATTTACAGCATGTTTTAGGCCTGTATTTAAAAAATACTCTAACATGGAGTATGCATGTACAGATGGCTTTTTGGACCCAAAAATATCGAATATTCGGGTGTTTTGAGTCTGAATTTGAGATATAAACGGGTTCAGAAAATGCATGCACATATCGACTTTGGGCACCCAAAATATCGATTTTGAGCATGTTTTGAGCCTGTATTTTGAAAATACTCTAACACGGAGTAGACACGTACAGATCGCTTCTGGGACCCAAATAAATCGAATTTTCGGTTGTTTTGAGCCTGAATTTGAGATATGAACAGGTACAGAAGATGCATGCACATATCGACTTCGGGCACCTAAAATATCGATTTTGAGCATGTTTTGGGCCTGTATTTTGAAAATACTCAAACACGGTGTAGACATGTACAGATCGCTTCTGGGAAACAAAAATATAGATTTTTTGGGTGTTTTGAGCCTGAATTTGAGATATAAACGGGTACAGAAGATGCATGCACATATCGACTTTGGCACCCAAAATATCGATTTTTAGTATGTTTTGGGCGTATAATTTGAAAATATTCTAGCACTGAGTAGGCATGTACAGATCGCTTCTGGGACCCAAAAATATCGAATTTTAGGGTGTTTTGAGCCAGAATTTGGGATATAACCGGGTACAGAGGATGCATGCACATATCGACTTTGGGCACCTAAAATATCGATTTTGAGCATGTTTTGGGCCGGTATTTTGAAAATACTCTAACACGGAGTAGGCATGTACAGATCGTTTCTGGGACACAAAAATATCGATTTTTTTGGTGTTTTGAGCCTGAATTTGAGATATCGGGTTCAGAAGATGCATGCACATATCGACTTTGGACACCTAAAATATCGATTTATAGCATGTTTTAAGCCTGTATTTTAAAAACATTCTAGCACTGAGTAGGCATGTGCAGATTGCTTAAGGGACCCAGAAATAACGAATTTTCGGAGTTTTGAGCCTGAATTTGAGATATAAACGGGTACAGAAGATGCATGCACATATCGACTTTTTGCACTTAAAATATCGATTTTTAACATGTTTTGGGTCTGTATCTTGAAAACATTCTAGCAAAAAAAATCGAATTTTCTGGTGTTTTGAACCTGAATTAGGGATATACACGTGTACAGAGGATGCATACACATTTTGACTTTGGGCACCCAAAATATCGATTTTGAGCATGTTTTGGGCCTGTATTTTTAAAATACTCCAACACTGAGTAGACACGTATAGATCGCTTCTGGAACCCAAATAAATCGAATTTTAGGGTGTTCTGAGCCTGAATTTGAGATATGAACGGGTACAGAAGATGCATGCACATATCGACTTTGGGCACCAAAAATATCGATTTTGAGCATGTTTTTTGCCTGTATTTTGAAATTACTATAGCACGGTGTCGACATGTACAGATCGCTTCTGGGACCCAAAAATATTGAATTTTCGGGTGTTTTGAGCCTCAATTTGTGATATAAACGGGTACAGAAGATGCATGCACTTATCGACTTTGGACACCTAAAATATCGATTTATAGCATGTTTTAAGCCTGTATTTTAAAAACATTCTAGCACTGAGTAGGCATGTGCAGATTGCTTTTGGGACCCAAAAATATCGAATATTTGGGTTTTTTTAAGTCTGAATTTGAGATATAAACGGGTATAGAAGATGCATGCACATATCGACTTTGGGCACCCAAAATATCTATTTTGAGAATGTTTTGGGCCTGTATTTTTAAAATACTCTAACACTGAGTAGACACGTACAGATCGCTTCTGGAACCCAAAGAAATCGAATTTTAGGGTGTTCTGAGCCTGAATTTGAGATATGAACGGGTACAGAAGATGCATGCACATATCGACTTTGGGCACCTAAAATATCGATTTTGAGCATGTTTTGGGCCTGTATTTTGAAAATACTATAGCACGGTGTAGACATGTACAAATCGCTTCTGGGACACAAAAATATCGATTTTTTTGGGTGTTTTGAGCCTGAATTTGAGATATAAACGGGTACAGAAGATGCATGCACATATCGACTTTGGCACCCAAAATATCGATTTTTTGTATGTTTTCAGCTTATAATTTGAAAATATTCTAGCACTGAGTAGGCATGTACAGATCGCTTCTCGGACCCAAAAATATCGAATTTTCGGGTGTTTTTAGCCAGAATTTGGGATATAACCGGGTACAGAGGATGCATGCACATATCGACTTTTTGCACCTAAAATATCGATTTTGAGCATGTTTTGGGTCTGTATCTTGAAAAAATTCTAGCAAGGAGTAGGCATGTACAGATCGCTTCTGGGACCCAAAAATACCGAATTTTCTGGTGTTTTGAACCTGAATTTGGGATATAGACGGGTACAGAAGATGCATACTCATATTGACTTTGGGCACCTAATATATAGATTTTCAGCATGCATTGGGCTTGTATTTTGAAAATACATTAACACGGAGTAGGCATGTACAGATCGCTTCTGGGACCCAAAAATATCGAATTTTCGAGTGTTTTGAACCTGAATTTGGGATATAGACGGTTACAGAAGATGCATACACATATTGACTTTGGGCAGCTAAAATATCGATTTTCAGCATGTTTTAGGCCTGTAATTTGAAAATACTCTAACACGGAGTATGCATGTACACATTGCTTTTGGGACCCAAAAATATCGAATATTCGGGTGTTTTGAGTCTGAATTTGAGATATAAACGGGTACAGAAGATGCATGCACATATGGACTTTGGGCACCCAAAATATCGATTTTGAGCATGTTTTAGGCCTTTATTTTTTGCAAATACTATAGCACGGTGTAGACATGTACAGATCGCTTCTGGGACACAAAAATATCGATTTTTTGGGTGTTTTGAACCTGAATTTGAGATATAAACGGGTACAGAAGATGCATGCTCATATCGACTTTGGCACCCAAAATATCGATTTTTAGTATGTTTTCGGCGTATAATTTGAAAATATTCTAGCAATGAGTAGGCATGTACAGATCGCTTCTGGGACCCAAAAATATCGAATTTTCGGGGGTTTTGAGCCAGAATTTGGGATATAACCGGGTACAGAGGATGCATGCACATATCGACTTTTTGCACCTAAAATATCGATTTTGAGCATGTTTTGGGTCTGTATCTTGAACAAATTCTAGCAAGAAGTAGGCATGTACAGATTGCTTCTGGGACCCAAAAATATCGAATTTTCGAGTATTTTGAACCTGAATTTGGGATATAGACGGATACAGAAGATGCATACACATATTGACTTTGGGCAGCTAATATATCGATTTTCAGCATGTTTTAGGCCTGTATTTAAAAAAAAACTCTAACACTGAGTAGACACGTACAGATCGCTTCTGGAACCCAAAAAAAATCGAATTTTAGGGTGTTCTGAGCCTGAATTTGAGATATAAACGGGTACAGAAGATGCATGCACATATCGACTTTGGGCACCTAAAATATCGATTTTAAGCATGTTTTAGGCCTGTATTTAAAAAAAAACTCTAACACTGAGTAGACACGTACAGATCGCTTCTGGAACCCAAATAAATCGAATTTTAGGGTGTTCTGAGCCTGAATTTGAGATATAAACGGGTACAGAAGATGCATGCACATATCGACTTTGGGCACCTTAAATATCGATTTTGAGCATGTTTTGGGCCTGTATTTTGCAAATACTATAGCACGGTGTAGACATGTACAGATAGCTTCTGGGACACAAAAATATCGATTTTTTGGGTGTTTTGAGCCTGAATTTGAGATATAAACGGGTACAGAAGATGCATGCACATATCGACTTTTTTGCACCTAAAATATCGATTTTGAGCATGTTTTGGGTCTGTATCTTGAAAAAATTCTAGCAAGGAGTAGACATGTACAGATCGCTTCTGGGACCAAAAAATACCGAATTTTCTGGTGTTTTGAACCTTAATTTGGGATTTAAACGGGTACAGAAGATGCATACACATATTGACTTTGGGAACCTAAAATATAGATTTTTAACATGTTTTTGGCCTGTATTTTAAAAATACTCTAACACGGAGTAGGCATGTACAGATCGCTTCTGGGACACAAAAATATCGATTTTTTTGGTGTTTTGTGCCTGAATTTGAGATATAAACGGGTTCAGAAGATGCATGCACATATCGACTTTGGACACCTACAATATCGATTTATAGCATGTTTTAAGCCTGTATTTTAAAAACATTCTAGCACTGAGTAGGCATGTGCAGATTGCTTAAGGGACCAAAAAATATCGAATTTTCGGAGTTTTGAGCCTGAATTTGAGATATAAACGGGTACAGAAGATGCATGCACATATCGACTTTTTGCACTTAAAATATCGATTTTTAACATGTTTTGGGTCCGTATCTTGAAAACATTCTAGCAAAAAACATCGAATTTTCTGGTGTTTTGAACCTGAAATAGGGATATACACGTGTACAGAAGATGCATACACATTTTGACTTTGGGCACATAAAATATCGATTTTGAGCATGTTTTGGGCCTGTATTTTGAAAATACTCAAACACAGAGTAGGCATGTACAGATCGCTTCTGGGACCCAAAAATATAGAATATTCGGGTGTTTTGAGTCTGAATTTGAGATATAAGCGGGTACAGAAGATGCATGCACATATCGACTTTGGGCACCCAAAATATCGATTTTGAGCATGTTTTGGGCCTGTATTTTTAAAATACTCCAACACTGAGTAGACACGTATAGAACGCATCTGGAACTCAAATAAATCGAATTTTAGGGTGTTCTGAGCCTGAATTTGAGATATGAACGGGTACAGAAGATGCATGCACATATCGACTTTGGGCACCTAAAATATCGATTTTGAGCATGTTTTTTGCCTGTATTTTGAAATTACTATAGCACGGTGTCGACATGTACAGATCGCTTCTGGGACCCAAAAATATTGAATTTTCAGGTGTTTTGAGCCTGAATTTGTGATATAAACGGGTACAGAAGATGCATGCACTTATCGACTTTGGACACCTAAAATATCGATTTATAGCATGTTTTAAGCCTGTATTTTAAAAACATTCTAGCACTGAGTAGGCATGTGCAGATTGCTTAAAGGACCCAGAAATATCGAATTTTCGGAGTTTTGAGCCTGAATTTGAGATATAAACGGATTCAGAAGATGCATGCACATATCGACTTTGGGCACCTAAAATATCGATTTTGAGCATGTTTTGGGCCTGTATTTTGAAAATACTATAGCACGGTGTAGACATGTACAGATCGCAGCTGGGACCCAAAAATATCGAATTTTCGGGTGTTTTGAGCCAGAATTTGGGAAATAACCGGGTACAGAGGATGCATGCACATATATATCGACTTTTTGCACATAAAATATCGATTTTGAGCATGTTTTGTGTCTGTATCTTGACAAAATTCTAGCAAGGAGTAGGCATGTACAGATCGCTTCTGGGACCCAAAAATACCGAATTTTCTGGTGTTTTGAACCTGAATTTGGGATATAAACGGATACAGAAGATGCATACACATATTGACTTTGGGCACCTAAAATATAGATTTTCAGCATGTTTTGGGCCTGTATTTTGAAAATACATTAACACGGAGTAGGCATGTACAGATCGCTTCTGGGACCAAAAAATATCGAATTTTAGGGTGTTTTAAGCCTGAATTTGAGATGTAAACGGATTCAGAAGATGCATGCACATATCGACTTTGGTCACCTAAAATATCGATTTTTAACATGTTTTGGGCCTGTATTTTGAAAATATTCTAACACGGAGTAGGCATGTACAGATCGCTTCTGGGACACAAAAATATCGATTTTTTGAGGTTTTGAGCCAGAATTTGGGATATAACCGGGTACAGAAGATGCATGCACATATCGACTTTTTGCACTTAAAATATCGATTTTTAACATGTTTTGGGTCTGTATCTTGAAAACATTCTAGCAAAAAACATCGAATTTTCTGGTGTTTTGAACCTGAATTAGGGATATACACGTGTACAGAAGATGCATGCACATATCGACTTTGGGCACGTAAAATATCGATTTTGAGCATGTTTTGGGCCTGTATTTTGAAAATACTATAGCACGGTGTAGACATGTACAAATCGCTTCTGGGACACAAATATATCGATTTTTTTGGGTGTTTTGAGCCTGAATTTGAGATATAAACGGGTACAGAAGATGCATGCACATATCGACTTTGGCACCCAAAATATCGATTTTTAGTATGTTTTCAGCTTATAATTTGAAAATATTTTAGCACTGAGTAGGCATGTACAGATCGCTTCTCGGACCCAAAAATATCGAATTTTCGGGTGTTTTGAGCCAGAATTTGGGATATAACCGGGTACAGAGGATGCATGCACATATCGACTTTTTGCACCTAATATATCGATTTTGAGCATGTTTTGTGTCTGTATCTTGACAAAATTCTAGCAAGGAGTAGGCATGTACAGATCGCTTCTGGGACCCAAAAATACCGAATTTTCTGGTGTTCTGAGCCTGAATTTGAGATATGAACGGGTACAGAAGATGCATGCACATATCGACTTTGGGCACCTAAAATATCGATTTTGAGCATGTTTTTTGCCTGTATTTTGAAATTACTATAGCACGGTGTCGACATGTACAGATCGCTTCTGGGACCCAAAAATATTGAATTTTCGGGTGTTTTGAGCCTGAATTTGTGATATAAACGGGTACTGAAGATGCATGCACTTATCGACTTTGGACACCTAAAATATCGATTTATAGCATGTTTTAAGCCTGTATTTTAAAAACATTCTAGCACTGAGTAGGCATGTGCAGATTGCTTAAGGGACCCAGAAATATCGAATTTTCGGAGTTTTGAGCCTGAATTTGAGATATAAACGGGTACAGAAGGTGCATGCACATATCGACTTTTTGCACTTAAAATATCGATTTTTAACATGTTTTGGGTCTGTATCTTTAAAACATTCTAGCAAGGAGTAGGCATGTACAGATCGCTTCTGGGACACAAAAAAACGGAATTTTCTGGTGTTTTGAACCTGAATTAGGGATATACACGTGTACAGAAGATGCATACACATTTTGATTTTGGGCACATAAAATATCTATTTTGAGCATGTTTTGGGTCTGTATTTTGAAAATACTCTAACACGGAGTAGGCATGTACAGATCGCTTCTGGGACCCAAAAATATCGAATATTCGGTTGTTTTGAGTCTGAATTTGAGATATAAACGGGTATAGAAGATGCATGCACATATCGACTTTTTGCACTTAAAATATCAATTTGAGCATGTTTTTGGTCTGTATCTTGAAAACATTCTAGCAAGGAGTAGGCATGTACAGATCGCTTTTGGGACCCAAAAATATCGAATTTTCGGGTGTTTTGAGCCTGAATTTGAGATATAAACGGGTACAGAAGATGCATGCACATATCGACTTTGGGCACTTAAAATATCGATTTTTAGCATGTTTTGGGCCTGTATTTTAAAAATACTCTAACACGGAGTAGACATGTACAGATCGCTTTTGGGACCCAAAAATATCGAATTTTCGGGTGTTTTGAGTCTGAATTTTAGATATAAACGGGTACAGAAGATGCATGCACATATCGACTTTGGACACTTAAAATATCGATTTTTAGCATGTTTTGAGCCTATATTTTGAAAATATTCTAGCACTGAGTATGCATGTACAGATCGCTTAAGGGACCCAAATAAATCGAATTTTAGGGTGTTCTGAGCCTGAATTTGAGATATAAACAGGTACAGAAGATACATGCACATATCGACTTTTTGCACCTAAGATATCGATTTTGATCATGTCTTTGGTTTGTATCTTAAAAAATTCTATCAAGAAGTAGTCATGTACAGATCGCTTCTGGGACCCAAAAATATCGAATTTTCGGGTGTTTTGAACCTGAATTTGGGATATAGACGGATACAGAAGATTCATGCACATATCGACTTTGGGCACCTAAAATATCGATTTTGAGCATGTTTTGGGCCTGTATTTTGAAAATACTCTAGCACTGAGTAGGCATGTACAGATGGCTTCGGGGACCCAAAAATATCGAATATTCGGGTGTTTTGAGTCTGAATTTGAGATATAAACGGGTACAGAAGATGCATGCACATATCGACTTTGGGCACCAAAAATATCGATTTCGAGCATGTTTTGGGCCTGTATATTTAAAATACTCTAACACTGAGTAGACACGTACAGATCGCTTCTGGAACCCAAATAAATCGAATTTTAGGGTGTTCTGAGCCTGAATTTGCGATATAACCGGGTACAGAGGATGCATGCACATATCGTCTTTGGGCACCTAAAATATCGATTTTGAGCATGTTTTGGGTCTGTATCTTGAAAAAATTCTAGCAAGGAGTAGGCATGTACAGATCGCTTCTGGAACCCAAAAATACCGAAATTTCTTGTGTTTTGAGCCTGAATTTGGGATATAAACGGGTACAGAAGATGCATACACATATTGACTTTGGGCACCTTAAATAAAGATTTTCAGCATGTTTTGGGCCTGTATTTTGAAAATACATTAACACTGAGTAGGCATGTACAGATCGCTTCTGGGACCCAAAAATATCGATTTTTTGGGTGTTTTGAGCCTGAATTTCAGATATAAACGGGTTCAGAAGATGCATGCACATATCTACTTTGGACACCTAAAATATCGATTTATAGCATGTTTTAAGCCTGTATTTTAAAAACATTCTAGCACTGAGTAGGCATGTGCAGATTGCTTAAGGGACCCAAAAATATCGAATTTTCTGAGTTTTGAGCCTGAATTTGAGATATAAACGGGTACAGAAGATGCATGCACATATCGACTTTTTGCACTTAAAATATCGATTTTTAACATGTTTTGGGTCTGTATCTTGAAAGCATTCTAGCAAGGAGTAGGCATGTACAGATCGCTTCTGGGACCCAAAAAAATCGAATTTTCTGGTGTTTTGAACCTGAATTAGGGATATACACGTGTACAGAAGATGCATACACATTTTGACTTTGGGCACATAAAATATCGATTTTGAGCATGTTTTGGGCCTGTATTTTGAAAATACTATAGCACGGTGTAGACATGTACAGATCGCTTCTGGGACACAAAAATATAGTTTTTTTGGGTGTTTTCAGCCTGAATTTGAGATATAAACGGGTACAGAAGATGCATGCACATATCGACTTTGGGCACCCAAAATATCGATTTTGAGCATGTTTTGGGCCTGTATTTTTAAAATACTCCAACACTGAGTAGACACGTACAGATCGCTTCTGGAACCCAAATATATCGAATTTTCGGGTGTTTTGACCCGGAAATTGAGATATGAACGGGTACAGAAGATGCACGCACATATCGACTTTGGGCACCTAAAATATCGATTTTGAGCATGTTTTGGGCCTGTATTTTGAAAATACTCAAACACGGTGTAGACATGTACAGATCGCTTCTGGGACACAAAAATATCGGTTTTTTGGGTGTTTTGAGCCTGAATATGAGATATAAACGGGTGCAGAAGATGCATGCACATATCGACTTTGGCACCCAAAATATCGATTTTTAGTATGTTTCTGGCGTATAATTTGAAAATATTCTAGCACTGAGTAGGCATGTACAGATCGCTTCTGGGACCCAAAAATATCGAATTTTCGGGGGTTTTGAGCCAGAATTTGGGATATAACCGGGTACAGTGGATGCATGCACATATCGACTTTTTGCACCTAAAATATCGATTTTGAGCATGTTTTGGGTCTGTATCTTGAAAAAATTCTAGCAAGGAGTAGGCATGTACAGATTGCTTCTGGGACCCAAAAATACTGAATTTTCTGGTGTTTTGAACCTGAATTTGGGATATAGACGGGTACAGAAGATGCATACACATATTGACTTTGGCACCTAAAATATAGATTTTCAGCATGTTTTGGACCTGTATTTTGAAAATACATTAACACGGAGTAGGCATGTACAGATCGCTTCTGGGACCCAAAAATATTGAATTTTAGGGTGTTTTGAGCCTGAATTTGAGATATAAACGGATACAGAAGATGTATGCACATATCGACTTTTTGCACCTAAAATATCGATTTTGAGCATGTTTTGGGCCTGTATTTTGAAAATACTCTAACACGGACTAGGCATGAACAGATCGCTTCTGGGACACAAAAATATCGATTTTTTGGTTGTTTTGAGCCTGAATTTGAGATATAAACGGGTTCAGAAGATGTATGCACAAATCGACTTTGGACACCTAAAATATCGATTTATAGCATGTTTTAAGCCTGTATTTTAAAAAAATTCTATCACTGAGTAGGCATGTGCAGATTGCTTAAGGGACCCAAAAATATCGAATTTTCGGAGTTTTGAGACTGAATTTGAGATATAAACGGGTACAGAAGATGCATGCACATATCGACTTTTTGCACTTAAAATATCGATTTTTAACATGTTTTGGGTCTGTATCTTGAAAACATTCTAGCAAGGAGTAGGCATGTACAGACCGCTTCTGGGACCCAAAAAAATCGAATTTTCGGATGTTTTGAGCCTGAATTTGAGATATAAACGGGTACAGATGATGCATGCACATATCGACTTTGGCACCCAAAATATCGATTTTTAGTATGTTTCCGGCGTATAATTTGAAAATATTCTAGCACTGAGTAGGCATGTACAGATCGCTTCTGGGACCCAAAAATATCGAATTTTCGGGGGTTTTGAGCCAGAGTTTGGGATATAACCGGGTACAGAGGATGTATGCACATATCGACTTTTTGCACCTAAAATATCGATTTTGAGCATATTTTGGGTCTGTATCTTGAAAAAATTCTAGCAAGGAGTAGGCATGTACAGATCGCTTCTGGGACCCAAAAATACTGAATTTTCTGGTGTTTTGAACCTGAATTTGGGATATAGACGGGTACAGAAGATGCATACACATATTGACTTTGGCACCTAAAATATAGATTTTCAGCATGTTTTGGACCTGTATTTTGAAAATACATTAACACGGAGTAGGCATGTACAGATCGCTTCTGGGACATAAAAATATTGAATTTTCGGGGGTTTTGAGCCTGAATTTGAGATATAAACCGATACAGAAGATGCATGCACATATCGACTTTGGGCACCTAAAATATCGATTTTGAGCATGTTTTGGGCCTGAATTTTAAAAACATTCTAGCAATGAGTAGGCATGTGCAGATTGCTTAAGGGACCCAAAAATATCGAATTTTCGGAGTTTTGAGCCTGAATTTGAGATATAAACGGGTACAGAAGATGCATGCACATATCGACTTTTGCACTTAAAATATCGATTTTGAGCATGTTTTGGGTCTGTATCTTGAAAACATTCTAGCAAGGAGTATGCACGTACAGATCGCTTCTGGGACCCAAAAACAGTGAATTTTCGGGTGTTTTGAGCCTGAATTTGAGATATAACCGGGTACAGAAGATTCATGCACATATCGACTTTGGGCACCTAAAATATCTATTTTGAGCATCTTTTGGGCCTGTATTTTGAAAATACTCAAACACGGTGTAGACATGTACCGATTGCTTCTGGGCCACAAAAATATCGATTTTTTGGGTGTTTTGATCCTGAATTTGAGATATAAGCGGGTACAGAAGATGCATGCACATATCGACTTTGGCACCCAAAATATCGATTTTTAGTATGTTTTCGTCGTATAATTTGAAAATATTCTAGCACTGAGTAGGCATGTACAGATCGCTTCTGGGACCCAAAAATATCGAATTTTCGGGGCTTTTAGCCAGAATTTGGGATATAACCGGGTACAGAGGATGCATGCACATATCGACTTTTTGCACCTAAAATATCGATTTTGAGCATGTTTTGCGTCTGTATATTGAAAACATTCTAGCAAGGAGTAGGCATGTACAGATCGCTTCTGGGACCCAAAAATACCGAATTTTCTGGTGTTTTGAACCTGAATTTGGGATATAGACGGGTACAGAAGATGCATACACATATTGACTTTGGGCACCTAAAATATAGATTTTCAGCATGTTTGGGGCCTGTATTTTGAAAATACTTTAACACGGAGTAGGCATGTACAGATCGCTTCTGGGACCCAAAAATATCGAATTTTCGGGTGTTTTGAGCCTGAATTTGAGATATAAACCGATACAGAAGATGCATGCACATATCGACTTTGGGCACCTAAAATATCGATTTTGAGCATGTTTTGGGCCTGAATTTTAAAAACATTCTAGCAATGAGTAGGCATGTGCAGATTGCTTAAGGGACCCAAAAATATCGAATTTTCGGAGTTTTGAGCCTGAATTTGAGATATGAACGGGTACAGAAGATGCATGCACATATCGACTTTGGCACCCAAAATATCGATTTTCAGCATGTTTTCGCCGTATAATTTGAAAATATTCTAGCACTGAGTAGGCATGTACAGATCGCTTCTGGGACCCAAAAATATCGAATTTTCGGGTGTTTTGAGCCTGAATTTGAGATATAAACGGATACAGAAGATGAATGCACATATCGACTTTGGGCACCTAAAATATCGATTTTGAGCATGTTTTGGGCCTGTATTTTGAAAATACTCTAACACGGAGTGGGCATGTACAGATCGCTTCTGGGACCCAAAAATATCGAATTTTCGGGTGTTTTGAACCTGAATTTGGGATATAGACGGGTACAGAAGATGCATACACATATTGACTTTGGGCACCTAAAATATAGATTTTCAGCATGTTTTGGGCCTGTATTTTGAAAATACTTTAACACGGAGTAGGCATGTACAGATCGCTTCTGAGACCCAAAAATATCGAATTTTCGTGTGTTTTGAGCCTGAATTTGAGATATAAACGGATACAGAAGATGCATGCACATATCGACTTTGGGCACCTAAAATATCGATTTTGAGCATGTTTTGGGCCTGTATTTTGAAAATACTCTAACTCGGAGTAGGCATCTGCAGATTGCTTAACCCTAGATTAGCAGCGTTCCAAATCTAACGTAATGACAGACATGTCCATTATTCTGGACATACATTTGTGGGTTAAAAACACATCAAAGGAATTGTATAAAGTTTATTTCCAAATATTTAAAAGAAAATGTATCCTTTTAGAAGGGAAAACACACATAGCCTACCTTCTTCAAAGAAAATTTAATTGCCTTATGATGAAATGAAAAAAAAGTGTAAAAATTGTGTAAAAAAATAGGGAACATTACATATGGTGTTGCACCTAACTACAGTATTTTGTCAGGTTGCTCATAATTGGCACATGTTGTGCCAAGACGTGCCCCGAGATACGTAGGACTTGCGATTCCCTTATGAATCCCGGATTCCCGCTGGGTGTACCTCTAAACCTGAGGGAAAAATATTATGCAAATTATTAGATGTATGCCTCGCATGCAGCTGCCACAACCAGTTATATTTGCCATCTGGGATGGTATTTCTTTCTTATTGCTCTTGATTGTGCCCACGAGGGTTAGACCGCAATTTGACTGTAGATCCATGGCAAGGGGGATAGATGTGAACCAATTATCCACTGTCACATTCCTGTTACTTTGGTGGTATGGTCGTGTCAGTTGTCTTACGTAGTAATGACCCAGGGATAGGTCCCCCTGCGGTGGTGGCTCCTGCTTTCCTACATATGGAATAGCCCCAAGCAAATACTTTGATTTGTTGTCACAACAAAGTATAAGTTTCAGTCCATACTTAGCTGGCTTTTTTGGTATATACATTCGGAAGACTGCCCTCCCTCGAAATGCAAGCAGTTGTTCATCAATCGTTAGGTTCTCTCCAGGAGTATACATCCACCTGCAGCGCTCAATGAAAGAGTCCCAAATAGACCTGACTGGGGCAAATCGGTCCGTCCTGCGGCGCTCCTGCCTGGTATCTGGGTTGTCAAACCTCAGTGAGTTGATCAGAAAAGCAAACCTTGTGCTAGACATTGCGGCCTTGTAGGGAGGACTTCCCATCCTTGAGTGCCACAATTCAAGGTAGTTTAGGTGGTTGCTTCTTTGTACACCTGCAAGGAGGAGGATGCCAATCAAAGCCCGTATCTCCAGAGGGTTTGTGTCAGCAACACTGGCATCCTTTTTCTTATAAGCCTGCCTGTAGATGGCAATTTTTTGGTTTGTGCGCTGAACAATCTCCAGGATAATGTTGTCAGGGAAGAAGAGCTCAAACACTGATACACATTCGGTTAACCCTTGTGCTTCTACAGTGGGACCAGGGGCTTCGTGTATGATGTTCCTGCTGAGGGTCCGCGACAGACGTGTGTGACTTGGCTGGCACTGCCACTCAAAGCCACAGTTGCTGGACATCGTGTCAGCACCTAAATCCACAATAAGATCGGGGTGTGGGCTGACTTCACGACGATGTCGGCCTATTCGTTCCTCACCCTCATGAGAGCTGCTGGTCTGCGATCTACGTTGTCTACTTTGTGATCTACGGGACCGGGATCGGGACCGGGATGCCCGAGGTGTTGCACCCGTGATGGAAGGTCTCCTCCTCACGCGCAGGGGTTGTGGATTGTCAGCATCAAACTCCTCATCATCAGTGTCGCGAGATGTTGCGCGTGTGGCCCGCCTGCCTCGCTGCTGACGTGCAGATGTGGTTGCTGGTGGTTCACGACAGTGTGAGGGGCCAGGCTGTTGTTGAGTGGGGCTGGGTATTGGCGATGTTGGTGTGGGTGGAATTTTCTTGGAAAGTGTTGGTTTTTTGGGAGTCGAAGAAGGGAATTGTGTTCTCTCACCAACCACAAACTGCATCTCCTCATCACTATCGGGTGGGAGTTCATGTTCCCTATCCAATTCCCCTCCACTCGAATCGGTAGTGCTGTCATCTTCCAGTAAGTCATCTTCTTCACTGGAAAGCAAACTGTCAAGGCACTCCCTGACTTCACCACTTGTGTCCAAGCGCTTCTTTCTCGATGCCATTTTTACTGTCAATTATTATAATGCTGTTCCTTTTTTTATTAGTTGTATCACTTTCTTAGTTATTTATATCTGTATTGTTATTTCCTTGTACTATCACTGTGTTGTATATTCACACTGTCATTGTTATATAATTATCACTTTTAAAAACACCTGCAATTCTCTGGAAAAAAATCAAAGCAAATTACTTTACATGAAATATCTATTAGTGGATGACATGAAGGCGCTCCCTCACTTCACAGCATGTATCCAAGCACACCTTTCTCGATTTTATTGTTCTCACTGTTACTTTCATTTATTCATAGTTTCCCTTTGTTCTTTTTCTGATAAAATAACTTTCTCATTTATTTTAGCTATACTTTCTCATTTGTATATTGTCACTTTATTATTTTATTTGCACTGAAACTTTTTCTGATATACTGTAACTCTTTCTTTTATTTATACTGTCACTTTTGTAGTATTTACCTGGATGTCACTTTGATATTTACGTATGAATTCTGAAAACCTGTAAAAGAAACAAATATAATAATATAAAATATATATCATATAATATTTTAATATAATATTATAATATTATATAATAATAAGTTATATTATTAGACAATTCTTGCATTTTCCAAGGTTACAATACACACCCGATTCCACCAGACATGTCCAGAATCCGGGACTTTATCACCCATCATATGTTAGCAGACATGTCCGAAATCCCGGAGTGTACTACCCACCCTGTGTTAGCAGACGTGTCCGGAATCCTGGACATTGGGGCCCTACAGCTACAGTATATTTATAAACCACATGATTGCACCTCATACAGCAACACCAATACACAAGCAGAGATTACATGGGATGCCAGCCTTGTAGCCCTATCACCGTGTCAACAGCAACACAAAAGGGGCAGCTTGACGGGATGCCGGACGACACTGCTAATCTAGGGTTAAGGGTCCCAAAAATATCGAATTTTCGGAGTTTTGAGCCGGAATATGAGATATAAACAGGTACAGAAGATGCATGCACATATCGACTTTTTACACTTAAAATATCGATTTTGACATGTTTTGGGTCTGTATCTTGAAAACATTCTAGCAAGGAGTAGGCACGTATAGATCGCTTCTGGGAACCAAAAATATCGAATTTTCTGGTGTTTTGAACCGGAATTAGGGATATACACGGGTACAGAAGATGCATACACATATTGACTTTGGGCACATAAAATATCGACTTTTAGCATGTTTTGGGCCTGTATTTTAAAAACACTCTAACACGGAGTATGCACGTACAGATCGCTTCTGGGACCCAAAAATATTGAATTTTCGGGTGTTTTGAGCATGAATTTGAGATATAAACGGGTACAGAAGATGCATGCACATATCGACTTTGGCACCCAAAATATCGATTTTTAGTGTGTTTTGGGCGTATAATTTGAAAATATTCTAGCACTGAGTAGGCATGTACAGATCGCTTCTGGGACCCAAATAAATCGAATTTTCGGGTGTTCAGAGCCTGAATTTGAGATATGAACGGGTACAGAAGATGTATGCACATATCGACTTTGGGCACCTAAAATATCGATTTTGAGCATGTTTTGGGCCTGTATTTTGAAAATACTCAAACACGGTGTAGACATGTACAGATCGCTTCTGGGACACAAAAATATCGATTATTTGGGTATTTTGAGCCTGAATTTGAGATATAAACGGGTACAGAAGATGCATGCACATATCGACTTTGGACACCTAAAATATCGATTTTTAGCATGATTTGGGTCTATATCTTGAAAAAATTCTAGCAAGGAGTAGGCATGTACAGATCGTTTCTGGGACCCAAAAATATCGAATTTTCGGGTGTTTTGAACCTGAATTTGGGATATAGACGGGTACAGAAGATGCATGCACATATCGACTTTGGGCACCTAAAATATCGATTTTGAGCATGTTTTGGGCCTGTATTTTGAAAATACTCTAACACGGAGTAGGCATGTACAGATCGCTTCAGGGACCCAAAAATATCGAATTTTCGGGTGTTTTGAGCCTGAATTTGACATATAAACGGATACAGAAGATGCATGCACATTTCGACTTTTTGCACCTAAAATATCGATTTTGAGCATGTTTTGGGTTTGTATCTTGAAAACATTCTAGCAAGAAGTAGGCATGTACAGATTGCTTCTGGGACCCAAAAACATCGAATTTTCGAGTGTTTTGAACCTGAATTTGGGATATAGACGGGTACAGAAGATGCATACACATTTTGACTTTGGGCACATAAAATATCGATTTTCAGCATGTTTTGGGCATGTATTTTAAAAACACTCTAACACGGAGTGTGCACGTACAGATCGCTACTGGCACCCAAAAATATTGAATTTTCGGGTGTTTTGAGCCTGAATTTGAGATATAAACGGGTACAGATGATGCATGCACATATCGACTTTGGACACCTAAAATAGCGATTTTTAGCATGTTTTGAGCCTGTATTTTGAAAACATTCTAGCACTGAGTATGCATGTACAGATCGCTTCTGTGACCCAAAAATATCGAATTTTCGGGTGTTTTGAGCCTGAATTTGAGATATAAACGGGTACACAAGATGCATGCACATATCAACTTTTTGCACCTAAAATATCGATTTTGAACATGTTTTGGGTCTGTATATTGAAAACATTTTACCAAGAAGTAGGCATGTACAGATTGCTTCTGGGACCCAAAAATATCGAATTGTCGAGTGTTTTGAACCTGAATTTGGGATATAGACGGGTACAGAAGATGCATACACATATTGACTTTAGGCAGCAAAAATATCGATTTTCTGCATGTTTTAGGCCTGTATTTTGCAAATACTCTAACACGGAGTATGCATGTACACATTGCTTTTGGGACCCAAAAATATCGAATATTCGGGTGTTTTGAGTTTGAATTTGAGATATAAACGGGTACAGAAGATGCATGCACATATCGACTTTGGGCACCCAAAATATCGATTTTGAGGATGTTTTGGGCTTGTATCTTTAAAATACTCCAACACTGAGTAGACACGTACAGATCGCTTCTGGGACCCAAATAAATCGAATTTTCGGGTGTTCTGAACCTGAATTTGAGATATGAACGGGTACAGGAGATGCATGCAAATATCGACTTTGGGCACCTAAAATATCGATTTTGAGCATGTTTTTGGCCTGTATTTTGAAGATACTCTAACACGGTGTAGACATGTACAGATCACTTCTGTGACCCAAAAATATCGAATTTTCGGGTGTTTTGAGCCTGAATTTGAGATATAACCGGGTACAGAAGATTCATGCACATATCGACTTTGGGCACCTAAAATATCTATTTTGAGCATCTTTTGGGCCTGTATTTTGAAAATACTCAAACACGGTGTAGACATGTACAGATTGCTTCTGGGCCACAAAAATATCGAATTTTCGGGTGTTTTGAGCCTGAATTTGAGATATAAACGGATACAGAAGATGAATGCACATATCGACTTTGGGCACCTAAAATATCGATTTTGAGCATGTTTTGGGCCTGTATATTGAAAATACTCTAACACGGAGTGGGCATGTACAGATCGCTTCTGGGACCCAAAAATATCGAATTTTCGGGTGTTTTGAACCTGAATTTGGGATATAGACGGGTACAGAAGATGCATACACATATTGACTTTGGGCACCTTAAATATAGATTTTCAGCATGTTTTGGGCCTGTATTTTGAAAATACTTTAACACGGAGTAGGCATGTACAGATCGCTTCTGAGACCCAAAAATATCGAATTTTCGTGTGTTTTGAGCCTGAATTTGAGATATAAACGGTTACAGAAGATGCATGTACATATCGACTTTGGGCACCAAAAATATCGATTTTGAGCATGTTTTGGGCCTGTATTTTGAAAATACTCTAACTCGGACTAGGCATGTACAGATCGCATCTGGGACACAAAAATATTGATTTTTTGGGAGTTTTGAGCCTGAATTTGAGATATAAACGGGTACAGAAGATGCATGCACATATCGACTTTGGACACCTAAAATATCGATTTATAGCATGTTTTAAGCCTGTATTTTAAAAACATTCTAGCACTGAGTAGGCATGTACAGATCGCTTCTTGGGCACAAAAATATCGAATTTTCGGATGTTTTGAGCCTGAATTTGAGATATAAACAGGTACTGAAGATGCATGCACATATCGACTTTTGTGCACCTAAAATATCGATTTTGAGCATGTTTTTGGTCTGTATCTTGAAAACATTCTAATTACGAGTAAGCATGTACAGATCGCTTCTATTACCCAGAAATACCGAATTTTCGGGTGTTTTGAGCCTGAATTTGAGATATAAACGGGTATAGAAGATGCATGCACATATCGACTTTGGACACTTAAAATAACGATTTTTAGCTTGTTTTCAGCCTATATTTTGAAAACATTCTAGCACTGAGTAGGCATGTACAGATTGCTTCTGGGACCCCAAAATATCGAATTTTCGGGTGTTTTGGGACTGAATTTGAAATATCGACTTTGGGCACCTAAAATATCGATTTTTAGCATGTTTTGGGCCTATATTTTGAAAATATTCTAGCACTAAGTAGGCATGTACAGATCTCTTATAGGACCCCAAAATATCGAATTTTCGGGTGTTTTGAGCATTAATTTGAGATATAAACGGGTACAGAAGATGCATGCACATATTGACTTTGGACACTTAAAATATCGATTTTTAACATGTTTTGGGCCTATATTTTAAAAATATTCTAGCACTGAGTAGGCATGTACAGTTTGCTTCTGGGACCCCAAAATATCGAATTGTCGGGTGTTTTGAGCCTGAATTTGAGATATAAACGGGTACAGAAGATGCATGCACATATCAACTTTTGGGCACCTAAAATATCGATTTTGAGCATGTTTTGGGTCTGAATCTCGAAAACATTCTATCTTGGAGTAGGCATGTACAGATTGCTTCTAGGACCCAAAAATACCGAATTTTCGGGTGTTTTGAGCCTGAATTTGAGATATAAACGGGTATAGAAGATGCATGCACATATCGACTTTGGACAATTAAAATATCGATTTTTGGCATGTTTTGAGCCTATATTTTGAAAACATTCTAGCACTGAGTAGGCATGTACAGATCGCTTCTGGGACCCCCCAAATTTTGTTTTCGGGTGTTTTGAGATTGAATTTGGGAAATAAACGGGTGCAGAAGATGCATACACATATTGACTTTGGGCACCTAAAATATCGATTTTCAGAATGTTTTGGGCCTGTATTTTGAAAATACTCTAACACGGAGTAGGCATGTACAGATCGCTTCTGGGACCCCCAAATTTCGAATTTTCTGGTGTTTTGAGCCTGAATATGAGATATAAACGGGTACTGAAGATGCATGCAGATATCGACTTTTGGGAACTTAAAATATCGATTTTGAGCATGTTTTGGGTCTGTATCTTGAAAACATTCTTACTAGGAGTAGGCATATACAGATCGCTTCTAGGACCCAAAAATACCCAATTTTCGGGTGTTTTGAGCCTGAATTTGAGATCAAAACGGGTATAGAAGATGCATGCACATATCGACTTTGGATACTTAAAATATCGATTTTTAGCATGTTTTGAGCCTATATTTTGAAAGCATTCTAGCACTGAGTAGGCATGTACAGATCGCTTCTGGGACCCCCCAAATATTTTTTTCGGGTGTTTTGAGATTGAATTTGGGAAATAAACGGGTGCAGAAGATGCATTCACATATTTACTTTGGGCACCTAAAATATCGATTTTCAGCAGGTTTTGGGCCTGTATTTTGAAAATACTCTAACACGGAGTAGGCATGTACAGATCGCTTCTGGGACCCCCAAATTTCGAATTTTCTGGTGTTTTGAGCCTGAATATGAGATATAAACGGGTACTGAAGATGCATGCAGATATCGACTTTTGGGAACTTAAAATATCGATTTTGAGCATGTTTTGGGTCTGTATCTTGAAAACATTCTTACTAGGAGTAGGCAAATACAGATCGCTTCTAGGACCCAAAAATACCCAATTTTCGGGTGTTTTGAGCCTGAATTTGAGATTAAAACGGGTATAGAAGATGCATGCACATATCGACTTTGGATACTTAAAATATCGATTTTTAGCATGTTTTGAGCCTATATTTTGAAAGCATTCTAGCACTGAGTAGGCATGTACAGATCGCTTCTGGGACCCCCCAAATTTTGTTTTCGGGTGTTTTGAGATTGAATTTGGGAAATAAACGGGTGCAGAAGATGCATACACATATTGACTTTGGGCACCTAAAATATCGATTTTCAGAATGTTTTGGGCCTGTATTTTGAAAATACTCTAACACGGAGTAGGCATGTACAGATCGCTTCTGGGACCCCAAAATATCGAATTTTCGGGTGTTTTGAGCCTGAATTTGATATATAAGTGGGTACTGAAGATGCATGCATATAAAGACTTTTGGGCACCCAAAAGATCA
This sequence comes from Petrolisthes cinctipes, assembly GCA_033782935.1. Taxonomy (NCBI): domain Eukaryota; kingdom Metazoa; phylum Arthropoda; class Malacostraca; order Decapoda; family Porcellanidae; genus Petrolisthes; species Petrolisthes cinctipes. The sequence continues at coordinate 192,310 of JAWQEG010000467.1, read as the reverse complement.
ATTATCAGTATGTTTCGGGCCTGAATTTTGAAAATACTCTAACACGGAGTAGGCATGTACAGTTCGCTTCTGGGACCCCAAAATATCGAATTTTCGGTTGTTTTGAGCCTGAATTTGAGATATAAACGGGTACAGAAGATGCATGCACATATTGACTTTGGGCACCTAAAATTTCGATTTTCAGCATGTTTTGGGTCTGTAATTTGAAAATACTCTAACACGGAGTAGGCATGTACAGATCACTTCTTGGACCCCAAAACATCGAAATTTCGGGTGTTTGGAGCCTGAATTTGGGATATAAACGGATACAGAAGATGCATGCACATTTCGACTTTTGGGCACCTAAAAGATCGATTTTTAGTATGTTTTTTGCCTGTATTTTGAAAATACTCTAACACGGAGTAGACATGTACATATTACTTCTGGGACCCCGAAATATCGAATTTTCGGGTGTTTTGGGCCTTAATTTGAGATATCGACTTTGAGCACCTAAAATATCGATTTTTAGCATGTTTTGGGCCAATATTTTTAAAATATTCTAGCACTGAGTAGGTATGTACAGATCGCTTCTGGGACCCTAAAATATCGAATTTTCGGTTGTTTTTAGCCTGAATTTGAGATATAAACGGGTACAGAAGATGCATTCACATATTGACTTTGGGCACCTAAAATATCGATTTTCAGCATGTTTTGGGCCTGTATTTTTAAAATACTCTAACACTTAGTAGGCATGTACAGATTGCTTCTAGTACCCCAAAATACCCAATTCTCGGGTGTTTTGAGCCTGAATTTGAGATAAAAACGGGTATAGAAGATGCATGCACATATCGACTTTGGATACTTAAAATATCGATTTTTAGCATGTTTTGAGCCTATATTTTGAAAGCATTCTAGCACTGAGTAGGCATGTACAGATCGCTTCTGGGACCCCCCAAATTTTGTTTTCGGGTGTTTTGAGATTGAATTTGGGAAATAAACGGGTGCAGAAGATGCATACACATATTGACTTTGGGCACCTAAAATATCGATTTTCAGAATGTTTAGGGCCTGTATTTTGAAAATACTCTAACACGGAGTAGGCATGTACAGATCGCTTCTGGGACCCCAAAATATCGAATTTTCGGGTGTTTTGAACCTGAATTTGAGATATAAGTGGGTACTGAAGATGCATGCATATAACAACTTTTGGGCACCCAAAAGATCAATTATCAGTATCTTTCGGGCCTGTATTTTGAAAATACTCTAACACGGAGTAGGCATGTACAGTTCGCTTCTGGGACCCCAAAATATCGAATTTTCGGTTGTTTTGAGCCTGAATTTGAGATATAAACGGGTACAGAAGATGCATGCACATATTGACTTTGGTCACCTAAAATCTCGATTTTCAGCATGTTTTGGGCCTGTAATTTGAAAATACTCTAACACGGAGTAGGCATGTACAGATCGCTTCTTGGACCAAAAAACATCGAAATTTCGGGTGTTTGGAGCCAGAATTTGGGATATAAACGGATACAGAAGATGCATGCACATTTCGACTTTTGGGCACCTAAAAGATCGATTTTTAGTATGTTTTTGGCCTGTATTTTGAAAATACTCTAACACGGAGTAGACATGTACATATTACTTCTGGGACCCCGAAATATCGAATTTTCGGGTGTTTTGGGCCTTAATTTGAGATATCGACTTTGAGCACCTAAAATATCGATTTTTAGCATGTTTTGGGCCAATATTTTTAAAATATTCTAGCACTGAGTAGGTATGTACAGATCGCTTCTGGGACCCTAAAATATCGAATTTTCGGTTGTTTTTAGCCTGAATTTGAGATATAAACGGGTACAGAAGATGCATTCACATATTGACTTTGGGCACCTAAAATATCGATTTTCAGCATGTTTTGGGCCTGTATTTTGAAAATACTCTAACACTTAGTAGGCATGTACAGATCGCTTCTGGGACCCCAAAATATCGAATTTTCGGGTATTTTGAGCCGGAATATGAGATATAAACGGGTACTGAAGATGCATGCACATATCGACTTTTGGGCACTTAAAATATCGATTTTGAGCATGTTTTGGGTCTGTATCTTGAAAACATTCTTACTAGGAGTAGGCATATACAGTTCGCTTCTGGGACCCAAAAATACCCAATTTTCGGTTGTTTTGAGCCTGAATTTGAGATAAAAACGGGTACAGAAGATGCATTCACATATCGACTTTGGATACTTAAAATATAGATTTTTAGCATTTTTTGAGCCTATATTTTGAAAGCATTCTAGCACTGAGTAGGCGTGTACAGATCGCTTCTGGGACTCCAAAATTCTGTTTTTTCGGGTGTTTTGAGATTGAATTTGGGATATAAACGGGTGCAGAAGATGCATACACATATTGACTTTGGGCACCTAAAATATCGATTTTCAGAATGTTTTGGGCCTGTATCTTGAAAATACTCTAACACAGAGTAGGCATGTACAGATCGCTTCTGGGACCCCAAAATATCGAATTTTCGGTTGTTTTGAGCCTGAATTTGAGATATAAACGGGTACAGAAGATGCATGCACATATTGACTTTTGGCACCTAAAATATCGATTTTCAGCATGTTTTGGGCCTGTATTTTGAAAAAACTCTAACACTTAGTAGGTATGTACAGATCGCTTCTGGGAACCCAAAATATCGAATTTTCGGGTGTTTTGAGCCTGAATATGAGATATAAACGGGTACTGAAGATGCATGCACATATCGACTTTTGGGCACTTAAAATATCGATTTTGAGCCTGTTTTGTGTCTGTATCTTGAAAACATTTTCACTAGGAGTAGGCATATACAGATCGTTTCTAGGACCCAAAAATACCGAATTTTCGGGTGCTTTGAGCCTGAATTTGAGATAAAAACGGGTACAGAAGATGCATGCACATATCGACTTTGGATACTTAAAATATCGATTTTTAGCATGTTTTTAGCCTATATTTTGAAAGCATTCTAGCACTGAGTAGGCATGTACAGATCGCTTCTGGGACCCAAAAAATTCGAATTTTCGGGTGTTTTGAGATTGAGTTTGGGATATAAACGGGTGCAGAAGATGCATACACATATTGACTTTGTGCACCTAAAATATCGATTTTCAGCATGTTTTGGGCCTGTAATTTGAAAATACTTTAACACGGAGTAGGAATGTACAGATCGCTTCTTGGACCCAAAAACATCGAAATTTCGGGAGTCTGGAGCCTGAATTTGAGATATAAACGCATACAGAAGATGCATGCACATTTCGACTTTTGGGCACCAAAAAGATTGATTTTTAGTATGTTTTGGGCCTGTATTTTTAAAATTCTCTAACACGGAGTAGGCATGTACATATTACTTCTGGGACCCCAAAATATCGAATTTTCGGGTGTTTTGGGCATGAATTTGAGATATCGACTTTAAGCACCTAAAATATCGATTTTTAGCATATTTTGAGCCAATATTTTTAAACTATTCTAGCACTGAGTAGGTATGTACAGATCGCTTCTGGGACCCAAAAATATCGAATTTTCGGGTGTTTTGAGCCTGAATTTGAGATATAAACGGGTACAAAAGATGCATGCACATTTTGACTTTGGGCAACTAAAATATCAATTTTCAGCATGTGTTGGGCCTGTACTTTGAAAATACTCTAACACGGAGTAGGCAAGTACAGATCGTTTCTGGGACCCCCAAATTACGAATTTTCTGGTGTTTTGAGCCTGAATTTGAGATATAAGCTGGTACTGAAGGTGCATGCACATATCGACTTTTGGGCACCCAAAAGATCAATTATCAGTATGTTACGGGCTTGTATTTTGAAAATACTCTAACGCGGAGTAGGCATCTACAGATCGCTTCTAGGACCCCAAAATATCGAATTTTTGGGTGTTTTGGGCCTGAATTTGAGATATCGAATTTGGGCGCCTAAAATATCGATTTTTAGCATGTTTTGGGCCTATATTTTGAAAATACTCTAGCACTGAGTAGGCATGTACAGATCGCTTCTGGGACCCTAAAATATCGAATTTTCGGTTGTTTTGAGCCTGAATTTGAGATATAAACGGTTCCAGAAGATGCATTCACATATTGACTTTGGGCACCTAAAATATCGATTTTCATCATGTTTTGGTCCTGTATTTTGAAAATACTCTAACACGGAGTAGGCATGTACAGATCGCTTCTGGGACCTCAAAATATCGAATTTTCGGGTATTTTGAGCCGGAATATGAGATATAAACGGGTACTGAAGATGCATGCACATATCGACTTTTGGGCACTTAAAATATCGATTTTGAGCATGTTTTGGGTCTGTATCTTGAAAACATTCTTACTAGGAGTAGGCATATACAGTTCGCTTCTGGGACCCAAAAATACCCAATTTTCGGTTGTTTTGAGCCTGAATTTGAGATAAAAACGGGTACAGAAGATGCATTCACATATCGACTTTGGATACTTAAAATATAGATTTTTAGCATTTTTTGAGCCTATATTTTGAAAGCATTCTAGCACTGAGTAGGCGTGTACAGATCGCTTCTGGGACTCCAAAATTCTGTTTTTTCGGGTGTTTTGAGATTGAATTTGGGATATAAACGGGTGCAGAAGATGCATACACATATTGACTTTGGGCACCTAAAATATCGATTTTCAGAATGTTTTGGGCCTGTATCTTGAAAATACTCTAACACAGAGTAGGCATGTACAGATCGCTTCTGGGACCCCAAAATATCGAATTTTCGGTTGTTTTGAGCCTGAATTTGAGATATAAACGGGTACAGAAGATGCATGCACATATTGACTTTTGGCACCTAAAATATCGATTTTCAGCATGTTTTGGGCCTGTATTTTGAAAAAACTCTAACACTTAGTAGGTATGTACAGATCGCTTCTGGGAACCCAAAATATCGAATTTTCGGGTGTTTTGAGCCTGAATATGAGATATAAACGGGTACTGAAGATGCATGCACATATCGACTTTTGGGCACTTAAAATATCGATTTTGAGCCTGTTTTGTGTCTGTATCTTGAAAACATTTTCACTAGGAGTAGGCATATACAGATCGTTTCTAGGACCCTTAAATACCGAATTTTCGGGTGCTTTGAGCCTGAATTTGAGATAAAAACGGGTACAGAAGATGCATGCACATATCGACTTTGGATACTTAAAATATCGATTTTTAGCATGTTTTTAGCCTATATTTTGAAAGCATTCTAGCACTGAGTAGGCATGTACAGATCGCTTCTGGGACCCAAAAAATTCGAATTTTCGGGTGTTTTGAGATTGAGTTTGGGATATAAACGGGTGCAGAAGATGCATACACATATTGACTTTGTGCACCTAAAATATCGATTTTCAGCATGTTTTGGGCCTGTAATTTGAAAATACTTTAACACGGAGTAGGAATGTACAGATCGCTTCTTGGACCCAAAAACATCGAAATTTCGGGAGTCTGGAGCCTGAATTTGAGATATAAACGCATACAGAAGATGCATGCACATTTCGACTTTTGGGCACCAAAAAGATTGATTTTTAGTATGTTTTGGGCCTGTATTTTTAAAATTCTCTAACACGGAGTAGGCATGTACATATTACTTCTGGGACCCCAAAATATCGAATTTTCGGGTGTTTTGGGCATGAATTTGAGATATCGACTTTAAGCACCTAAAATATCGATTTTTAGCATATTTTGGGCCAATATTTTTAAACTATTCTAGCACTGAGTAGGTATGTACAGATCGCTTCTGGGACCCAAAAATATCGAATTTTCGGGTATTTTGAGCCTGAATTTGAGATATAAACGGGTACAAAAGATGCATGCACATTTTGACTTTGGGCAACTAAAATATCAATTTTCAGCATGTGTTGGGCCTGTACTTTGAAAATACTCTAACACGGAGTAGGCAAGTACAGATCGTTTCTGGGACCCCCAAATTACGAATTTTCTGGTGTTTTGAGCCTGAATTTGAGATATAAGCTGGTACTGAAGGTGCATGCACATATCGACTTTTGGGCACCCAAAAGATCAATTATCAGTATGTTACGGGCTTGTATTTTGAAAATACTCTAACGCGGAGTAGGCATCTACAGATCGCTTCTAGGACCCCAAAATATCGAATTTTTGGGTGTTTTGGGCCTGAATTTGAGATATCGAATTTGGGCGCCTAAAATATCGATTTTTAGCATGTTTTGGGCCTATATTTTGAAAATACTCTAGCACTGAGTAGGCATGTACAGATCGCTTCTGGGACCCTAAAATATCGAATTTTCGGTTGTTTTGAGCCTGAATTTGAGATATAAACGGTTCCAGAAGATGCATTCACATATTGACTTTGGGCACCTAAAATATCGATTTTCAGCATGTTTTGGGCCTGTATTTTGAAAATACTCTAACACGGAGTAGGCATGTACAGATCGCTTCTGGGACCTCAAAATATCGAATTTTCGGGTATTTTGAGCCTGAATATGAGATATAAACGCGTACTGAAGATGCATGAACATATCGACTTTTGGGCACTTAAAATATCGATTTTGAGCATGTTTTGGGTTTGTATCTTGAAAACATTCTTACTAAAAGTAGGCATATACAGTTCGCTTCTAGGACCCAAAAATACCCAATTTTCGGTTGTTTTGAGCCTGAATTTGAGATAAAAACGGGTACAGAAGATGCATGCACATATTGACTTTGTGCACCTAAAATATCGATTTTCTGCATGTTTTGGGCCTGTATTTTGAAAATACTCTAACACGGAGTAGGCATGTAGAGATTGCTTCTGGGACCCCAAAATATCGAATTTTCGGTTGTTTTGAGCCTGAATTTGAGATATAAACGGGTACAGAAGATGCATGCACATATTGACTTTGTGCACCTAAAATATCGATTTTCTGCATGTTTTGGGCCTGTATTTTGAAAATACTCTAACACGGAGTAGGCATGTACAGATCGCTTCTGGGACCCCAAAATATCGAATTTTCGGGTGTTTTGGGCCTGAATTTGAGATATCGACTTTGAGCACCTAAAATATCGATTTTAGCATTTTTTGGGCCAATATTTTTAAAATATTCTAGCACTGAGTAGGTATGTACAGATCGCTTCTGGGACACCAAATTATCGAATTTTCGGGAGTTTTGAGCCTGAATTTGAGATATAAACGGGTACAAAAGATGCCTTCACATATTGACTTTGGGCACCTAAAATATCGATTTTCTGCATGTTTTGGGCCTGTATTTTGAAAACACTCTAACACTTCGTAGGCATGTGCAGATCGCTTCTGGGACCCCAAAATAACGAATTTTCGGGTATTTTGAGCCTGAATATGAGATATAAACGGGTACTGAAGATGCATGCACATATTGACTTTTGGGCACTTAAAATATCGATTTTGATCATGTTTTGGGTCTGTATCTTGAAAACATTCTTACTAGGTGTAGGCATATACAGTTCGCTTCTAGGACCCAAAAATACCCAATTTTCGGATGTATTGAGCCTGAATTTGAGATAAAAACGGGTACAGAAGATGCATGCACATATCGACTTTGGATACTTAAAATATCGATTTTTAGCATGTTTTCAGCCTATATTTTGAAAGCATTCTAGCACTGAGTAGGCATGTACAGATCGCTTCTGGGACCCCAAAATTCTGTTTTTTCGGGTGTTTTGAGATTGAATTTGGGATATAAACGGGTGCAGAAGATGCATACACATATTGACTTTGGGCACCTAAAATATCGATTTTCAGAATGTTTTGGGCCTGTATTTTGAAAATACTCTAACACAGAGTAGGCATGTACAGATCGCTTCTGGGACACCAAAATATCGAATTTTCGGGTATTTTGAGCCTGAATTTGAGATATAAGCGTGTACTGAAGATGCATGCACATAACGACTTTTGGGCACCCAAAAGATCAATTATCAGTATGTTTCGGGCCTGTATTTTGAAAATACTCTAACACGGAGTAGGCATGTACAGATCGCTTCTGGGACCCCAAAATATAGAATTTTCGGTTGTTTTGAGCGAGAATTTGAGATATAAACGGGTACAGAAGATTCATGCACATATTGACTTTAGGCACCTAAAATATCGATTTTCAGCATGTTTTGGGCCTGTATTTTGAAAATACTCTAACACTTAGTAGGTATGTACAGATCGCTTCTGGGACCCAAAAATATCGAATTTTCGGGTGTTTTGAGCCTGAATTTGAGATATAAACGGGTACAAAAGATGCATGCACATTTTGACTTTGGGCACCTAAAATATCGATTTTCAGCATGTTTTGGGCCTGTGCTTTGAAAATACTTTAACACGGAGTAGGCAAGTACAGATCGCTTCTGGGACCCCAAAAATTCGAATTTTCTGGTGTTTTGAGGCTGAATTTGAGATATAAACGGGTACTGAAGATGCATGCCCATATCGACTTTTGGGCACCTAAAATATCGATTTTGAGCATCTTTTGGGTCTGTATCTTGAAAACATTCTAACTAGGAGTAGGCATGTACAGATCGCTTCTAGGACCCAAAAATACCGAATTTTCGGGTGTTTTGAACCTGAATTTGATATATAAACGCGTACAGAAGATGCATCCACAAATCGACTTTGGACACTTAAAATATCGATTTTTAGCATGTTTTGATCCTATATTTTGAAAACATTCTAGAACTAAGTAGGCATGTACAGAACGGTTATGGGACCCAAAAAATATCGAATTTTCGGGTTTTTTGAGGTTGAATTTGGGATATAAACGGATGCAGAAGATACATACACATACTGACTTTGGGCACCTAAAATATCGATTTTCAGCATGTTTTGGGCCTGTATCTGAGTAGGCATGTACAGATCGCTTCTGGGACCCCAAAATATCGAATTTTCGGGTGTTTGGAGCTTGAATTTGAACTATAAACGGGTACATAAGATGCATGCACAAATATCGACTTTTGGGCACCTAAAAGATCGATTTTTAGTTTGTTTTCGGCCTGTATTTTGAAAATTCTCTAACACGGAGTAGGCATGTACAGTTCGCTTCTGGGACCCCAAAATTTCGATTTTTCGGTTGTTTTGGGCTTGAATTTGAGATATCGACTTTGGGCACCTAAAATATCGATTTTTAGCATGATTTGGGCCTATATTTTGAAAATATTCTAGCACCGAGTAGGCATCTACAGATCGCTTCTTGGACCACAAAATATTGAATTTTCGGGTGTTTTGAGCCTGAATTTGAGATATAAACGGGTACAGAAAATGCATGCACATATTGACTTTGGGCACCTAAAATATCGATTTTTAGCATGTTTTGGGCCTGTTATTTGAAAATACTCTAACACGGAGTAGGCATGTACAGATCGATTCTGGGACCCAAAAATATCGAATTTTCGGGTGTTTTGAGCCTGAATTTGAGATATAGACAGGTACTGAAGATGCATCCACATATCGACTTTTGGGCACGGAAAAGATCGATTTTCAGTATGTTTTGGGCCTGTATATTGAAAATACTCTAACACGGAGTAGGTATGTACAGATCGCTTCTGGGGCTCCAAAATATCGAATTTTCGGGTGTTTTGGGCCTGAATTTGAGATATCGACTTTGGGCACCTAAAATATCGATTTTTAGCATGTTTTGGGCCTATATTTTGCTAATATTCTAGCACTAAGTAGGCATGTACAGATCGCTTCTGGGACCCCAAAATATCGAATTTCCGGGTGTTTTGAGGTTGAATTTCAGATATAAACTAGAGCAAAAGATCCATACACATATTGACTTTGTGCACCTTAAATATCGATTTTTAGCATGTTTTGGGCCTGTATCTGAGTAGCCATGTACAGATCGCTTTTGGGACCCAAAAATATCGAATCTTCGGGTGTTTTGAGCCTGAATTTGAGATATAAACGGGTACAGACGATGCATGCACATATCGACTTTAGACATATAAAATATCGATTTTTAGCATGTTTTGAGCCTATATTTTGAAAACATTCTAGCACTGAGTAGGCATGTACAGATCGCTTCTGGCACCCAAAAATTTCGAATTTTCGGGTGTTTTGAGGTTGAATTTGAGATATAAACGAGTGCAGAAGATGCATACACATATTAACTTTGGGCACCGAAAATATCGATTTTGAGCATGTTTTGGGCCAGTATCTGAATAGGCATGTACAGATCGCTTCTGGGACCCCAAAATATCGAATTTTCGGGTGTTTGGAGCCTGAATTTGAGATATAAACGGGTACAGAAGATGCATGCACATATCGACTTTAGACACATAAAATATCGATTTTTAGCATGTTTTGAGCCTATATTTTGAAAACATTCTAGCACTGAGTAGGCATGTACAGATTGCTTCTGGGACCCAAAAATTTCGAATTTTCGGGTGTTTTGAGGTTGAATTTGAGATATAAACGAGTGCAGAAGATGCATACACATATTGACTTTGGGCACCTAAAATATCGATATTCAGCATGTTTTGGGCCTGTATCTGAGTAGGCATGTACAGATCGCTTCTGGGCCCCCAAAATATCGAATTTTCGGGTGTTTGGAGCCTGAATTTGAGATATAAACGGGTACAGAAGATGCATGCACATATCGACTTTTGGGCACCTAAGATATCGATTTTCTGTATGTTATGGGCCTGTATTTCGAAAATACTCTAAAAAGGAGTAGGCATGTACAGTACAGTTTTTCTGGGACCCCAAAATATCGAATTTTCGGGTGTTTTGGGCCTGAATTTGAGATATCAACTTTGGGCACCTAAAATATCGATTTTTAGCATGTTTTGGGCCTATATTTTGAAAATATTCTAGCACTGATTAGGCATGTACAGATCGCTTCTGGGACCCCAAAATATCAAATTTTCGGGTGTTTTGAGCCTGAATTTGAGATATAAACGGGTTCAGAAGATTCATGCACATATCGACTTTGGACACTTAAAATATCGATTTTGAGCATGTTTTCAGCCTATATTTTGAAAACATTCTAGCACTGAGTAGGCATGTACAGATCGCTTCTGAGACCCAAAAATATCGAATTTTCGGAAGTTTTGAGGTTGAATTTGGGATATAAACGGGTGCAGAAGATGCATACACATATTGACTTTTGTCACCTAAAATATCGATTTTCAGTATGCTTTGGGCCTGTATCTTGAAAACATTCTAACTAGGAGTACGCATGTACAGATCGCTTCTAGGACCCAAAAATACCGAATTTTCAGGTGTTTTGAGCCTGAATTTGAGATATAAACGAGTACAGAAGATGCATCCACAAATCGACTTTTGAATCTTAAAATATCGATTTTTAGCATGTTTTGAGCCTATATTTTGAAAACATTCTAGCACTGAGTAGGCATGTACAGATCGCTTCTGGGAGCCAAAAATTTCGAATTTTCGGGTGTTTTGAGGTTGAATTTGAGATATAAACGAGTGCAGAAGATGCATACACATATTGACTTTGGGCACCGAAAATATCGATTTTCAGCATGTTTTGGGCCTGTATCTGAGTAGGCATGTACAGATCGCTTCTGGGACCCCAAAATATTGAATTTTCAGGTGTTTGGAGCCTGAATTTGAGATATAAACGGGTACAGAAGATGCATGCACATATCGACTTTTGGGCACCTAAGAGATCGATTTTCAGTATGTTTTGGGCCTGTATTTTGAAAATACTCTAAAACGGAGTAGGCATGTACAGTTCGCTTCTGGGACCCAAATAAATCGAATTTTCGGGTGTTTTGGGCCTGAATTTGAGATATCAACTTTGGGCACTTAAAATATCGATTTTTAGCATGTTTTGGGCCTATATTTTGAAAATATTCTAGCACTGATTAGGCATGTACAGATCGCTTCTGGGACCCCAAAATATCAAATTTTCGGGTGTTTTGAGCCTGAATTTGAGATATAAACGGGTACAGAAGATGCATGCACATATCGACTTTTGGGCACCTAAAATATCGATTTTGAGCATGTTTTGGGCCTGTAATTCGAAAATACTCTAACACGGAGTAGGCATGTACAGATCGATTCTGGGACCCAAAAATATCGAATTTTCGGGTGTTCTGAGCCTGAATTTGAGATATAAACCGGTATTGAAGATGCATACACATATCAACTTTTTGGCACGGAAAAGATCGATTTTGAGTATGTTTCGGGCCTGTATATTGAAAATACTCTAACACGGAGTAGGCATGTACAGATCGCTTCTGGGACTCCAAAATATCGAATTTTCGGGTGTTTTGGGCCTGAATTTGAGATATAAACGGGTACAGAAGATGCATGCAAAAAATATCGACTTTTGGGCACCTAAAAGAACGATTTTCAGTTTGTTTTGGGCCTGTATTTTGAAAATACTCTAACACGGAGTAGGCATGTACAGATCGCTTCTGGGACCCAAAAATTTAGAATTTTCGGGTGTTTTGAGCCTGAATTTGAGATATAAACAGGTATTGAAGATGCATACACATATCGACTTTTGGGCACCTAAAATATCGATTTTGAGCATGTTTTGGGTCTGTATCTTGAAAACATTCTAACTAGGAGTAGGCATGTACAGATCGCTTCTGGGACCCAAAAATACCGAATTTTCGGGTGTTTTGGGCCTGATTTTGAGATATCGACTTTGGGCACCTAAAATATAGAATTTTAGCATGTTTTGGGCCTATATTTTGAAAAAAATTCTAGCACTGAGTAGGCATGTACAGATCGCTTCTGGGACAAAAAAAAATATCGAATTTTCGGGTGTTTTGAGGTTAAATATGAGATATAAACGAGTGCAGAAGGTGCATACACATATTGACTTTGGGCACCTAAAATATCGATTTTCAGCATGTTTTGGGCCTGTATCTGAGTAGGCATGTACAGATCGCTTCTGGGACCCCAAAATATTAAATATTCGGGTGTTTGGAGTCTGAATTTGAGATATAAACGGGTACAGAAGATGCACGCACATATTGACTTTGGGCACCTAAAATATCGATTTTCAGCATGTTTTGGGCCTGTATTTTGAAATTACTCTAACACGGAGTAGGCATGTACAGATCGCTTCTGGGACCCCAAAATATCGAATATTCGGTGTTTTGAGCCTGAATTCGAGATATAAAATGGTACAGAAGATGTATGCACATATCGACTTTTGGTTACCTAAGAGATCAATTTTCAGTATGTTTTGGGCCTGTATTTTGAAAATACTCTAACACGGAGTAGGCATGTACCGATCGCTTTTGGGACCCCAAAATGTCGATTTTTCGGGTGTTTTGGGCCTGAATTTGAGATATCGACTTTGGGCACCTAAAATATCGAATTTTAGCACGTTTTGGGCTTATATTTTGAAAATATTCTAGCACTGAGTAGGCATGTACAGATCGCTTCTGGGACCCCAAAATATCGAATTTTCGGGTGTTTTGAGCCTGAATTAGAGATATAAACGGATACAGAAGATGCATGCACATATTGACTTTGGGCACCTAAAAGATCGATTTTCAGCGTGTTTTGGGCCTGTATTTTGAAAATACTCTAACACGGAGTAGGCATGTACAGATCGCTTCTGGGACCCAAAAATATCGATTTTTCGGGTGTTTTGAGCCTGAATTAGAGATATAAACGGGTACAGAAGATGCATGCACGTATTGACTTTGGGCTCCTAAAATATCGATTTTCAGCATGTTTTGGGCCTGTATTTTGAAAATACTCTAACACGGAGTAGGCATGTACAGATCGCATCTGGGACCCCAAAATATCAAATTTTCGGGTGTTTTGAGCCTGAAACTGAGATATAAAAGGGTACAGAAGATGCATGCACATATCGACATTTGGTTACCTAAAAGATCGATTTTCAGTATGTTTTGGGCCTGTATTTTGAAAATACTCTAACACGGAGTAGGCATGTACCGATCGCTTTTGGGACCCCAAAATGTCGAATTTTCGGGTGTTTTGGGCCTGAATTTGAGATATCGACTTTGGGCACCTAAAATATCGATTTTTAGCACGTTTTGGGCCAATAATTTGAAAATATTCTAGCACTGAGTAGGCATGTACAGATCGCTTCTGGGACCTCAACATATCGAGTTTTCGGGTGTTTTGAGCCTGAATTTGAGATATAAACGGGTACTGAAGATGCATGCACATATCGACTTTAGGGCACCAAAAATTATCGGTTTTTAAGCATGTTTTGGGTCTGAATCTTGAAAATACTCTAACACGCAGTAGGCATGAATAGATCGCTTCTGGGACCCCAAAATATCAAATTTTCGGGTGTTTTGAGCCTGAAACTGAGATATAAAACGGTACAGAAGATGCATGCACATATCGACATTTGGTTACCTAAAAGATCGATTTTCAGTATGTTTTGGGCCTGTATTTTAAAATACTCTAACACGGAGTAGGCATGTACCGATCGCTTTTGGGACCACAAAATGTCGAATTTTCGGGTGTTTTGGGCCTGAATTTGAGATATCGACTTTGGGCACCTAAAATATCGATTTTTTAGCACGTTTTGGGCCTAAAATTTGAAAATATTCTAGCACTGAGTAGGCATGTACAGATCGCTTCTGGGACCCCAAAATATCGAGTTTTCGGGTGTTTTGAGCCTGAATTTGAGATATAAACGGGTACTGAAGATGCATGTACATATCGACTTTAGGGCACCTAAAATATCGATTTTTAAGCATGTTTTGGGTCTGAATCTTGATAATACTCTAACACGCAGTAGGCATGTATAGATCGATTCTGGGACTTCAAAATATCGAATTTTCGGGTATTTTGAGCCTGAATTTGAGATATAAACGGGTACAGAAGATGCATGCACGTATTGACTTTGGGCTCCTAAAATATCGATTTTCAGCATGTTTTGGGCCTGTATTTTGAAAATACTCTAACACGGAGTAGGCATGTACAGATCGCATCTGGGACCCCAAAATATCAAATTTTCGGGTGTTTTGAGCCTGAAACTGAGATATAAAAGGGTACAGAAGATGCATGCACATATCGACATTTGGTTACCTAAAAGATCGATTTTCAGTATGTTTTGGGCCTGTATTTTGAAAATACTCTAACACGGAGTAGGCATGTACCGATCGCTTTTGGGACCCCAAAATGTCGAATTTTCGGGTGTTTTGGGCCTGAATTTGAGATATCGACTTTGGGCACCTAAAATATCGATTTTTAGCACGTTTTGGGCCTATAATTTGAAAATATTCTAGCACTGAGTAGGCATGTACAGATCGCTTCTGGGACCCCAAATTATCGAGTTTTCGGGTGTTTTGAGCCTGAATTAGAGATATAAACGGGTACTGAAGATGCATGCACATATCGACTTTAGGGCACCTAAAATATCGATTTTTAAGCATGTTTTGGGTTTGAATCTTGAAAATACTCTAACACGGAGTAGGCATGTATAGATCGGTTCTGGGACTTCAAAATATCGAATTTTCGGGTGTTTTGAGCCTGAATTTGAGATATAAACGGGTACTGAAGATGCATGCACATATCGACTTTTGGGCACCTAAAATATCGATTGTACAGTACTGTATATGAGGGTCTCACACAGCTTCCCCACTTGAAGCAACATAAACAGAAGACCTTCTGACAATAACAAACACAAGAGGGCCAACCTTCTTACCTCCAATTTCTCACTGTCATCTCTAAACTCAAGAGAGAGAGGGAGAGAAAGTGAGAGAGAGAGAGAGAGTGAGGGAGAGAAAGCAAGAGAGAGAGAGAGAGGAGAATTGGGTGGAGCTTAAACAACTCCACCCCTTTTCAAAAGTACCAGGAACTCCCAATAGAGAATGTATATAAGCAGTGGAGTTTAACTAATATGTAGGATTTCCTAAACTGACTCCCAGGGCTACAAACTGTTTCCATAAGAGAGAAATACAGTCATATAAGACAAGGCATCTAATATAATTCCCTGTATAGAGATAAGTATGTATAAATAAATTAAGCCTAAAGAAACTTGTGAAGTCACTTACCTAAGAACACCACGACGCCGAGCTCGCTACCTAAGACCACAACAACCACAACAACAACAACAACTACTATGACTACAACTCCAGAATAAGGTACTGTATCAGATCCTGAACGAGTTAAAGCCTTAGAGGACTGGTACACGATTTTTAGCATGTTTTGAGCCTATATTTTGAAAGAAATCTAGCAATGAGTAGACATATACAGATCGTTTCTGGGATCCAAAAATATTGAATTTTTGGGTGTTTTGAGGTTGAATATGGGATATAAACGGGTGCAGAAGATGCATACACATATTGACTTTGGGCACCTAAAATATCGATTTTCAGCATGTTTTGGGCTTGTATTTTGAAAATACTCTAACACGGAGTAGGCATGTACAGATCGCATCTGGGACCCCAAAATATCAAATTTTCGGGTGTTTTGAGCCTGAAACTGAGATATAAAACGGTACAGAAGATGCATGCACATATCGACATTTGGTTACCTAAAAGATCGATTTTCAGTATGTTTTGGGCCTGTATTTTGAAAATACTCTAACACGGAGTAGGCATGTACCGATCGCTTTTGGGACCCCAAAATGTCGAATTTTCGGGTGTTTTGGGCCTGAATTTGAGATATCGACTTTGGGCACCTAAAATATCGATTTTTAGCACGTTTTGGGCCTATAATTTGAAAATATTCTAGCACTGAGTAGGCATGTACAGATCGCTTCTGGGACCCCAAAATATCGAGTTTTCGGGTGTTTTGAGCCTGAATTTGAGATATAAACGGGTACTGAAGATGCATGCACATATCGACTTTAGGGCACCTAAAATATCGATTTTTAAGCATGTTTTGGGTCTGAATCTTGAAAATACTCTAACACGCAGTAGGCATGTATAGATCGCTTCAGGGACTTCAAAATATCGAATTTTCGGGTGTTTTGAGCCTGAATTTGAGATATAAACGGGTACAGAAGATGCATGCACGTATTGACTTTGGGCTCCTAAAATATCGATTTTCAGCATGTTTTGGGCCTGTATTTTGAAAATACTCTAACACGGAGTAGGCATGTACAGATCGCATCTGGGACCCCAAAATATCAAATTTTCGGGTGTTTTGAGCCTGAAACTGAGATATAAAAGTGTACAGAAGATGCATGCACATATGGACATTTGGTTACCTAAAAGATCGATTTTCAATATGTTTTGGGCCTGTATTTTGAAAATACTCTAACACGGAGTAGGCATGTACCGATCGCTTTTGGGACCCCAAAATGTCGAATTTTCGGGTGTTTTGGGCCTGAATTTGAGATATCGACTTTGGGCACCTAAAATATCGATTTTTAGCACGTTTTGGGCCTATAATTTGAAAATATTCTAGCACTGAGTAGGCATGTACAGATCGCTTCTGGGACCCCAAAATATCGAGTTTTCGGGTGTTTTGAGCCTGAATTAGTGATATAAACGGGTACTGAAGATGCATGCACATATCGACTTTAGGGCACCTAAAATATCGATTTTTAAGCATGTTTTGGGTCTGAATCTTGAAAATACTCTAACACGCACTAGGCATGTATAGATCGCTTCTGGGACTTCAAAATATCGAATTTTCGGGTGTTTTGAGCCTGAATTTAAGATATAAACGGGTACAGTAGATGCATGCACGTATTGACTTTGGGCTCCTAAAATATCGATTTTCAGCATGTTTTAGGCCTGTATTTTGAAAATACTCTAACACGGAGTAGGCATGTACAGATCGCATCTGGGACCCCAAAATATCAAATTTTCGGGTGTTTTGAGCCTGAAACTGAGATATAAAAGGGTACAGAAGATGCATGCACATATCGACTTTTGGTTACCTAAAAGATCGATTTTCAGTATGTTTTGGGCCTGTATTTTGAAAATACTCTAACACGGAGTAGGCATGTACTGATCGCTTTTGGGACCCCAAAATGTCGAATTTTCGGGTGTTTTGGGCCTGAATTTGAGATATCGACTTTGGGCACCTAAAATATCAATTTTTAGCACGTTTTGGGCCTATAATTTGAAAATATTCTAGCACTGAGTAGGCATGTACAGATCGCTTCTGGGACCCCAAAATATCGAGTTTTCGGGTGTTTTGAGCCTGAATTAGAGATATAAAAGGGTACTGAAGATGCATGCACATATCGACTTTAGGGCACCTAAAATATCGATTTTTAAGCATGTTTTGGGTCTGAATCTTGAAAATACTCTAACACGCACTAGGCATGTATAGATCGCTTCTGGGACTTCAAAATATCGAATTTTCAGGTGTTTTGAGCCTGAATTTGAGATATAAACGGGTATAGTAGATGCATGCACGTATTGACTTTGGGCTCCTAAAATATCGATTTTCAGCATGTTTTGGGCCTGTATTTTGAAAATACTCTAACACGGAGTAGGCATGTACAGATCGCATCTGGGACCGCAAAATATCAAATTTTCGGGTGTTTTGAGCCTGAAACTGAGATATAAAAGGGTACAGAAGATGCATGCACATATCGACTTTTGGTTACCTAAAAGATCGATTTTCAGTATGTTTTGGGCCTGTATTTTGAAAATACTCTAACACGGAGTAGGCATGTACCGATCGCTTTTGGGACCCCAAAATGTCGAATTTTCGGGTGTTTTGGGCCTGAATTTGAGATATCGACTTTGGGCACCTAAAATATCGATTTTTAGCACGTTTTGGGCCTATAATTTGAAAATATTCTAGCACTGAGTAGGCATGTACAGATCGCTTCTGGGACCCCAAAATATCGAGTTTTCGGATGTTTTGAGCCTGAATTAGAGATATAAACGGGTACTGAAGATGCATGCACATATCGACTTTAGGGCACCTAAAATATCGATTTTTAAGCATGTTTTGGGTTTGAATCTTGAAAATACTCTAACACGGAGTAGGCATGTATAGATCGGTTCTGGGACTTCAAAATATCGAATTTTCGGGTGTTTTGAGCCTGAATTTGAGATATAAACGGGTACTGAAGATGCATGCACATATCGACTTTTGGGCACCTAAAATATCGATTGTACAGTACTGTATATGAGGGTCTCACACAGCTTCCCCACTTGAAGCAACATAAACAGAAGACCTTCTGACAATAACAAACACAAGAGGGCCAACCTTCTTACCTCCAATTTCTCACTGTCATCTCTAAACTCAAGAGAGAGAGGGAGAGAAAGTGAGAGAGAGAGAGAGAGTGAGGGAGAGAAAGCAAGAGAGAGAGAGAGAGGAGAATTGGGTGGAGCTTAAACAACTCCACCCCTTTTCAAAAGTACCAGGAACTCCCAATAGAGAATGTATATAAGCAGTGTAGTTTAACTAATATGTAGGATTTCCTAAACTGACTCCCAGGGCTACAAACTGTTTCCATAAGAGAGAAATACAGTCATATAAGACAAGGCATCTAATATAATTCCCTGTATAGAGATAAGTATGTATAAATAAATTAAGCCTAAAGAAACTTGTGAAGTTACATACCTAAGAACACCACGACGCCGAGCTCGCTACCTAAGACCACAACAACCACAACAACAACAACAACTACTATGACTACAACTCCAGAATAAGGTACTGTATCAGATCCTGAACGAGTTAAAGCCTTACAGGACTGGTACACGATTTTTAGCATGTTTTGAGCCTATATTTTGAAAGAAATCTAGCAATGAGTAGACATATACAGATCGTTTCTGGGATCCAAAAATATTGAATTTTTGGGTGTTTTGAGGTTGAATTTGGGATATAAACGGGTGCAGAAGATGCATACACATATTGACTTTGGGCACCTAAAATATCGATTTTCAGCATGTTTTGGGCTTGTATTTTGAAAATACTCTAACACGGAGTAGGCATGTACCGATCGCTTTTGGGACCCCAAAATGTCGAATTTTCGGGTGTTTTGGGCCTGAATTTGAGATATCGACTTTGGGCACCTAAAATATCGATTTTTAGCACGTTTTGGGCCTATAATTTGAAAATATTCTAGCACTGAGTAGGCATGTACAGATCGCTTCTGGGACCCCAAAATATCGAGTTTTCGGGTGTTTTGAGCCTGAATTTGAGATATAAACGGGTAATGAAGATGCATGCACATATCGACTTTAGGGCACCTAAAATATCGATTTTTAAGCATGTTTTGTTTCTGAATCTTGAAAATACTCTAACACGCAGTAGGCATGTATAGATCGCTTCTGGGACTTCAAAATATCGAATTTTCGGGTGTTTTGAGCCTGAATTTGAGATATAAACGGGTACAGAAGATGCATGCACGTATTGACTTTGGGCTCCTAAAATATCGATTTTCAGCATGTTTTGGGCCTGTATTTTGAAAATACTCTAACACGGAGTAGGCATGTACAGATCGCATCTGGGACCCCAAAATATCAAATTATCGGGTGTTTTGAGCATGAAACTGAGATATAAAAGGGTACAGAAGATGCATGCACATATCGACATTTGGTTACCTAAAAGATCGATTTTCAGTATGTTTTGGGCCTGTATTTTGAAAATACTCTAACACGGAGTAGGCATGTACCGATCGCTTTTGGGACCCCAAAATGTCGAATTTTCGGGTGTTTTGGGCCTGAATTTGAGATATCGACTTTGGGCACCTAAAATATCGATTTTTAGCACGTTTTGGGCCTATAATTTGAAAATATTCTAGCACTGAGTAGGCATGTACAGATCGCTTCTGGGACCCCAAAATATCGAGTTTTCGGGTGTTTTGAGCCTGAATTAGAGATATAAACGGGTACTGAAGATGCATGCACATATCGACTTTAGGGCACCTAAAATATCGATTTTTAAGCATGTTTTGGGTCTGAATCTTGAAAATACTCTAACACGCACTAGGCATGTATAGATCGCTTTTGGGACTTCAAAATATCGAATTTTCGCGTGTTTAGAGCCTGAATTTGAGATATAAACGGGTACAGTAGATGCATGCACGTATTGACTTTGGGCTCCTAAAATATCGATTTTCAGCATGTTTTAGGCCTGTATTTTGAAAATACTCTAACACGGAGTAGGCATGTACAGATCGCATCTGGGACCGCAAAATATCAAATTTTCGGGTGTTTTGAGCCTGAAACTGAGATATAAAAGGGTACAGAAGATGCATGCACATATCGACTTTTGGTTACCTAAAAGATCGATTTTCAGTATGTTTTGGGCCTGTATTTTGAAAATACTCTAACACGGAGTAGGCATGTACCGATCGCTTTTGGGACCCCAAAATGTCGAATTTTCGGGTGTTTTGGGCCTGAATTTGAGATATCGACTTTGGGCACCTAAAATATCGATTTTTAGCACGTTTTGGGCCTATAATTTGAAAATATTCTAGCACTGAGTAGGCATGTACAGATCGCTTCTGGGACCCCAAAATATCGAGTTTTCGGATGTTTTGAGCCTGAATTAGAGATATAAACGGGTACTGAAGATGCATGCACATATCGACTTTAGGGCACCTAAAATATCGATTTTTAAGCATGTTTTGGGTTTGAATCTTGAAAATACTCTAACACGGAGTAGGCATGTATAGATCGGTTCTGGGACTTCAAAATATCGAATTTTCGGGTGTTTTGAGCCTGAATTTGAGATATAAACGGGTACTGAAGATGCATGCACATATCGACTTTTGGGCACCTAAAATATCGATTGTACAGTACTGTATATGAGGGTCTCACACAGCTTCCCCACTTGAAGCAACATAAACAGAAGACCTTCTGACAATAACAAACACAAGAGGGCCAACCTTCTTACCTCCAATTTCTCACTGTCATCTCTAAACTCAAGAGAAAGAGGGAGAGAAAGTGAGAGAGAGAGAGAGAGTGAGGGAGAGAAAGCAAGAGAGAGAGAGAGAGGAGAATTGGGTGGAGCTTAAACAACTCCACCCCTTTTCAAAAGTACCAGGAACTCCCAATAGAGAATGTATATAAGCAGTGTAGTTTAACTAATATGTAGGATTTCCTAAACTGACTCCCAGGGCTACAAACTGTTTCCATAAGAGAGAAATACAGTCATATAAGACAAGGCATCTAATATAATTCCCTGTATAGAGATAAGTATGTATAAATAAATTAAGCCTAAAGAAACTTGTGAAGTCACTTACCTAAGAACACCACGACGCCGAGCTCGCTACCTAAGACCACAACAACCACAACAACAACAACAACTACTATGACTACAACTCCAGAATAAGGTACTGTATCAGATCCTGAACAAGTTAAAGCCTTAGAGGACTGGTACACGATTTTTAGCATGTTTTGAGCCTATATTTTGAAAGAAATCTAGCACTGAGTAGGCATGTACAGATCGCTTCTGGGACCCTAAAATATCGAATTTTCGGGTGTTTTGAGCATGAATTTGAGATATAAACGGGTACAGAAGATGCATGTACATATTGACTTTGGGCACCTAAAGGTCGATTTTCAGTATGTTTTGGGCCTGTATTTTGAAAATACTCTAACACGGAGTAGGCATGTACAGATCGCTTCTGGGACCCAAAATATCGAATTTTCGGGAGTTTTGGGCCTGAATTTGAGATATCGACTTTGGGCACCTAAAATATCGATATTTAGCATGTTTTAGACCTATATTTTGAAAATATTCTAGAACTGAGTAGGCATGAACAGATCGCTTCTGGGACCCAAAAATATCGAATTTTCTGGTGTTTTGAGCCTGAATTTGATATATAAACGGGTACATATCGACTTTGGACATTTAAAATATTGATTTTTAGCATGTTTTGAGCCTATATTTTGAAAATACTCTAACACGGACTAGGCATGTACAGATCGCATCTGGGACCCCAAAATATCGAATTTTCGGGTGTTTTGGACCTGAATCTGAGATGTCGACTGTGGGCACCTAAAATATCGATTTTTAGCATGTTTTGGGTCTATATATTTAAAATATTCTAGCATTGAGTAGGTATGTACAGATTGCTTCTGGGACCCCAAAATATCGATTTTTCGGGTGTTTTGAGTCTGAATTTGAGATATAAACGGGTACAGAAGATCCATGCACATATCGACTTATGGGCACCTAAAAGATCGATTTTCAGTATGTTTTGGGCCTGTATTTTGAAAATACTCTAACACGGAGTAGGCATGTAGAGATCGCTTCTGGGACCCCAAAATATCGAATTTTCGGGTGTTTTTGGCCTGAATTTGAGATATCGAGTTTGGGCACTTAAAATATTGATTTTTAGCATGTTTTGGACCTATATTTTGAAAATATTCTAGCACTAAATAGGCATGTACAGATCGCTTCTGGGACCGAAAAATACCGAATTTTTGGGGTGTTTTGAGCCTGAATTTGAGATATAAACTGGTACAGAAGCTGCAAGCACATATTGACTCTGAACACTTAAAATATCGATTTTTAGCATGTTTTGAGCCTATATTTTAAAAACATTCTAGAACTGAATTAGATGTACAGATCGCTTCTGGTACCCAAAAATATCAAATTTTTGGGTGTTTTGAGGTTGAATTTGGGATATAAACGGGTGCAGATGATGAATACACATATTGACTTTGGACACCTAAAATATCGATTTTCAGCATGTTTTGGGCCTGTATCTGCGTAGGCATGTACAGATCGCTTCTGGGACCCCAAAATATCGAACTTTCGGGTGTTTGGAGCCTGAATTTGAGATATAATCGGGAACTATCTTGAAAACATTCTAACTAGGAGTAGGCATGTACATATCGCTTCCAGGACCCAAAAAATACCGAATTTTCGGGTGTTTTGAGCCTGAATTTGAGATATAAACGGGTACAGAAGATGCATGCACATATCGACTTTGGACACTTAAAATATCGATTTTTAACATGTTTTCAGCCTATATTTTGAAAACATTCTAGCTCTGAGTAGGCATGTACAGATCGCTTCTGGGACCCAAAAATATCGAATTTTCGGGTGTTTTGAGGTTGAATTTGGGATATAAACGGGTGCAGAAGATGCATACACATATTGACTTTGGGCACCTAAAATTTCGATTTTCAGCTTGTTTTGGGCCTGTATCTAAGTAGGCATGTACAAATCGCTTATGGGAACCCAAAATATTGAATTTTCGCGTGTTTGGAGCCTGAATTTGGGATGTAAACGGGTGCAGAAGATGCATACACAATATTGACTTTGGGCACCTAAAATATCGATTTTCAGCTTGTTTTGGGCCTGTATCTGAGTATGCATGTACAGGTCGCTTCTGGGACCCCAAAATATCGAATTTTCGGGTGTTTTGAGCCTGAATTTGAGATATAAACGGGTACTGAAGATGAATGCACATATCGACTTTTGGGCACCGAAAATATCGATTTTGAGCAGGTTTTGGGTCTGTATCTTGAAAACATTCTAACTAGGAGTAGGCATGTACATATCGCTTCCAGGACCCAAAAAATACCGAATTTTCGGGTGTTTTGAGCCTGAATTTGAGATATAAACGGGTACAGAAGATGCATGCACATATCGACTTTGGACACTTAAAATATCGATTTTTAACATGTTTTCAGCCTATATTTTGAAAACATTCTAGCTCTGAGTAGGCATGTACAGATCGCTTCTGGGACCCAAAAATATCAAATTTTAGGGTGTTTTGAGGTTAAATTTGGGATATAAACGGGTGCAGAAGATGCATACACATATTGACTTTGGGCATCTAAAATATCGATTTTTAACATGTTTTGGGCCTGTATTTGAGTAGGCATGTACTGATCGCTTATGGAAACCCAAAATATCGAATTTTCGGGTGTTTGGAGTCTGAATTTGATATATAAACGGAAATAGAAGATGCATGCACATATCGACCTTTGGGTACCTAAAAGATCGATTTTCATTATGTTTAGGGCCTGTATCTTGAAAACATTATAACTAGGAGTAGGCATGTACAGATCGCTTCTGGGACCCCAAAATATCGTATTTTCGGGTGTTTTGAACCTGAATTTGAGATATAAACGGGTACAGAACATGCATGCACATATCGACTTTTGTGCTCTGAAAATATCGATTTTGAGCATATTTTGGGTCTGTATCTTGAAAACATTCTACCTAGGAGTAGGCATGTACAGATCACTTCCAGGACCCAAAAATACCGAATTTTCGGGTGTTTTGAGGTTGAATTTGGAATATAAACGGGTGCAGAAGATGCATACACATATTAACTTTGGGCACCTAAAATATCGATTTTAGCATGTTTTGGGCATGTATCTGAGAAGGCATGTACAGATCGCTTCTTCGACCCCAAAATATAGAATTTTTCGGGTGTTTGGAGCCTAAATTTGATATATAAACGGGTACAGAAGATGCATGCACATATCGACTTTTGCGCACCTAAAAGATCGATTTTCATTATGTTTTGGGCCTGTATTTTGAAAATACTCTAACACGGAGTAGGCATGTACATATCGCTTCTGGGACCCTAAAATATCGAATTTTCGGGTGTTTGGAGCCTGAATTTGAGATATAAACGGGTACTGAAGATGCAAGCACATATTGACTTTGGACACTTAAAATATCGATTTTTTGCATGTTTTGAGCCTATATTTTGAAAACATTCTAGCACTGAGTAGGCATGTACAGATCGCTTCTGGGACCCAAAAATATCGAATTTTCGGGTGTTTTGAGGTTGAATTTGAGATATAAACGGGTTCAGAAGATGCATACACATATTGATTTTTGGGCACCTAAAATATCGATTTTCAGCATGTTTTGGGCCTGTATCTGAGTAGGCATATACAGATCGCTTCTTCGACCCCAAAATATCGATTTTTCGGGTGTTTGGAGCCTGAATTTAAGATATAAACGGGTACAGAAGATGCATGCACATATCGACTTTTGGGCACCTAAAAGATCAATTTTCAGTATGTTTTGGGCCTGTATTTTGAAAATACTCTAACACGGAGTAGGCATGTACAGATCGCTTCTAGGACCCCAAAATATCGAATTTTCGGGTGTTTTGGGCCTGAATTTGAGATATCGACTTTGGGCACCAAAAATATCGAATTTTAGCATGTTTTGGGCCTGCATTTTGATAATACTCTAGCACTGAGTAGGCATGTACAGATCGCTTCTAGGACCCCAAAATATCGAATTTTCGTTTGTTTGGAGCCTGAATTTAAGATATAAACGGGTACAGAAGATGCATGCACATATCGATTTTTGGGCACCTAAAAGATCGATTTTCAGTATGTTTAGGGCCTGTATTTTGAAAACATTCTAACTAGGAGTAGGCATGTACAGATCGCTTCTAGGACCCACAAATACCGAATTTTTGAGTGTTTTGAGCCTCTATTTGAGATATAAACGGGCACAGAAGATGTATGCACATATCGACTTTGGACACTTAAAATATCGATTTTTAGCATGTTTTGAGCCTATATTTTGAAAACATTCTAGCACTGAGTTAGATGTACTGATCGCTTCTGGTACTGAAAAATATCGAATTTTTGGGTGTTTTGAGGTTGAATTTAGGATATAAACTGGTGCAGAAGATGAATACACATATTGACTTTGGGCACCTAAAATATCGATTTTCAGCATGTTTTGGGCCTGTATCTGTGTAGGCATGTACAGATCTCTTCTGGGACCCCAAAATATCGAATTTTTGGGTGTTTTGAGCCTGAATTTGAGATATAAACGGGTACAGAAGATGCATGCACATATTGACTTTGAACACTTAAAATTTCGATTTTGAGCATGTTTTGAGCCTATATTTTAAAAACATTCTAGCTCTGAGTAGGCATGTACAGATCGCTTCTGGGACTCAAAAATATCGATTTTTCGGGTGTATTGATGTTGAATTTTGGATATAAACGGGTGCAGAAGATGCATACACATATTGACTTTGGGCACCTAAAATATCGATTTTCAGCATGTTTTGGGCCTGTATCTGAGTAGGCATGTACAGATCGCTTCTGGGACCCCAAAATATCGAATTTTCGTGTATTTGGAGCCTGAATTTGAGATATAAACGGGTACAGAAGATGCATGCACATATCGACTTTTGGGCACCCAAAATATCGAATTTTCGGTTGTTTTGAGCCTGAATTTGAGATATAAACGAGTACAGAAGATGCATGCAAATATCGACTTTGGACACTTAAAATATCGATTTTTTGCATGTTTTGAGCCTATATTTTAAAAACATTCTAGCACTGAGTAGGCATGTACAGATCGCTTCTGGGGCCCAAAAATATCGAATTTTTGGGTGTATTGAGCTGTACTGAGGATGTCTCAATATCTCTTTTCAGTTAAGGTCGACCCTTAAAAGCCCGGGTTCGATTCCCGACACGGGAATCATGTATTGAGAATCTCTCAGTATCTCCTCTACACAGTTTCTGTAAACCTTTTAATTTTAAGATTAGTATTTGTGATAAATTGGTGTGATATGTATGAATTTCTGATATATTTGTGTATTGCTTCTGGTAAAGAATATTGTTATTGTTAAACGATAATTTTGTATAATGTGTGACGTGTAGGTGTAGAGTGGTGACGTGGCATCTTGTCGATCCCACCAACTCAAGGTAGTGGCAGCCGTTTGCCTTTACCCTCAGTCAGACGTAGACCTTGAATACGTACGCTTGCCAGCGGTGATGGTTTAAGTGGGAATTTATAGGAATTTGGTGATAATTTTGCATGTTTGTGGGAGCAACATTTCGGGTAAGTTAGTGTTCGCTGTTTGCAGTGAAGTGTTGTGGCGACAGTGTTTATTAGTGATAAATTGTGTTTTTATGTCAGTATCTCATGATCTATAGAAATTAATTACGTTAATTATTATTTTTATAATTGTACTACCTATGTGGATTCGTGTGGTATAGTCTTGTCTATAATAACCATTAATTTAGGTATTGCGTTGCAGTGCTTGTGCAACCTGAGGGTCATGGATTTGATGATTGCTGTTCGAGCAGGCAGTATGGCTGGCGCATATCACCAGTGCGATGTAGTGGAGGCACTGTGTGAGTTTTGTGGTGTTTGTGATAATGCATATAGTATGTTTAGTGATATATTTATATGAATAGTTCATTGAATATCGATTATTAGCTCCATGTATTATTCTGTACGATTGTTAACAGGTTGGACCTTACAATAAAGAGTGTTACTGCCAGTGCTATCTTACATCACCTGGTGAAACAGTCCAACACAAGCCCCAGTCAAAATGGACCAGGATCTGAAGGACAGCCGTGCTGTTGCCAAGCGCAAGTTTACGCGGAAAGTGAACCTGCTGAGGGAGGCACATTCGCAGAATGATCCAATGGCAGTATTGCAAGATATTTACAGTGATGATATTTTAGTGCAGTTCAAAGTGATGGAAGAGATCAATGAAAAGTTGGTAAAGTCTCTTAATTCTAGTGATGAGAACTATGACAAGATGATTGATGAACTTGAGATTTACATTACGGACGTTGAAAGAGTGAAAAACGATGCACATGCAATGATTTCTAAACCTGTAAGTGATTTGCCTAAACTTAGGATGCAACGGCTGACTCCACCACACTTTAACGGTAGCATACGAAAGTATCCCACTTTTTGCAAGGATTATGAACGAATAATGAAACCCGTGTACGAGGATGATCCTTACGTATTGCGGTCTTGCCTATCGGGGGAAGCATTGGAAATCGTGCAAGGTGCAGATGATTCATTTAAAGATATGATGAAAAGATTAGATGACAGATATGGCAACCCATCAAAGCTGGTGGAGGCGGTTTTGAGTGACATTAAAGATCTAAAGCTAGTACCCGAAGGCAGTTCAAAGGGATTCATAGAGATGGTAGATATTGTGGAAAGGGCATACTTAGATCTCAAAAAACTTAAATTGTGTGCTGAGATGAACACGGTCACGATGGTTAGCCACATAGAAAAACTCCTTCCTGCCGTTCAGAAAAGGGAATGGGTGAACATTTTACAAGCTATTACGAATAAAGATAAGTTATTCAGTGAGCTACTACAATATTTGTTGAAAGAAAAGCAGGCACTAGAGTACATGAATTCTGATGTGAGAGTAACTGACAATGCTAGTAAAGCGCGAGTGCATGCCACGAGTTTTGACAGTGAACCTGAATCCTTGACTACTGCAGTAACTAAACTTCAGGGGAAACAAGAGAAAATAGAGGAGTGCATGATTAATCTAACTAAACAAATGTCAACTTTAGCTGAAAATATCCAGAGGACTGAAACTGGAGTGAAGAATTCTAGCGAATGTTGGTACCATGGCACAAATGCTCACGACATCACAAAGTGCTCAGGGTTTCAAAGGCTTGCCAACAATGATAAAATGGATGCTGTGCGGCAAATGGGAGCATGTTTCCGCTGTTTACGTTTAAGACATGTAGGACGTCAGTGCACTCGAAGTGTATCATGTAGTGAATGTGGTAGAAATCACCACTGGATGATCCACAGTTGCCTTTCAAAGCCAGAAGCGCACGCTAGTAGTAATGTACTGTCCTGGAGCAAGGCACTTTTGATGATAAGTTCTGTTTACAGTAATGCCTATCCGATAACAACACTGTGGGACCCGGGTAGTGATATGAATCTAATTACTAATCGCATGGCTAAGCATTTAGGCTTAAAAGGAAGAAGTATAAGTCTGGAGGTCACTAGAGTTGGAAATGTATGCAGCAAGTTTGAAACATTAGAATATCACGTACCACTTAATGATTGTCATGGTAATATACACAACGTCAGAGCGTGTGGTATTTCTGAAATCACATCAGAAGCGCGTCCAGTAGACACAAC
This sequence comes from Petrolisthes cinctipes, assembly GCA_033782935.1. Classification (NCBI taxonomy): domain Eukaryota; kingdom Metazoa; phylum Arthropoda; class Malacostraca; order Decapoda; family Porcellanidae; genus Petrolisthes; species Petrolisthes cinctipes. The sequence goes on along the minus strand of JAWQEG010000467.1, from coordinate 162,632 downwards.
CAGCGTGGCAGCTCTTTGGGGAATCCAGGACAAGGACATCGCACGCCCACATGGTAAAATTGATCTATTGATAGGTACAGATTATTGCAAGTTATTCCCATCAGTTCTGCAAACCGTAGGTGACCTCCAACTTATGCAAGGTCCCTTTGGGTACTGTATTAGAGGTTCACACCCCTTGTTAAATGTCGATTCTGTTAACAATAGTTATGTATATGTAAGGGTGAATCATTTGGCCGGTGTATCCCATGTTAACGATTTACATGTAGAGCCAAAGGAAAGTGTGACAAAAAGACTGCAGGCTTTCTTCGATGTCGAGAGTCTAGGAATCCATTGTAACCCTAAATGTGGTAACTGCAAGTGTGGGAAGTGCCCACTTGGTAGCAACAAGTATAGTGTCAAAGAGGAAAGAGAGTTGGCGCTCATCACAAAGGGACTAAGTCACGACCCAGAAAAAAATCGTTGGATTGCAATTTACCCGTGGATCAAATCTCCGGAAACCTTGCCCAACAACTTATCAGTTTCTCTGGCCAGGTTGCGCTCCACTGAGAAGAGACTTTCCAAAAGAGGAGCAAAATATGCAAAAGCATATAGCGATCAAATGCAGGATATGGTTGCACGTGGAGTGGCTAGGAAACTAACTGACGAGGAGATGAGAAATTATGAAGGCCCTGTACATTACATCCCCCATCATGAGGTGCTGAGACCTGAATCGAAGTCCACTCCCATAAGAATAGTGTTCAACTCATCTGCATCCTACATGGGTCATGTGCTCAATGACTATTATGCCAAGGGTCCTGACGTGCTGAACGACCTATTCGGTATCCTACTTAGATTTCGTGAGAAACCAGTAGCAATAGTAGGGGATATAAGCAAGATGTACAATTCGGTATTAATTTCAGAATTAGACCAAATGACACACAGATTCCTGTGGCGAAACATGAACCCTGACAAAAATCCCGACCATTACTGCCTTCAAACAGTCACCTTCGGGGATAGACCTAGCGGCATAATTGCAATGACAGCCTTGCATAAGACAGCGGAAATGTTGGAGTCAGAATATCCTGAAGCTGCAGCCATGCTTATCCATGACTCGTATGTTGACGACGTCATTCATTCATGTGATACTGTATCAGAAGCCCTTAGAAAACTAACGGACACGGGCGAGATCCTGAAAGTGGGCGGCTTTCAGATAAAGCAATGGGTTATATCTGGCGATCACGATAAAGTAGATGATAAAAAACTGGTAGACACTGAAATGGAAAAGGTTTTAGGAATGAGATGGGAACCAAAGAAGGATCAGTTTATATTTAAAGTAAGCATTAACTTTTCCAAGAAGTACAAGAAAGTTCACACCGAGCCGAACCTCACTGTCGATGATATCCTCAAGAAAGCACCAAATTCTCTGACTAAGAGGATGATCCTGAGCCAAGTAGCCTCTCTATACGACCCTCTTGGTCTAGCTACGCCTTTCACAATGCGGTGTAAGTTATTACTGAGACAACTGATCACACTGAAAAATGAAAATGATGGAGTTGAGTTGGGCTGGGACGACCCAATTCCTTATCAGATGTATAATCAATGGATTTATTTATTCACAGAAATGTATGAGCTGGAAAAAGTGAAGTTCAAAAGATGCGTTAGACCAGATACTGCAGTTGGAAATCCAATTCTTGTTATGTACTCTGATGCCAGTAATGCTGCTTACGCGACGTGTGCATACGTTCGCTTCAAGTTACAGAGTTGTACATACTCATCCCAGTTTCTTGCGGCCAAAAGTAGGGTAGCACCGGTACGACAGATAACTATCCCTAGGCTCGAACTATATGCTGCAGTGCTTTCCGCTAGAATGCGGAAAGTAATTGAGAAAGAAAGTCGTTTTGAGTTTGAAGAAGTGTTACATCTAACTGATTCAATGATCGTACGATCACAAATCCAAAAGGAGTCCCACGGATTTGGGACATTTGTAGCAACCAGAATCGTAGAGATTCAAGCCCTCACAAACACCGATGAATGGTGGTGGACAACCTCTACTGATAATGCTGCCGACTTTGCTACACGACCACAACATCCCTCGAAGATGGGCTCTGATTCTCTGTGGCAGACTGGTCCAAAGTATTTGACACTTTCTAAGGAACAATGGCCAATCAGTCAACCTTGTATACAGGAATTACCCGACAGGAGCTGTATCACACTTACATGCGATGTTAAAATTAACCATGGGCAAGAAGCATCCATAATAGATATCAAATGTTTCAGCTCTTATGAAAGGATGATTAATACTACTGCTATGATTTTGCTTCTTTGTAAACAGAAGTCGTTTAAAGGCCTATTACATAACCTTACATCTGCAGATCTGAAACAAGCAGAAAATTATTGGATAAAAATAGTTCAAAGAGAATTTGCAGGAGATTGGGAAAAGAGATTTAAAAGGTTGGGACCCAGTGTAAATGAAAATGGCATCATCACAGTAGGAGAGAGGATAAGCAAATGGTTAAAAGATGACTGTAACCAAGACAAGTTCATACTACTATCAATATCAAACCCATTCACCATACTATACATACAACACCTACACAACAACGACCATGGAGGGGTGGACTTAACGTTGGCTAAACTTCAAAGAAAATTTTGGGTACCAGGAGCACGTAAAGTGATCAAATTAATTAAAGAGAAGTGTGTAATATGTAAAAAAATAGACAAACCTAGAATGGAACAGCAAATGGGACAGCTTCCCGACAAAAGACTGAAACCTTCCCCTGCATTCTACAACACCGCCTTAGATCTATTTGGCCCTATACTCATTCGGGATACTGTCAAGCGGAGATCAAGAGCAAAAGTCTATGGAGTGATATTTACATGCTTCACTTGTCGAGCTGTCTACCTCGATCTGACGGAAGGTTATGACACAGACAGTTTCTTGAGCACATTTCGTCGTTTCGTCTCGATACGAGGGTACCCTCAAACCATTCATTCTGACATGGGCACTCAGCTGACGGCAGCCAGTAAAGAAATAAGGAATATGATGGGAAAATGGAACACTTCTCAAATCTCTACGTTCAGCTTGAATCAAGGAACGACATGGTCTTTTAATAAATCTGCTAATGCGCCATGGCAAAATGGAATTTGTGAGGCTCTAATAAAGACAGTGAAGAGATTGTTGGTGATAGCTGTTGGGGAGTGCGTGTTAAGCTTTGGCGAGCTTCAGACAGTACTGTTTGAGGTAGCGAACTTACTGAATGAGAGGCCCATTGGATTAAAGCCAGGATATGATATCGATATGGGGGCATACTTATGCCCTAATGATCTGTTGCTTGGAAGATCCAGTAACAAAGTCCCTAGCGGACCCATGGGGAATGAGCCTGATGTTAGAAAACGATTCACTATCATTCAAACCATTGTAACTACATTTTGGAAGCGGTGGATGCGGGACTATTTCCCAACACTATTGGTGAGACACGAGTGGCATACTGAACGAAGGAATTTGCAAAAAGGTGACATCGTACTGGTTCAAGACAATGATTTGGTCAGAGGTAATTGGAGACTAGCGCAGGTATTCCAAGCTAATGCAGGTAAAGATGGGAAAGTCAGAGACGTAGTGCTAAGATACAAGCCTTTATGCAGTAGTGATGAATATAAAGGAAGAAAAGACAGATTGGTGAATAGGTCAGTACATCGACTCGTGTTACTCCTACCCATCGAAGATCAGTAGTGGAAATTACCTGTACCTTGGCAATGTTCGAGGGGGGAGTGTACTGAGAATGTCTCAGTATCTCTTTTCAGTTAAGGTCGACCCTCAAAGCCCGGGTTCGATTCCCGACACGGGAATCATGTATTGAGAATCTCTCAGTATCTCCTCTACACAGTTTCTGTAAACCTTTTAATTTTATGATTAGTATTTGTGATAAATTGGGGAGATATGTATGAATTTCTGATATATTTGTGTATTGCTTCTGTTAAAGAATATTGTTATTGTTAAACGATAATTTTGTATAATGTGTGACGTGTAGGTGTAGAGTGGATCTTGTCGATCCCACCAACTCAAGGTAGTGGCAGCCGTTTGCCTTTACCCTCAGTCAGACGTAGACCTTGAATACGTACGCTCGCCAGCGGTGATGGTTTAAGTGGGAATTTATAGGAATTTGGTGATAATTTTGCATGTTTGTGGGAGCAACATTTCGGGTAAGTTAGTGTTCGCTGTTTGCAGTGAAGTGTTGTGGCGACAGTGTTTATTAGTGATAAATTGTGTTTTTATGTCAGTATCTCATGATCTATAGAAATTAAATACGTTAATTATTATTTTTATAATTGTACTACCTATGTGGATTCGTGTGGTATAGTCTTGTCTATAATAACCATTAATTTAGGTATTGCGTTGCAGTGCTTGTGCAACCTGAGGGTCATGGATTTGATGATTGCTGTTCGAGCAGGCAGTATGGCTGGCGCATATCACCAGTGCGATGTAGTGGAGGCACTGTGTGAGTTTTGTGGTGTTTGTGATAATGCATATAGTATGTTTAGTGATATATTTATATGAATAGTTCATTGAATATCGATTATTAGCTCCATGTATTATTCTGTAGGATTGTTAACAGGTTGGACCTTACAATAAAGAGTGTTACTGCCAGTGCTATCTTACATCACCTGGTGAAACATGAGACTGAATTTGAGATATAAACGGGTGCAGAAGATGCATACACATATTGACTTTGGGAACATAAAATATCGATTTTCAGCATGTTTTGGGCCTGTATCTGAGTAGGCATGTACAGATCGCTTATAAAACCCCAAAATATCGAATTTTCGGGTGTTTTGAGCCAGAATTTGAGATATAAACGGGTACAGAAGATGCATGAACATATCGACTTTTGGGCACCTAAAATATCGATTTTTAGCAAGTTTTGGGCCTATATTTTGAAAATATTCTAGCACTGAGTAAGCATGTACAGATCGCTTCTGGGACCCCAAAATATCGAATTTTCAGGTGTTTTGAGCCTGAATTTGAGATATAAACGGGTACTGAAGATGCATGCACATATCGACTTTTGGGCACCTAAAATATCGATTTTGAGCATGTTTTGGGTCTGTATCTTGAAAACATTCTAACTAGGAGTAGGCATGTACAGTTCGCTTCTAGGACCCAAAATACCGATTTTTCGGTGGTTTTGAGCCTGAATTCGAGATATAAACGGGTACAGAAGATGCATGCACAAATCGACTTTGGACACTTAAAATATCGATTTTTAGCATGTTTTGAGCCTATATTTTGAAAGCATTCTAGCACTGAGTAGGCATGTACAGATCGCTTCTGGGACCCAAAAATATAGAATTTTCGGGTGTTTTGAGTTTGAATTTGGGACATAAACGAGTGCAGAGGATGCATACACATATTGACTTTGGGCACCTAAAATATCGATTTTTAGCATGTTTTGGGGCTGTATTTTGAAAATACTCTAACACGGAGTAGGCATGTACAGATCGCTTCTGGGACCCCAAAATATCGAATTTTCGGGTGTTTTGAGCTAGAATTTGAGATATAAACGGTTCCAGAAGATGCATGCATATATCAACATTGGACACTTAAAATATCGATTTTTAGCTTGTTTTGAGCCTATATTTTGAAAACAATCTAGAACTGAGTAGGCATGTACAGATCGCTTCTGGGATCCAAAAATATCGATTTTCGGATGTTTTGAGGTTGAATTTGGGATATGAACGGGTGCAGAAGATGAATACACATATTGACTTTGGGCACCTAAAATATTCGTTTTCAGCATGTTTTAGGCCTGTATCTGAGTAGGCATGTACAGATCGCTTCTGGGACCCCAAAATATTGAATTTTCGGGTGTTTGGAGCCTGAATTTGAGATATTAACGGGTACTGAAGATGAATGCACATTTAAACTTTTGGGCACCTAAAATATCGATTTCGAGTATGTTTTGGGTCTGTATCTTGAAAACATCCTAACTAGGAGTAGGCATGTACAGATCAATTCTAGGACCCCTAAATATCGAATTTTCGGGCGTCTTGGGCCTGAATTTGAGATATCGACTTTGGGCACCTAAAATTTCGATCTTTAGCATGTTTTGGGCCTATATTTTGAAAATATTCTAGCACTGAGTAGGCATTTACACATTGCTTCTGGGACCCCAAAATATTGAATTTTCGTGTGTTTTGAGCCTGAATTTGAGATATAAACGGGTACAGAAGATGCATGCACATATTGACTATGAGCACCTAAAATATCGATTTTCAGCATGTTTTTTACCTGTATCTTGAAAATACTCTAACACGGAGTAGGCATGTACAGATCGCTTCTTGGACCCCAAAATATCGAATTTTCAGGTGTTTTGAGCCTGAATTTAAGATATAAACGGGTACTGAAGATGCATGCACATATCGAATTTTGGGCACCTAAAATATCGATTTTGAGCATGTTTTGGGTCTGTATCTTGAAAACATTCTAACTAGAAGTAAGCATGTACACATCGCTTCTGGGACCCCAAAATATCGAATTTCGGGGTGTTTTGGGCCTGAATTGGAGATATCGACTTTATGCACCTAAAATATCGATTTTAACATGTTTTGGGCCCATATTTTGAAAATATTCTAGCACTGAGTAGGCATGTACAGATCGCTTCTTGGACCCCAAAATATCGAATTTTCAGGTGTTTTGAGCCTGAATTTGAGATATAAACGGGTACTGAAGATGAATGCACATATCGAATTTTCGGCACCTAAAATATCGATTTTGAGCATGTTTTGGGTCTGTATCTTGAAAACATTCTAACTAGGAGTAGGCATGTACAGTTCGCTTCTAGGACCCAAAATACCTAATTTTCGGGTGTTTTGAGTCTGAATTTCAGATATAAACGGGTACAGAAGATGCATGCACATATCGACATTGGACACTTATAATATCGATTTTTAGCATGTTTTGAGCCTATATTTTGAAAGCATTCTAGCACTGAGTAGGCATGTACAGATCGCTTCTGGGACCCAAAAATATAGAATTTTCGGGTGTTTTGAGTTTGAATTTGGGACATAAACGGGTGCAGAGTTTGCATACACATATTGACTTTGGGCACCTAAAATATCGATTTTTAGCATGTTTTGGGGCTGTATTTTGAAAATACTCTAACACGGAGTAGGCATGTACAGATCGATTCTGGGACCCCAAAATATCGAATTTTCGGGTGTTTTGGACCTGAATTTGAAATATCGACTTTGGGCACCTAAAATATCGATTTTTAGCATGTTTTGGGCCTATATTTTGAAAATATTCTAGCACTGAGTAGGCATGTACAGATCGCTTCTGGGACCCCAAAATATCGAATTTTCGGATGTTTTGAGCCTGAATTTGAGATATAAACGGGTATAGAAGATGCATGCATATATCAACTTTGGACACTTAAAATATCGATTTTTAGCATGTTTTGAGCCTATATTATGAAAACATTCTAGAACTGAGTAGGCATGTACAGATCGCTTCTGGGACCCAAGAATATCGATTTTCGGATGTTTTGAGGTTGAATTTGGGATATGAACGTGTGCAGAAGATGCATACACATATTGACTTTAGGCACTTAAAATATTCGTTTTCAGCACGTTTTAGGCCTGTATCTGAGTAGGCATGTACAGATCGCTTCTGGGACCCCAAAATATCGAATTTTCGGGTGTTTGGAGCCTGAATTTGAGATATTAATGGGTACTGAAGATGAATGCACATATAGACTTTTGGGCACCTAAAATATCGATTTTGAGTATGTTTTGGGTCTGTATCTTGAAAACATCCTAACTAGGAGTAGGCATGTACAGATCAATTCTAGGACCCCTAAATATCGAATTTTCGGGCGTCTTGGGCCTGAATTTGAGATATCGACTTTGGGCACCTAAAATATCGATTTTCAGCATGTTTTGGACCTGTATCTTGAAAATACTCTAACACGGAGTAGGCATGTACAGATCGCGTCTTGGACCCCAAAATATCGAATTTTCAGGTGTTTTGAGCCTGAATTTAAGATATAAACGGATACTGAAGATGCATGCACATATCGAATTTTGGGCACCTAAAATATCGATTTTGAGCATGTTTTGGGTCTGTATCTTGAAAACATTCTAACTAGGAGTAGGCATGTACACATCGCTTCTGGGACCCCAAAATATCGAATTTCGGGGTGTTTTGGGCCTGAATTGGAGATATCGACTTTATGCACCTAAAATATCGATTTTAACATTTTTTGGGCCCATATTTAGAAAATATTCTAGCACTGAGTAGGCATGTACAGATCGCTTCTTGGACCCCAAAATATCGAATTTTCAGGTGTTTTGAGCCTGAATTTGAGATATAAACGGGTACTGAAGATGAATGCACATATCGAATTTTCGGCACCTAAAATATCGATTTTGAGCATGTTTTGGGTCTGTATCTTGAAATCATTCTAACTAGGAGTAGGCATGTACAGTTCGCTTCTAGGACCCAAAATACCTAATTTTCGGGTGTTTTGAGTCTGAATTTGATATATAAACGGTTACAGAAGATGCATGCACATATCGACATTGGACACTTATAATATCGATTTTCAGCATGTTTTGGGCATGTATTTTGAAAATACTCTAACACGGAGTAGGCATGTACAGATCGCTGTTGGGACTCCAAAATATCGAATTTTCGGGTGTTTTGGGCCTGAATTTGAGATATCGACCTTAGCCACCTAAAATATCGATTTTTAGCATGTTTTGGGTATATATTTTGAAAATATACTTGCACTGAGTAGGCATGTACAGATCGCTTCTGGGACCCCAAAATATCGAATTTTCGGAGTTTTGAGCCTGAATTTGAGATATAAACGGGTAAAGAAGATGCATGGACATATTGACTTTCGGCACCTAAAATATCGATTTTCAGCATGTTTTGGGCCTGTATTTTGAAAATACTTTAACACGGAGTAGGCATGTACAGATCGCTTCTGGTACCCCAAAATATCGAATTTTCGGGTGTTTTTAACCTGAATTTGAGATATAAATGGGTGCAGAAGATGCATACACATATTGACTTTGGGCACCTAAAATATCGATTTTCAGCATGTTTTGGGCCTATATTTTGAAAACATTCTAGCACTGAGTAGGCATGTACAGACCGCTTCTGGGACCCAAAAATATCGAATTTTCGAGGTTCAATTTGGGATATTAACGGGTGCAGAAGATTCATACTCATATTGACTTTGGGCACCTAAAATATCGATTTTCAGCATGTTTTGGGGATGTATCTGAGTAAGCATGTACATATCGCTTCTAGGACCCAAAAATACCTAATTTTCGGGTGTTTTGAGCCTGAATTTCAGATATAAACGGGTACAGAAGATGCATGCACATATCGACTTTGAACACTTAAAATATCGATTTTTAGCATGTTTTGAGCCTATATTTTTAAAACATTCTAGCACTCAGTAGGCATGTACAGACCGCTTCTGGGACCCAAAAATATCGAATTTTCGGGTGTTTTGAGGTTGAATTTGGGATATAAACGGGTGTAGAAGATGCATACACATATTGACTTTGGGCACCAAAAATATCGATTTTCGGCATGTTTTGGGCCTGTATTTTGGAAACACTAACACGGAGTAGGCATGTACAGATCGCATCAGGAACCCCAAAATATCGAATTTTCGGGTGTTTTGGGCCTGAATTTGAGATATCGACTTTGGGCACCTAAAATATCGATTGTTAGCATGTTTAGGTATATATTTTGAAAATATACTAGCACTGAGTAGGCATGTACAGATCGCTTCTGGGACCCCAAAATATCAAATTTTCGGTGTTTTGAGCCTGAATTTGAGATATAAACGTGTACAGAAGATTCATGCACATATTGACTTTGGGCACCTAAAATATCAATTTTCTGCATGTTTTGGGCCTGTATTTTTAAAATACTTTAACACGGAGTAGGCATGTACAGATCGCTTCTGGGACCCCAAAATATCGAATTTTCAGGTGTTTTGAGCCCGAATTTGAGATAAAAAGGGGTACTGAAGATAAATGCACATATCGACTTTTGGGCACCTAAAATATCGATTTTTAGCATGTTTTGGGCCTATATTATGAAAATATTCTAGAACTGAGTAGGCATGTACAGATCGCTTCTGGGACCCCAAAATATCGAATTTTCGGGTGTTTTGAGCCTGAATTTGTGATATAAACGGGTACAGAAGATGCATGCACATATCGACTTTGGACAAATAAAATATCGATTTTTAGCATGTTTTAAGCCTATATTTTGAAATCATTCTAGCACTGAGTAGGCTTGTACAGATCGCTTCTGGGACCCAAAAATATCGAATTTTCGGGTGTTTGGAGCCTGAATTTGAGATACAAACGGGTACAGAAGATGCATGAACATATCGACTTTTGGGCACCTAAAAGATCGATTTTCAGTATGTTTTTGGCCTGTATTTTGAAAATACTCTAACATGGAGTAGGCATGTACAGTTCGCTTTTGGAACCCCAAAATATCGAATTTTCGGGTGTTTTGGGCTTGAATTTGAGATATCGAATTTGGGCACCTAAAATATAGATTTTTAGCATGTTTTGGGCCTAAATTTAAAAAAAATTCTAGCACTGAGTAGGCATGTACAGATCGCTTCTGGGACCCCAAAATATCGAATTTTCGGGTGTTTGGAGCCAGAATTTGAGATATAAACGGGGACAGAAGATGCATGCACATATCGACTTTTTGGCACTTAAAATATCGATTTTCTGTATGTTTTGGGCCTGTATTTTGAAAATAATCTAACACATAGTAGGCATGTACAGATCGCTTCTGGGACCCCAAAATATCGAATTTTCGGGTGTCTTAGGCCTGAATTTGAGATATCGACTTTGGGCACCTAAAATATCGATTTTTAGCATGTTTTGGGCCTATATTATAAAAAAAATTCTAGCACTGAGTAGGCATGTACAGATCGCTTCTAGGACCCAAAAATATCGAATTTTTGGGTGTTTTGAGCCTGATTTGAGATATAAAAGGGTACAAAAGATGCATGCACATATCGACTTTGGACACTTAAAATATCGATTTTCAGCATGTTTTGGGCATGTATTTTAAAAATACTCTAACACGGTGTAGGAATGTACAGTTCGCTTCTGGAACCCCAAAATATCGAATTTTCGAGTGTTTTGGGCCTGAATTTGAGATATCGACTTTGGGCACCTAAAATATCGATTTTTAGCATGCTTTGGGCCTATATTTTGATAATATTCTAGCACTAAGTAGGCATGTAGAGATCGCTTGTGGGACCCAAAAATATCGAATTTTCGGGTTTTTTCAGGTTGAATTTGGGATATAAACGGGTGCAGAAGATGCATAAACATATTGACTTTGGTCACCTAAAATATCGATTTTCAGCATGATTTGGGCCTGTATTTTGAAAATACTCTAACACGGAGTAGGCAAGTACAGATCGCTTCTGGGACCCCAAAATATCGAATTTTCGGGTGTTTGGAGCCTGAATTTCAGATATAAACGGGTACAGAAGATGCATCCACATATCGACTTTTGGGCACCTAAAAGATCGATTTTCAGCATGTTTTGGGCCTGTATTTTGAAAATACTCAAACACGGAGTAGGCAAGTACAGATCGCTTCTAGGACCCAAAAATATCGAATTTTCGGGTGTTTGGAGCCTGAATTTGAGATATAAACGGGTACAGAAGATGCATCCACATATTGACTTTTGGGCACCTAAAAGATCGATTTTCAGTATGTTTTGGGCCTGTATATTAAAAATACTCTAACACGGAGTAGGCATGTACAGATCGCTTCTGGGACCCAAAAATATCGAATTTTCGGGTGTTTGGAGCCTGAATTTGAGATATAAACGGGTACAGAAGATGCATCCACATATTGAATTGGGGAACCTAAAATATCGATTTTCAGCATGTTTTGGGTCTGTATCTTGAAAACATTCTAGCTAGGAGTAGGCATGTACAGATCGCTTCTAGGACTTAGAAATACCGAATTTTCGGGTGTTTTGAGCCTGAATTTGAGATATAAACGGGTACAGAAGATGCATGCACATATCGACTTTTGGGCACCTAAAATATCGATTTTCTGTATGTTTTGGGCCTGTATATTGAAAATACTCTAACACGGAATCGACATGTACAGATCGCTTTTGGGACCCCAAATTATCGAATTTTCGGGTGTTTTGTGTCTGAATTTGAGATATCGACTTTGGGCACATAAAATGACGATTTTTATCATGTTTTGGGCCTATATTTTGAAAATATTCTAGCACTAAGTAGGCATGTACAGATCGATTCTGGGACCCCAAAATATCGAATTTTCGAGTGTTTTGAGCCTGAATTTGAGATATAAACGGGTACAGAAGATGCATGCACATATCGACTTAGGACACGTGAAATATCGATTTTTAGCATGTGTTGAGCCTATATTTTGAAAACTTTCTAGCACTGAGTATTCATGTACAGAGAGCTTCTGGGTCCCAAAAATATCGAATTTTCGGGGTGTTTTGAGGTTGAATTTGGGATATAAACGGGTGCAGAAGATGCATGCACATATCGACTTTGGGGCACCTAAAATATCGATTTTCTGTATGTTTTGGGCCTGTATTTTGAAAATACTCTAACACGGAGTAGGCAAGTACAGATTGCTTCTGGGACCCCAAAATATCGAATTTTCGGGTGTTTGGAGCCTGAATTTGAGATATAAACGGGTACAGAAGATGCATCCACATATCGACTTTTGGGCACCTAAAATATCGATTTTGAGCATGTTTTGGGTCTGTTTCTTGAAAACATTCAAACTTGGAGTAGGCATGTACATTTCACTTCTAGGACCCAAAATACCGAATTTTCGGGTGTTTTGAGATTGAATTTGAGATATAAACGGGTACAGAAGATGCATGCACATATTGACTTTGGACACTTATAATATCGATTTTAGCATGTTTTGAGCTTATGTTTTGAAAACATTCTAGCACTGAGTATGCATATACAGATCGCTTCTGGGACCCCAAAATATCGAATTTTCGGGTGTTTGGAGCCTGAATTTGAGGTATAAACGGGTACAGAAGATGCATCCACATATTAACTTTTGGGCACCTAAAAGATCGATTTTCAGTATGTTTTGGGCCTGTATATTGAAAATACTCTAACATAGACTAGGCATGTACAGATCGCTTCTGGGACCCCAAAATATCGAATTTTCGGGTGTCTTAGGCCTAAATTTGAGATATCGACTTTGGGCACCTAAAATATCGATTTTTAGCATGTTTTGGGCCTATATTATGAAAATATTCTAGCACTGAGTAGGCATGTACAGATCGCTTCTGGGACCCCAAAATATCGAATTTTCGGGTGTTTTGAGCATGAATTTGTGATATAAACGGGTACAGAAGATGCATGCACATATCGACTTTGGACACTTAAAATATTGATTTTTAGCATGTTTTGAGCCTATATTTTGAAAACATTCTAGCACTGAGTAGGCTTGTACAGATCGCTTCTGGGACCCAAAAATATCGAATTTTCGGGTGTTTGGAGCCTGAATTTGAGATATAAACGGGTACAGAAGACGCATCCACATATCGACTTTTGGGCACCTAAAAGATCGATTTTCAGTATGTTTTTGGCCTGTATATTGAAAATACTCTAACACGGAGTAGGCATGTACAGATCGCTTCTGGGACCACAAAATATCGAATTTTTTGGGTGTTTTGGGCTTGAATTTGAGATATCGCCTTTGGGCACCTGAAATATCGATTTTTAGCATGTTTTGGGCCTATATTATAAAAAAAATTCTAGCACTGAGTAGGTATGTACAGATCGCTTCTAGGACCAAAAAATATCGAATTTTCGGGTGTTTTGAGCCTGAATTTGAGATATAAAAGGGTACAAAAGATGCATGCACATATCGACTTTGGACACATAAAATATCGATTTTCAGCATGTTTTGGGCCTGTATTTTAAAAATACTCTAACACGGAGTAGGCATATACAGTTCGCTTCTGGAACCCCAAAATATCGAATTTTCGAGTGTTTTGGGCCTGAATTTGAGATATCGACTTTGGGCACCTAAAATATCGATTTTTAGCATGTTTTGGGCCTATATTTTGATAATATTCTAGCACTAAGTAGGCATGTACAGATCGCTTGTGGGACAAAAAAATATCGAATTTTCGGGTGTTTTGAGGTTGAATTTGGGATATAAACGGGTGCAGAAATGCATAAACATATTGACTTTGGTCACCTAAAATATCGATTTTCAGCATGTTTTGGGACTGTATTTTGAAAATACTCTAACACGGAGTAGGCAAGTACAGATCGCTTCTGGGACCCCAAAATATCGAATTTTCGGGTGTTTGGAGCCTGAATTTGAGATATAAACGGGTACAGAAGATGCATCCACATATCGACTTTTGGGCACCTAAAAGATTGATTTTCAGCATGTTTTGGGCCTGTATTTTGAAAATACTCTAACACGGAGTAGGCAAGTACAGATCGGTTCTACGACCCAGAAATACCGAATTTTCGGGTGTTTGGAGCCTGAATTTGAGATATAAACGGGTACAGAAGATGCATCCACATATTGAATTGGGGAACCTAAAATATCGATATTCAGCATGTTTTGGGTCTGTATCTTGAAAACATTCTAGGTAGGAGTCGACATGTACAGATCGCTTCTGGGACCAAAAATTATCGAATTTTCAGGTGTTTTGGGTCTGAATTTGAGATATCGACTTTGGGCACCTAAAATGACGATTTTTAGCATGTTTTGGGCCTATATTTTGAAAATATTCTAGCACTAAGTAGGCATGTACAGATCGCTTCTGGGACCCCAAAATATCGAATTTTTGAGTGTTTTGAGCATGAATTTGAGATATAAACGGGTACAGAAGATGCATGCACATATCGACTTAGGACACTTGAAATATCGATTTTTAGCATGTGTTAAGCCTATATTTTGAAAACTTTCTAGCACTGAGTAGGCATGTACAGATCGCTTATGGGACCCAAAAATATCGAATTTTCGGGTGTTTTGAGGTTAAATTTGGGATATAAACGGGTGCCGAAGATGCATGCACATATCGACTTTGGGGCACCTAAAATAACGATTTTCTGTATGTTTTAGGCCTGTATTTTAAAAATACTCTAACACGGAGTAGGCATGTACAGATCGCTTCTGGGACCCCAAAATATCGAATTTTCGGATGTTTTGGACCTGAATTTGAGATATCGACTTTGGGCACCTAAAATATCGATTTTCAGCATGTTTTGGGCCTGTATTTTGAAAATACTCTAACACGGAGTAGGCATGTACAGATCGTTTCTGGGACCTAAAAATATCGAATTTCCGGGTGTTTTGAGCCTGAATTTAAAATATAAACAGGTACTGAAGATGTATGCACATATCGTCTTTTGGGAACCTAAAATATCGATTTTGAGCAAGTTTTGGGTCTGTAACTTGAAAACATTCTAACTAGGAGTAGACATGTACAGATCGCTTCTAGGACCCAAAAATACCGAATTTTCGGGTGTTTTGAGGTTGAATTTTGGATATAAACGGGTGCAGAAGATGCATACACATATTGACTTTGTGCACCAAAAATATTGATGTTCAGCATGTTTTGGGCCTGTATCTGAGTAGGCATGTATAGATCGCTTCTGGAACCCAAAAATATCGAATTTTCGGGTGTTTGGAGCCTGAATTTGGGATATAAACGGGTGCAGAAGATGCATACATATATTAACTTTGGGCACCTAAAATATCAATTATCAGCATGTTTTGGGCCTGTATCTGAGTAGGAATGTACAGATCGTTT
Organism: Petrolisthes cinctipes; assembly: GCA_033782935.1. Taxonomy (NCBI): domain Eukaryota; kingdom Metazoa; phylum Arthropoda; class Malacostraca; order Decapoda; family Porcellanidae; genus Petrolisthes; species Petrolisthes cinctipes. The sequence continues at coordinate 146,794 of JAWQEG010000467.1, read as the reverse complement.
CTGGGACCCCAAAATATCGAATTTTCGGGTGTTTGGAGCCTGAATTTGGGATATAAACGGGTACAGAAGATGCATGCACATATCGACTTTTGGGCACCTAAAATATCGATTTTCTGTATGTTTTGAGCCTGTATTTTGAAAATACTCTAACATGGAGTAGGAATGTACAGATCGCTTCTGGGACCCCAAAATATCGATTTTCGGGTGTTTTGGGCCTGAATTTGAGATATCGACTTTGGGCACCTAAAATATCGATTTTTAGCATGTTTTGGGCCTATATTTTGAAAATATTCTAGCACTGAGTAGGCATGTAAAGATCTCTTCTGGGACCCCAAAATTTCGAATTTTCGGGTGTTTTGAGCCTGAATTTGAGATATAAACGGGTACAGAAAATGCATGCACATATTTACTTTGGGCACCTATAATATCGATTTACAGCATGTTTTGGGCCTGTATTTTGAAAATACTCTAACACGGAGTAGGCATGTACAGATCGCTTCAGGGACCCCAATATTTTGAATTTTCGGGTGTTTTGGGCCTGAATTTGAGAAATCGAATTTGGGCACTTAAAATATCGATTTTTAGCATGTTTTGGGCCTATATTTCGAAAATATTCTAGCACTGAGTAGGCATGTACAGATCGCTTCTGGGACCCCAAAATATCGAATTTTCGGGTGTTTTGAGCTTGAATTTGAGATATAAACGGGTACAGAAAATGCATGCACATATTGGCTTTGGGCACCTAAAATATCGATTTTCAGCATGTTTCGGGCCTATATTTTGAAAATACTCTAACACGGAGTAGGCATGTACAGATCGCTTCTGGGACCCAAAAATTTCGATTTTTCGGGTGTTTTGAGCCTGAATTTGAGATATAAACAGGTACTGAAGATGCATGCACATATCGACTTTTAGGCACCTAAAATATCGATTTAGAGCATGTTTTGGGTCTGTATCTTGAAAACATTCTAACTAGGAGTAGGCATGTACAGATGGCTTCTAGGACCCAAAAAAAAAGAATTTTTGGGTTTTTTGAGCCTGAATTTGAGATATAAACGGGTACAGAATATGCATGCACATATCGACTTTGGACACTTAAAATATCGATTTTTAGCATGTTTTGAGCCTATATTTTGAAAACATTCTAGCACTGAGTAGGCATGTACAGATTGCTTCTGGGACCCAAAAATATCGAATGGTCGGGTGTTTTGAGGTTTAATTTGGGATATAAACGGGTGCAGAAGATGAATACACATATCGACTTTGGGCACCTAAAATATCGATTTTCAGCATGTTTTGGGCATGTATATGAGAAGGCATGTACAGATCGCTTCTGGGACCCCAAAATATCGAATTTTCGGGTGTTTGGAGCCGGAATTTGAGATATAAATGGGTTCAGAAGATGCATGCACATATCGACTTTTGGGCACCTAAAATATCGATTTTCTGAATGTTTTGGGTCTGTATTTTGAAAATACTCTAACATGGAGTAGAAATGTACAGATCGCTTCTGGGACCCCAAAATATCGATTTTCGGGTGTTTTGGGCCTGAATTTGAGATATCGACTTTGGGCACCTAAAATATCGATTTTTAGCATGTTTTGGGCCTATATTTTGAAAATATTCTAGCACTGAGTAGGCATGTAAAGATCTCTCATGGGACCCCAAAATTTCGAATTTTCGTGTATTTTGAGCCTGAATTTGAGAAATAAACGGGTACAGAAAATGCATGCACATATTGACTTTGGGCACCTATAATATCGATTTTCAGCATGTTTTGGGCCTGTATTTTGAAAATACTCTAACACGGAGTAGGCAAGTACAGATTGCTTCTAGGACCCAAAAATACCGAATTTTCGGGTGTTTTGAGCCTGAATTTGATATATAAACGGGTACAGAAGATGAATGCACATATCGACTTTGGACACTTAAAATATCGATTTTTAGCATGTTTTGAGCCTATATTTTTGAAACATTCTAGCACTGAGTAGGCATGTCCAGATCGTTTCTAGGACCCAAAAATATCAAATTTTCTTGTGTTTTGAGGTTGAATTTGGGATATAAACGAGTGCAGAAGACGCATACATATATTGAATTTGGGCACCTAAAATATCGAATTTCAGCATGTTTTGGGCCTTTATTTTGAAAATATTCTAGTACTAAGTAGGCATGTACAGATCACTTCTGGAACCCCAAAATATCGAATTTTCGGGTGTTTTGAGCCTGAAATTGAGATATAAATGGGTACAGAAGATGCATGCATATATCGACTTTCGGGCACCTAAAATATCAATTTTCTGTATGTTTTAGGCCTGTATTTTGAAAATACTCTAACACGGAGTAGGCATGTACAGTTCGCTTCTGGGACCCTAAAATATCGAATTTTCGGGTGTTTTGGGCCTGAATTTGAAATATCGACTTTGGGCACCTAAAATATCGATTTTTAGTATGTTTTGCTCCTATATTTTGAAAATATTCTAGCACTAAGTAGGCATGTACAGATCATTTCTGGGACCCCAAAATATCGAATTTTCGAGTGTTTTGAGGATGAATTTGAGATATAAACGGGTACAGAAGATGCATGAACATATCGACTTTGGGCCCCTTAAAATATCGATTTTGAGCATGTTTTGAGCCTATATTTTGAAAACATTCTAGCACTGAGTAGGCATGTACAGATCGCTTCTGGGACCCAAAAATATCGAATTTTCGGGTGTTTTGAGCCTGAATTTGATATATAAAAGGGTACACAAAATGCATGCACATATTGACTTTGAGCACCCAAAATATCGATTTTTAGCATATTTTAGGTCTATATTTTGAAAATATTCTAGCACTAAGTAGGCATGTACAGATCGCTTCTGGGACCCCAAAATATCGAATTTTCGGGAGTTTTAAGCCTGAATTTGAGATATAAACGGGTACAGAAGATGCATGCACATATCGACTTTGGTCACTTAAAATATAGATTTTTAGCATGTTTTGAGCCTATATTTTGAAAACATTCTAGCACTAAATAGGCATGTACAGATCGGTCTTGGGACCCAAAAATATCGAATTTTCGGGTGTTTTGAGGTAGAATTTGGGATATAAACGGGTGCAGAAGATGCATACACATATTGACTTTGTACAATTAAAATATCGATTTTCAGCATGTTTTGGGCGTGTATCTGAGTAGGCATGTACAGATCGCTTCTGGGACCCCAAAATATCGAATTTTCGGGTGTTTGGAGAATGAATTTGAGATATAAACGGGTACAGATGATGATGCATATACATATCGACTTTTGGGCACTTAAAAGATCGATTTTCTGTATGTTTTGGGCCTGTATTTTGAAAATACTCTAACACGGAGTAGGCATGTACAGATCGCTTCTGGGATCCCATAATATCGACTTTCGGGTGTTTTGGGCCTGAATTTGAGATATCGACTTTCGGCACCTAAAATATCGATTTTCAGCATGGTTTGGGCCTATTTTTTGAAAATATTATAGCACTGAGTAGGCATGTACAGGTCGCTTCTGGGACCACAAAATATCGAATTTTCGGGTGTTTTGAGCCTGAATTTGAAATATAAACAGGTACTGAAGATGCATACACATATCGACTTTTGGGGACCTAAAATATCGATTTTGAGCATGTTTTGGTGTGTATCTTGAAAACATTCTAACTAGGATTAGGCATGTACAGATCGCTTCTATTACCCAAAAATACCGAATTTTCGGGTGTTTTGAGCCTGAATTTAAGATATAAACGGGTACAGAATATGTATGCACATATCGACTTTGAACATTTAAAATATCGATTTTTAACATGTTTTGTGCCTTTATTTTAAAAACATTCTAGCACTGAGTAGGCATGTACAGATAGCTTCTGCGAACCAAAAATATCGAATTTTCGGGTGTTTTGAGGTTGAATTTGAGATATAAACGAGTGCAGAAGATACATACACATATTGACTTTGGGCACCTAAAATATCGATTTTCAGCATGTTTTGGGCTTGTATCTGAGTAGGCATGTACAGATCACTTCTGGAACCCCAAAATATCGAATTTTCGGGTGTTTGGAGCCTGAATTTGAGATATAAACGGGTACAGAAGATGCATGCACATATCGACTTTTGGGCACCTAAAATATCGATTTTCTGTATGTTTTGGGCCTGCATTTTGAAAATACTCTATCACGGAGTAGGCATGTATACATCACTTCTGGGACGCAAAAATATCGAATTCTCGGGTGTTTTGAGGTTGAATTTGAGATATAAACGAGTGCAGAAGATGCATACAATTATTGACATTGGGCACCTAAAATATCGATTTTCAGCAAGTTTTGGGCCTGTATCTGAGTAGGCATGTACAGATCGCTTCCGGGACCCCAAAATATCGAATTTTCGGGTGATTGGAGCCTGAATTTGAGATATAAACGGGTACAGAAGATGCATGCATGCAGTATGTTTTGGGCCTGTATTTTGAAAATACTCTAACACGGAGTAGGCATGTACAGTTTGCTTCTGGGACCCCAAAATATCGAATTTTCGGGTGTTTTGGGCCTGAATTTGATATATCGACTTTGGGCACCTAAATTATCGATTTTTAGTATGTTTTGGGCCTATATTTTGAAAATATTCTAGCACTAAGTAGGCATGTACAAATTGCTTCTGAGACCCAAAAATATTGGATTTTAGGGTGTTTTGAGGTTGAATTTGGGATATAAACGGGTGCAGAAGATGCATACACATATTGACTTTGGTCACCTAAAATATCGATTTTTAGCATGTTTTGAGCCTATATTTTGAAAACATTCTAGCACTGAGTAGACATGTACAGATCGCTTCTGCGACCCAAAAATATAGAATTTTTGGGTGATTTGAGGTTGAACTTGGGATATAAACGGGTGCAGAAGATGCATACACATATTGACTTTGGTCACCTAAAATATCGATTTTCAGCATGTTTTGGGCCTGTATCTGAGTAGGCATGTACAGATCGCTTCTGGGACTCCAAAATATCAAATTTTCGGGTGTTTGGAGCCTGAGTTTGAGATATAAACGGATACAGAAGATGCATGCACATATCGACTTTTGGGCACCTAAAAGATCGATTTTCAGTATGTTTTGGGCCTGTATTTTGAAAATACTCTAACACGGAGTAGGCATGTATACATCGCTTCTGGGACCCCAAAATATCGAATTTTCGGGTGTTTTGGGCCTGAATTTGAAATATCGACTTTGGGCACCTAAAATATCGATTTTTAGCATGTTTTGCTCCTATATTTTGAAAATATTCTAGCACTAAGTAGGCATGTACAGATCATTTCTGGGACCCCAAAATATCGAATTTTCGAGTGTTTTGAGGATGAATTTGAGATATAAACGGGTACAGAAGATGCATGAACATATCGACTTTGGGCCCCTTAAAATATCGATTTTGAGCATGTTTTGGGTCTGCATCATGGAAACATTATAACTAGGAGTAGGCATGTACAGATCGCTTCTTGGACCCAAAAATACCGAATTTTCGGGTGTTTTGATCCTGAATTTGAGATACAAACGGGTACAGAAGATGCATGCACATATCGACTTTGGACACTTAAAATATCGATTTTTAGCATGTTTTGAGCCTATATTTTGAAAACATTCTAGCACTGAGTAGGCATGTACAGATCGCTTCTGGGACCCAATAATATCGAATTTTCGGGTGTTTTAATGTTGAATTTAAGATATAAACGAGTGCTTAGGATGCATACACATATTGACTTTGTGCACATAAAATATCGATTTTCAGTATGTTTTGGGCCTGTATCTGTGTAGGCATGTACAGATCGCTTCTGGGACCCCAAAATATCGAATTTTCGGGTGTTTTGAGCCTGAATTTGAGATATAAACGGGTACATAAAATACATGTACATAATTTATTGACTTTGGGCACCTAAAATATCGATTTTCAGCATGTTTTAGGCCTGTAATTTGAAAATACTATAAGACGGAGTAGGCATGTACAGATCGCTTCTAGGACCCAAAAATACCGAATTTTCGGATGTTTTGAGGTTCAATCTGGGATATAAATGGGTGCAGAAGATGCATACACATATTGACTTTGTGCACCTAAAATATCAATTTTTAGTAAATTTTGGGCCTGTATTTTGAAAATACTCTGACACGGAGTAGGCATGTACAGATCGCTAGTGGGACCCCAAAATATCGAATTTTCGGGTGTTTTGGGCTTGAATTTGAGATATCGACTTTGGGCACCTAAAATATCGATTTTTAGCATGTTTTGGGCCTATATTTTGAAAATATTCTAGCACTGAGTAGACATGTACAGATCGTTTCTGGGAAACCAAAATATCGAATTTTCGGGTGTTTTGAGCCTGAATTTGAGATATAAACGGGTACAGAAGATGCATGCACATATCGACTTTTGGGCACCTAAAATATCGATTTTGAGCATGTTTTGGGTCTGAATCTTGAAAACATTCTAACTAGGAGTAGGCATGTACAGATCGCTTCTAGGACTCAAAAATACCGAATTTTCGGGTGTTTTGAGCCTGAATTTGAGATATAAACGGGTACAGAAGATGCATGCACATACCGACTTTTAGGCACCTAAAATATCGATTTTCAGCATGTTTTGGGCCTGTATTTTAAAAATACTCTAACACGGAGTAGGCATGTACAGATCGCTTCTAGGACTCAAAAATACCGAATTTTCGGGTGTTTTGAGCCTGAATTTGAGATATAAACGGGTACAGAAGATGCATGCACATATCGACTTTGGACACTTAAAATATCGATTTTTAGAATGTTTTGAGCCTATATTTTGAAAACATTCTAGCACTGAGTAGGCATGTACAGATCGCTTCTGGGACCCAAAAATATCGAATTTTCGGGGGTTTTGAGTTTAAATTTGCGATATAAACGGGTGCAGAAGATGCATACACATATTGACTTTGGGCACTTAAAATATCGATTTTCAGTATGTTTTGGGCCTGTATTTTGAAAATACTCTAACACGGAGTAGGCATGTACAGATCGCTTCTGGCACCCCAAAATATCGAATTTTCGGGTGTTTTGGGGCTGAATTTGAGATATCGACTTTGGGCACCTAAAATATAGATTTTTAGCAAGTTTTGGGCCTATATTTTGAAAATATTCAAGCACTGAGTAGGCATGTACAGATCCCTTCTGGGACCCCAAAATATCAAATTTTCGGGTGTTTTGAGCCTGAATTTGAGATATAAACGGGTACAGAAAATGCATGCACATATTGACTTTGGACACATAAAAGATCGATTTTCAGTATGTTTCAGTTCGCTTCTGGAACCCCAAAATATCGAATTTTTGGGTGTTTTGGGCCTGAATTTGAGATATCGACTTTGGGCACCTAAAATATCGATTTTTAGCATGTTTTGTGTTTATATTTTGAAAATATTCTAGCACGAAGTAAGCATGTACAGATCACTTCTGGGACCCCAAACTATCGAATTTTCGGGTGTTTTGAGCCTGAATTTGAGATATAAACGGGTACAGAAGATGCATGCACATATCGACTTTGGACACTTAAAATATCGATTTTTTTAACATGGTTTGGGCCTGTATTTTGAAAATACTCTAACATGGAGTAGGCAAGTAGAAATCGCTTCTGGGACCCCAAAATATCGAATTTTCGGGTGTTTGGACCCTGAATTTGAGATATAAACGGGTACAGAAGATGCATCCAAATATCGACTTTTGGGCACCTAAAAGATCGATTTTCAGTATGTTTTGGGCCTGTATATTGAAAATACTCTAACACGGAGTAGGCATGTACAGATCGCTTCTGGGACCCCAAAATATCGAATTTTCGGGTGTTTTGGGCCTGAATTTGAGATAACGACTTTGGGCACCTAAAATATCGATTTCTTGCATGTTTTGGGCCTATATTTTGAAAATATTCTAGCACTGAGTAGGCATGAACAGATCGCTTCTGGGACCCCAAAATATCAAATTTTCGGATGTTGTGAGCCTGAATTTGAGATATAAACGGGTGCAGAAGATACATACACATATTGACTTTGGGCACTTAAAATATCGATTTTCAGTATGTTTTGGGCCTGTATTTTGAAAATTCTCTAACACGGAGTAGGCATGTACAGATCGCTTCTGGGACCCCAAAATATCGAATTTTCGGGTGTTTTGGGCCTGAATTTGAGATATCGACTTTGGGCACATAAAATATAGATTTGTAGCATGTTTTGGGCCTATATTTTGAAAATATTCTAGCACTGAGTGGGCATGTAAAGATCGCTTCTGGGACCCCAAAATATCGAATTTTCGGGTGTTTGGACCCTGAATTTGAGATATAAACGGGTACAGAAGATGCATGCACATATCGACTTTGGGCACCCAATATATCGATTTTGAGCATATTTTGGGCCTGTATTTTTAAAATACTCTAACACGGAGTAGACACGTACAGATCGCTTCTGGGACACAAAAATATCGAATTTTTGGATGTTTTGAGCCTGAATTTGAGATATAAACGGGTACAGAAGATGCATGCACATATCGACTTTTTGCACCTAAAATATCGATTTTGAGAATGTTTTGGGTCTGTATTTTGAAAACATTCTAGCAAGAAGTAGGCATGTACAGATTGCTTCTGGGACCCAAAATTATCGAATTTTCGAATGTTTTGAACCTGAATTTGGGATATAGACGTGTACAGAAGATGCATACACATATTGACTTTGTGCACATAAAATAACGATTTTCAGCATGTTTTGGGCCTGTATTTTAAAAACACTGTACCACGGAGTAGGCATGTACAGATCGCTTCTGGGACACAAAAATATGGATTTTTTGGGTGTTTTGAGACTGAATTTGAGATATAAACGGGTACAGAAGATGCATGCACATATCGACTTTGGACACCTAAAATATCGATTTTGAGCATATTTTGGGCCTGTATTTTGAAAATATTGTACCACGGAGTAGGCATGTACAGATCGCTTCTGGGACACAAAAATATGGATTTTTTGGGTGTTTTGAGCCTGAATTTGAGATATAAACGGGTACAGAAGATGCATGCACATATCGACTTTGGCACCCAAAATATCGATTTTTAGTATGTTTTGGGCGTATAATTTGAAATCATTCTAGCACTGAGTAGGCATGTACAGATCGCTTCTGGGACCCAAAAATATCGAATTTTCGGAGGTTTTGAGCCAGAATTTGGGATATAACCGGGTACGGAGAATGCATGCACATATCGACTTTTTGCACCTAAAATATCGATTTTGAGCATGTTTTGGGTCTGTATCTTGAAAACATTCTAGCAAGGAGTATGCACCTACAGATCGCTTCTGGGACCCAAAATATCGAATTTTTGGGTGTTTTGAACCTGAATTTAGGATATAGATGGGTACAGAAGATGCATACACATATTGACTTTGGACACCTAAAATATCGATTTATAGCATGTTTTAAGCCTGTATTTAAAAAACATTCTAGCACTGAGTAGGCATGTGCAGATTGCTTAAGGGACCCAAAAATATCGAATTTTCTGGTGTTTTGAGCCTGAATTTGAAATATAAACGGGTACAGAAGATGCATGCACACATCGACTTTTTGCACATAAAATATCGATTTTCAGCATGTTTTGGGACTGTATCTTGAAAACATTCTAGCAAGAAGTAGGCATGTACAGATTGCTTCTGAGACCCAAAATTATCGAATTTTCGAATGTTTTGAACCTGAATTTGGGATATAGACGGGTATATAAGATTCATACACATATTGACTTTGGGCAGCTAAAATATCGATTTTCAGCATGTTTTAGGCTTGTATTTTAAAAATATTCTGACACGGAGTAGGCATGTACAGATGGCTTTTGGGACCCAAAAATATCGAATATTCGGGTGTTTTGAGTCTGAATTTGAGATATAAACGGGTACAGAAGATGCATGCACATATCGACTTTGGGCACCCAATATATCGATTTTGAGCATATTTTGGGCCTGTATTTTTAAAATACTCTAACACGGAGTAGACACGTACAGATCGCTTCTGGGACACAAAAATATCGAATTTTTGGATGTTTTGAGCCTGAATTTGAGATATAAACGGGTACAGAAGATGCATGCACATATCGACTTTTTGCACCTAAAATATCGATTTTGAGCATGTTTTGGGTCTGTATTTTGAAAACATTCTAGCAAGAAGTAGGCATGTACAGATTGCTTCTGGGACCCAAAATTATCGAATTTTCGAATGTTTTGAACCTGAATTTGGGATATAGACGGGTACAGAAGATGCATACACATATTGACTTTGTGCACATAAAATATCGATTTTCTGCATGTTTTGGGCCTGTATTTTAAAAACACTGTACCACGGAGTAGGCATGTACAGATCGCTTCTGGGACACAAAAATATGGATTTTTTGGGTGTTTTGTGACTGAATTTGAGATATAAACGGGTACAGAAGATGCATGCACATATCGACTTTGGACACCTAAAATATCGATTTTGAGCATGTTTTGGGCCTGTATTTTGAAAATACTGTACCACGGAGTAGGCATGTACAGATCGCTTCTGGGACACAAAAATATCGATTTTTTGGGTGTTTTGAGCCTGAATTTGAGATATAAACGGGTACAGAAGATGCATGCACATATCGACTTTGGAAACCTATAATATCGATTTTTAGTATGTTTTGAGCCTGTATTTTAAAAATACTCTAACACGGAGTAGACATATACAGATCGCTTTTGGGACCCAAAAATATCCAATTTTCGGGTGTTTTGAGCCTGAATTTGAGATATAAACGGGTACAGAAGATGCATGCACATATCGACTTTTTGCACCTAAAATATCGATTTTGATCTTGTTTTGGGTCTGTATCTTGAAAAAATTCTAGCAAGGAGTAGGCATGTACAGATCGCTATTGGGACCCAAAAATATCGATATTTTTAGTGTTTTGAGCAAGAATTTGAGATATAAACGGGTACTGAAGATGCATGCACATATCGACTTTGGTACCCAAAATATCGATTTTTAGTATGTTTTGGGTCTGTATCTTGAAAACATTCTAGCAAGAAGTAGGCATGTACAGATTGCTTCTGGGACCCAAAATTATCGAATTTTCGAATGTTTTGAACCTGAATTTGGGATATAGACGGGTACAGAAGATGCATACACATATTGACTTTGTGCACATAAAATATCGATTTTCTGCATGTTTTGGGCCTGTATTTTAAAAACACTGTACCACGGAGTAGGCATGTACAGATCGCTTCTTGGACACAAAAATATGGATTTTTTTGGTGTTTTGAGCCTGAATTTGAGATATAAACGGGTACAGAAGATGCATGCACATATCGACTTTGGACACCTAAAATATCGATTTTGAGCATGTTTTGTGCCTGTATTTTAAAAATACTCTAACACGGAGTAGACATGTACAGATGGCTTTTGGGACCCAAAAATATCCAATTTTCGGGTGTTTTGAGCCTGAATTTGAGATATAAACGGGTACAGAAGATGCATGCACATATCGACTTTGGCACCCAAAATATCGATTTTTAGTATGATTTGGGCGTATAATTTGAAAATATTCTAGCACTGAGTAGGCATGTACAGATCGCTTCTGGGACCCAAAAATATCGAATTTTCGGGTGTTTTGAGCCTGAATTTGAGATATAAACGGGTACAGAAGATGCATGCACATATCGACTTCTTGCACTTAAAATATCGATTTTGAGCATGTTTTGGTTCTGTATCTTGAAAATACTTAAACACGGTGTAGACATGTACAGATCGCTTCTGGGACACAAAAATATCGATTTTTTGGGTGTTTTGAGCCTGAATTTGAGATATAAACGGGTACAGAAGATGCATGCACATATCGACTTTGGCACCCAAAATATCGATTTTTAGTATGTTTTGGGCGTATAATTTGAAATCATTCTAGCACTGAGTAGGCATGTACAGATCGCTTCTGGGACCCAAAAATATCGAATTTTCGGAGGTTTTGAGCCAGAATTTGGGATATAACCGGGTACGGAGAATGCATGCACATATCGACTTTTTGCACCTAAAATATCGATTTTGAGCATGTTTTGGGTCTGTATCTTGAAAACATTCTAGCAAGGAGTATGCACCTACAGATCGCTTCTGGGACCCAAAATATCGAATTTTTGGGTGTTTTGAACCTGAATTTAGGATATAGATGGGTACAGAAGATGCATACACATATTGACTTTGGACACCTAAAATATCGATTTATAGCATGTTTTAAGCCTGTATTTAAAAAACATTCCAGCACTGAGTAGGCATGTGCAGATTGCTTAAGGGACCCAAAAATATCGAATTTTCTGGTGTTTTGAGCCTGAATTTGAAATATAAACGGGTACAGAAGATGCATGCACACATCGACTTTTTGCACATAAAATATCGATTTTCAGCATGTTTTGGGACTGTATCTTGAAAACATTCTAGCAAGAAGTAGGCATGTACAGATTGCTTCTGAGACCCAAAATTATCGAATTTTCGAATGTTTTGAACCTGAATTTGGGATATAGACGGGTATATAAGATTCATACACATATTGACTTTGGGTAGCTAAAATATCGATTTTCAGCATGTTTTAGGCTTGTATTTTAAAAATATTCTGACACGGAGTAGGCATGTACAGATGGCTTTTGGGACCCAAAAATATCGAATATTCGGGTGTTTTGAGTCTGAATTTGAGATATAAACGGGTACAGAAGATGCATGCACATATCGACTTTGGGCACCCAATATATCGATTTTGAGCATATTTTGGGCCTGTATTTTTAAAATACTCTATCACGGAGTAGACACGTACAGATGGCTTCTGGGACACAAAAATATCGAATTTTTGGATGTTTTGAGCCTGAATTTGAGATATAAACGGGTACAGAAGATGCATGCACATATCGACTTTTTGCACCTAAAATATCGATTTTGAGCATGTTTTGGGTCTGTATTTTGAAAACATTCTAGCAAGAAGTAGGCATGTACAGATTGCTTCTGGGACCCAAAATTATCGAATTTTCGAATGTTTTGAACCTGAATTTGGGATATAGACGGGTACAGAAGATGCATACACATATTGACTTTGTGCACATAAAATATCGATTTTCAGCATGTTTTGGGCCTGTATTTTAAAAACACTGTACCACGGAGTAGGCATGTACAGATCGCTTCTGGGACACAAAAATATGGATTTTTTGGGTGATTTGTGACTGAATTTGAGATATAAACGGGTACAGAAGATGCATGCACATATCGACTTTGGACACCTAAAATATCGATTTTGAGCATGTTTTGGGCCTGTATTTTGAAAATACTGTACCACGGAGTAGGCATGTACAGATCGCTTCTGGGACACAAAAATATCGATTTTTTGGGTGTTTTGAGCCTGAATTTGAGATATAAACGGGTACAGAAGATGCATGCACATATCGACTTTGGACACCTATAATATCGATTTTTAGTATGTTTTGAGCCTGTATTTTAAAAATACTCTAACACGGAGTAGACATATACAGATCGCTTTTGGGACCCAAAAATATCCAATTTTCGGGTGTTTTGAGCCTGAATTTGAGATATAAACGGGTACAGAAGATGCATGCACATATCGACTTTTTGCACCTAAAATATCGATTTTGATCTTGTTTTGGGTCTGTATCTTGAAAAAATTCTAGCAAGGAGTAGGCATGTACAGATCGCTATTGGGACCCAAAAATATCGATATTTTTAGTGTTTTGAGCAAGAATTTGAGATATAAACGGGTACTGAAGATTCATGCACATATCGACTTTGGCACCCAAAATATCGATTTTTAGTATGTTTTGGGTCTGTATCTTGAAAACATTCTAGCAAGAAGTAGGCATGTACAGATTGCTTCTGGGACCCAAAATTATCGAATTTTCGAATGTTTTGAACCTGAATTTGGGATATAGACGGGTACAGAAGATGCATACACATATTGACTTTGTGCACATAAAATATCGATTTTCTGCATGTTTTGGGCCTGTATTTTAAAAACACTGTACCACGGAGTAGGCATGTACAGATCGCTTCTAGGACACAAAAATATGGATTTTTTTGGTGTTTTGAGCCTGAATTTGAGATATAAACGGGTACAGAAGATGCATGCACATATCGACTTTGGACACCTAAAATATCGATTTTGAGCATGTTTTGTGCCTGTATTTTAAAAATACTCTAACACGGAGTAGACATGTACAGATGGCTTTTGGGACCCAAAAATATCCAATTTTCGGGTGTTTTGAGCCTGAATTTGAGATATAAACGGGTACAGAAGATGCATGCACATATCGACTTTGGCACCCAAAATATCGATTTTTAGTATGATTTGGGCGTATAATTTGAAAATATTCTAGCACTGAGTAGGCATGTACAGATCGCTTCTGGGACCCAAAAATATCGAATTTTCGGGTGTTTTGAGCCTGAATTTGAGATATAAACGGGTACAGATGATGCATGCACATATCGACTTTTTGCACTTAAAATATCGATTTTGAGCATGTTTTGGGTCTGTATCTTGAAAATACTCAAACACGGTGTAGACATGTACAGATCGCTTCTGGGACACAAAAATATCGATTTTTTGGGTGTTTTGAGCCTGAATATGAGATATAAACGGGTACAGAAGATGCATGCACATATCGACTTTGGCACCCAAAATATCGATTTTTAGTATGTTTTGGGCGTATAATTTGAAAATATTCTAGCACTGAGTAGGCATGTACAGATCGCTTCTGGGACCCAAAAATATCGAATTTTCGGAGGTTTTGAGCCAGAATTTGGGATATAACCGGGTACGGAGAATGCATGCACATATCGACTTTTTGCACCTAAAATATCGATTTTGAGCATGTTTTGGGTCTGTATCTTGAAAACATTCTAGCAAGGAGTATGCACCTACAGATCGCTTCTGGGACCCAAAATATCGAATTTTTGGGTGTTTTGAACCTGAATTTAGGATATAGATGGGTACAGAAGATGCATACACATATTGACTTTGGACACCTAAAATATCGATTTATAGCATGTTTTAAGCCTGTATTTAAAAAACATTCTAGCACTGAGTAGGCATGTGCAGATTGCTTAAGGGACCCAAAAATATCGAATTTTCTGGTGTTTTGAGCCTGAATTTGAAATATAAACGGGTACAGAAGATGCATGCACACATCGACTTTTTGCACATAAAATATCGATTTTCAGCATGTTTTGGGACTGTATCTTGAAAACATTCTAGCAAGAAGTAGGCATGTACAGATTGCTTCTGAGACCCAAAATTATCGAATTTTCGAATGTTTTGAACCTGAATTTGGGATATAGACGGGTATATAAGATTCATACACATATTGACTTTGGGCAGCTAAAATATCGATTTTCAGCATGTTTTAGGCTTGTATTTTAAAAATATTCTGACACGGTGTAGGCATGTACAGATGGCTTTTCGGACCCAAAAATATCGAATATTCGGGTGTTTTGAGTCTGAATTTGAGATATAAACGGGTACAGAAGATGCATGCACATATCGACTTTGGGCACCCAATATATCGATTTTGAGCATATTTTGGGCCTGTATTTTTAAAATACTCTAACACGGAGTAGACACGTACAGATGGCTTCTGGGACACAAAAATATCGAATTTTTGGATGTTTTGAGCCTGAATTTGAGATATAAACGGGTACAGAAGATGCATGCACATATCGACTTTTTGCACCTAAAATATCGATTTTGAGCATGTTTTGGGTCTGTATTTTGAAAACATTCTAGCAAGAAGTAGGCATGTACAGATTGCTTCTGGGACCCAAAATTATCGAATTTTCGAATGTTTTGAACCTGAATTTGGGATATAGACGGGTACAGAAGATGCATACACATATTGACTTTGTGCACATAAAATATCGATTTTCAGCATGTTTTGGGCCTGTATTTTAAAAACACTGTACCACGGAGTAGGCATGTACAGATCGCTTCTGGGACACAAAAATATGGATTTTTTGGGTGTTTTGTGACTGAATTTGAGATATAAACGGGTACAGAAGATGCATGCACATATCGACTTTGGACACCTATAATATCGATTTTTAGTATGTTTTGAGCCTGTATTTTAAAAATACTCTAACACGGAGTAGACATATACAGATCGCTTTTGGGACCCAAAAATATCCAATTTTCGGGTGTTTTGAGCCTGAATTTGAGATATAAACGGGTACAGAAGATGCATGCACATATCGACTTTTTGCACCTAAAATATCGATTTTGAACTTGTTTTGGGTCTGTATCTTGAAAAAATTCTAGCAAGGAGTAGGCATGTACAGATCGCTATTGGGACCCAAAAATATCGATATTTTTAGTGTTTTGAGCAAGAATTTGAGATATAAACGGGTACTGAAGATGCATGCACATATCGACTTTGGCACCCAAAATATCGATTTTTAGTATGTTTTGGGTATGTATCTTGAAAACATTCTAGCAAGAAGTAGGCATGTACAGATTGCTTCTGGGACCCAAAATTATCGAATTTTCGAATGTTTTGAACCTGAATTTGGGATATAGACGGGTACAGAAGATGCATACACATATTGACTTTGTGCACATAAAATATCGATTTTCTGCATGTTTTGGGCCTGTATTTTAAAAACACTGTACCACGGAGTAGGCATGTACAGATCGCTTCTGGGACACAAAAATATGGATTTTTTTGGTGTTTTGAGCCTGAATTTGAGATATAAACGGGTACAGAAGATGCATGCACATATCGACTTTGGACACCTAAAATATCGATTTTGAGCATGTTTTGTGCCTGTATTTTAAAAATACTCTAACACGGAGTAGACATGTACAGATGGCTTTTGGGACCCAAAAATATCCAATTTTCGGGTGTTTTGAGCCTGAATTTGAGATATAAACGGGTACAGAAGATGCATGCACATATCGACTTTGGCACCCAAAATATCGATTTTTAGTATGATTTGGGCGTATAATTTGAAAATATTCTAGCACTGAGTAGGCATGTACAGATCGCTTCTGGGACCTAAAAATATCGAATTTTCGGGTGTTTTGAGCCTGAATTTGAGATATAAACGGGTACAGAAGATGCATGCACATATCGACTTTTTGCACTTAAAATATCGATTTTGAGCATGTTTTGGGTCTGTATCTTGAAAATACTCAAACACGGTGTAGACATGTACAGATCGCTTCTGGGACACAAAAATATCGATTTTTTGGGTGTTTTGAGCCTGAATATGAGATATAAACGGGTACAGAAGATGCATGCACATATCGACTTTGGCACCCAAAATATCGATTTTTAGTATGTTTTGGGAGTATAATTTGAAAATATTCTAGCACTGAGTAGGCATGTACAGATCGCTTCTGGGACCCAAAAATATCGAATTTTCGGGGGTTTTGAGCCAGAATTTGGGATATAACCGGGTACGGAGAATGCATGCACATATCGACTTTTTGCACCTAAAATATCGATTTTGAGCATGTTTTGGGTCTGTATCTTGAAAACATTCTAGCAAGGAGTATGCACCTACAGATCGCTTCTGGGACCCAAAATATCGAATTTTTGGGTGTTTTGAACCTGAATTTAGGATATAGATGGGTACAGAAGATGCATACACATATTGACTTTGGACACCTAAAATATAGATTTTCAGCATGTTTTGGGCCTGTATTTAAAAAAAATTCTAACACGGAGTATGGACGTACAGATTGCTTCTGGGACCAAAAAATATTGAATTTTCGGGTGTTTTGAGCCTGAATTTGAGATATAAACGGATACAGAAGATGCATGCACATATCGACTTTGGACACCTAAAATATCGATTTTTAGCATGTTTTGAGCCTATATTTTGAAAACATTCTTGCACTGAGTATGCATGTACAGATAGCTTAAAGGACCCAAAAATATCGAATTTTCGAGTGTTTTGAGCCTGAATTTGAGATATAAACGGGTACAGAAGATGCATGCACATATCGACTTTAGGCACCTAAAATATCGATTTTGAGCATGTTTTGGGCCTGTATTTTGAAAATACTCTAACACGGTGTAGACATGTACAGATCGCTTCTGGGACAAAAAAATATCGATTTTTTGGGTGTTTTGAGCCTGAATTTGAGATATAAACGAGTACAGAAGATGCATGCACATATCGACTTTTGCAGCCAAAATATTGATTTTTAGTATGTTTTGGGCCTATATTTTGAAAATATTCTAGCACTGAGTAGGCATGTACAGATCGCTCCTGGGATTCAAAAATATTGATTTTTCGGGTGTTTTGAGCCTGAATTTGAGATATAAACGGGTACTGAAGATGCATGCACATATCGACTTTGGGCACGTAAAATATCGATTTTCAGCATGTTTTGGGGATATATTTTGAAAATATTCTAGCACTGAGAAGGCATGTACAGATCGCTTTTGGGACCCAAAAAAATCGAATTTTCGGGTGTTTTGAGCCTGAATTTGGGATATAACCGTGTACAGAGGATGCATGCACATATCGACTTTTTGCACCTAAAATATCGATTTTGAGCATGTTTTGGGTTTGTATCTTGAAAACATTCTAGCAAGGAGTAGGCATGTACAGATCGCTTCTGGGACCAAAAAATATCGAATTTTCTGGTGTTTTGAACCTGAATTTGGGATATAGATGGGTACAGAAGATGCATACACATATTGACTTTGGGCACCTAAAATATAGATTTTCAGCATGTTTTGAGCCTGTATTTTGAAAATACTTTAACACGGAGTAGGCATGTACAGGTCGCTTTTGGGACCCAAAAATATCGAATTTTCGGGTATTTTGAGCCTGAATTTGAGATATAAACGGGTACAGAAGATGCATGCATATATCGACTTTGGACAGCTAAAATATCGATTTTGAGCATGTTTTGGGCCTGTATTTTGAAAATACTCTAACACGGTGTAGACATGTACAGATCGCTTCTGGGACAAAAAAATATCGATTTTTTGGGTGTTTTGAGCCTTAATTTGAGATATAAACGAGTACAGAAGATGCATGCACATATCGACTTTGGCACCCAAAATATCGATTTTTAGTATGTTTTCAGCGTATAATTTGAAAATATTCTAGCACTGAGTTGGCATGTACAGATCGCTTCTGGGACCCAAAAATATCGAATTTTCGGGGGTTTTGAGCCAGAATTTGGGATATAATCGGGTACAGAGGATGCATGCACATATCGACTTTTTGCACCTAATATATCGATTTTGAGCATGTTTTGGGTCTGTATCTTGAAAACATTCTAGCAAGGAGTAGGCATGTACAGATCTCTTCTGAGACCCAAGAATATCGAATTTTCTGGTGTTTTGAACCTGAATTTGGGATATAGACGGGTACAGAAGATGCATACACATATTGACTTTGGGCACCTAAAATATAGATTTTCAGCATGTTTTGGGCCTGTATTTTGAAAATACTTAACACGGAGTAGGCATGTACAGATCGCTTCTGTGACCCAAAAATATCGAATTTTCGGTAGTCTTGAGCCTGAATTTGGGATATAAACGGGTACAGAAGATGCATACACATATGGACTTTGTGCACCTCAAATATCGATTTTCAGCATGTTTTGGGCCTGTATTTTGAAAATATTCTAACACGGAATAGGCATGTACAGATTGCTTCTGGGACCCAAAAATATCGAATTTTTGGGTATTTTGAGCCTGAATTTGAGATATAAACGGGTACAGAAGATGCATGCACATATCGACTTTGGGCACCTAAAATATCGATTTTTAGTATGTTTTGGGTCTGTATTTTGAAAATACACTAACACGGTGTAGGCATGTACAGATCGCTTTTGGGACCCAAAAATATTGAATTTTCAGGTGTTTTGAGCCTCAATTTAAGATATTAACGGGTACAGAAGATGCATGCACATATCGACTTTGGGCACCTAAAATATCGATTTTTAGTATGTTTTTGGTCTGTATCTTGAAAACATTCTAGCAAGGAGTAGGCATGTACAGATAGCTTCTCTGAACCAAAAATATCGAATTTTCGGGTGTTTCGAGCCTGAATTTGGGATATAAACAGGTACAGAAGATGCATGCTAATATCCACTTTGGGCACCTAAAATATCGATTTTCAGCATGTTTTGGGCATGTATTTTGAAAGTACTCTAACACGGAGTAAGCATGTACAGATATATTCTGGGACCCAAAAATATTAAATTTTCGGGTGTTTTGAGCCTGAATTTGAGATATAAACGGGTACAGCATATGCATGCACATATCGACATTGGGCACCTATAATATCGATTTTTAGCTTGTTTTGGGCCTATATTTTGAAAATATTCTTTTACTGAGTAGGCATGTACAGATCGCTTCTGTGACCCAAAAATATAGAATTTTGGGGTGTTTTGTGCCTGAATTTGGTATATAAACGGGCACAAAAGATGTATGCACATATCGACTTTGGACACGTAAAATAACGATTTTTAGCATGTTTCAGGCCTATATTTTGAAAATACTCTAACACGGAGTAGGCATGCACAGATCGCTTCTGGGACCTAAAAATATCGAATTCTCGGGTGTTTTGAGCCTGAATTTGAGATATAAACGGGTACAGAAGATGCATGCACATATCGACTTTGGGCACCTAAAATATCGATTTTCAGCATTTTTTGGGCCTGAATTTTGAAAATACTCTAACACGGAGTAGGCATGTACAGATTGCTTCTGGGACCCCAAAATATCGAATTTTCGGGTATTTTTAACCTGAATTTGAGATATAATCGGGTACAGAAAATGCATGCTCATATCCACTTTTTGCACCTAAAATATCGATTTTGAGCATGTTTTGGGCCTGAATTTATAAAGTACTCTAACACGGAGAAGGCATGCACAGATCGCTTCTCAGACCCAAAAATATCAATTTTTCGGGTGTTTTGAGCCTGAATTTGAGATATGAACGGGTATAGAAGATGCATGCACATATCGACTTTGGAAACCTAAAATATCGATTTTCAGCATTTTTTATGGACTGTATTTTGAAAGTACTCTAACACGGAGTAGGCATGTACAGATAGCTTCTGGGACCCAAAAATATAAAATGTTCAGGTGTTTTGAGCCTGAATTTGAGATATAAACGGGTACAGAAGATGCATGCACATATCGACTTTGGACACATTAAATATCGATTTTTAGCATGTTTTAAGCCTATATTTTCAAAACAATCTAGCACTGAGTAGACATGTACAGATCGCTTCTGGGACCCAAAAATATTGAATTTTTGGGTGTTTTGAGCCTGAATTTGGGATATAAACGGGTACAGAAGATGCATGCACATATCGACTTTTTGCACCTAAAATATCGATTTTGAGCTTGTTTTGGGTCTTTATCTTGAAACCATTCTAGTAAGGAGTAGGTATGTACAGATCGCTTCTGGAACCCAAAAATACCGTATTTTCGGGTGTTTTGAGCCTGAATTTGAGATATAAATGAATACTGAAGATGCATGCACATATCGACTTTTTACACCAAATATATCGATTTTGAGCATGTTTTGGGTCTGTATCTTTAAAACATTCTAAGAAGGAGTAGGCATGTACATATTGCTTCTGGGACAAAAAAATATCGAATTTTCTGGTATTTTCAGCTTGATTTTGAGATATAAACGGGTACAGAAGATGCATGCACTTATAGACTTTGGGCACCCAAAATCTCGATTTTTAGCATGTTTTGGCCTATATTTTGAAAACAGTTTAGCACTGAGTAGACATGTACAGATCGCTTCTGGGACCCAAGAATATTGAATTTTTGGTTATTTTGAGCCTGAATTTGAGATATAAACGGGTACAGAAGATGCATGCACATATCGACTATGTAGAGCTAAAATATCGATTTTCAGCATGTTTTGGGCCTGAATTTTGAAAATACTCTAACACGGAGTAGGCATGTTCAGATTGCTTCTGGGGCCCAAAAACATCGAATTTTCGGGAATTTTGAGTCTGAATTTGAGATATAATCGGGTACAGAAGATGCTTGCACATATCGACTATGTGGAGGTAAAATATCAATTTTCAGCATGTTTTGGGCATGTATTTTGAAAATACTCTAACACGGAGTAGGCATGTACAGATTGTTTCTGGCACCTAAAAATCTCGAATTTTCGGGTGTTTTGAGCCTGAATTTGAGATATAAACGGGTACAGAAGATGCATGCACATATCGACTTTGGGCACCTAAAATATCGATTTTCAGCATTTTTTGGGCCTGAATTTTGAAAATACTCTAACACGGAGTAGGCATGTACAGATTGCTTCTGGGACCCCAAAATATCGAATTTTCGGGTATTTTTAACCTGAATTTGAGATATAATCGGGTACAGAAAATGCATGCTCATATCCACTTTTTGCACCTAAAATATCGATTTTGAGCATGTTTTGGGCCTGAATTTATAAAGTACTCTAACACGGAGAAGGCATGCACAGATCGCTTCTCAGACCCAAAAATATCAATTTTTCGGGTGTTTTGAGCCTGAATTTGAGATATGAACGGGTATAGAAGATGCATGCACATATCGACTTTGGAAACCTAAAATATCGATTTTCAGCATTTTTTATGGACTGTATTTTGAAAGTACTCTAACACGGAGTAGGCATGTACAGATAGCTTCTGGGACCCAAAAATATAAAATGTTCAGGTGTTTTGAGCCTGAATTTGAGATATAAACGGGTACAGAAGATGCATGCACATATCGACTTTGGACACATTAAATATCGATTTTTAGCATGTTTTAAGCCTATATTTTCAAAACAATCTAGCACTGAGTAGACATGTACAGATCGCTTCTGGGACCCAAAAATATTGAATTTTTGGGTGTTTTGAGCCTGAATTTGGGATATAAACGGGTACAGAAGATGCATGCACATATCGACTTTTTGCACCTAAAATATCGATTTTGAGCTTGTTTTGGGTCTTTATCTTGAAACCATTCTAGTAAGGAGTAGGTATGTACAGATCGCTTCTGGAACCCAAAAATACCGTATTTTCGGGTGTTTTGAGCCTGAATTTGAGATATAAATGAATACTGAAGATGCATGCACATATCGACTTTTTACACCAAATATATCGATTTTGAGCATGTTTTGGGTCTGTATCTTTAAAACATTCTAAGAAGGAGTAGGCATGTACATATTGCTTCTGGGACAAAAAAATATCGAATTTTCTGGTATTTTCAGCTTGATTTTGAGATATAAACGGGTACAGAAGATGCATGCACTTATAGACTTTGGGCACCCAAAATCTCGATTTTTAGCATGTTTTGGCCTATATTTTGAAAACAGTTTAGCACTGAGTAGACATGTACAGATCGCTTCTGGGACCCAAGAATATTGAATTTTTGGTTATTTTGAGCCTGAATTTGAGATATAAACGGGTACAGAAGATGCATGCACATATCGACTATGTAGAGCTAAAATATCGATTTTCAGCATGTTTTGGGCCTGAATTTTGAAAATACTCTAACACGGAGTAGGCATGTTCAGATTGCTTCTGGGGCCCAAAAACATCGAATTTTCGGGAATTTTGAGTCTGAATTTGAGATATAATCGGGTACAGAAGATGCTTGCACATATCGACTATGTGGAGGTAAAATATCAATTTTCAGCATGTTTTGGGCATGTATTTTGAAAATACTCTAACACGGAGTAGGCATGTACAGATTGTTTCTGGCACCTAAAAATCTCGAATTTTCGGGTGTTTTGAGCCTGAATTTGAGATATAAACGGGTACAGAAGATGCATGCACATATCGACTTTGGGCACCTAAAATATCGATTTTTAGCATGTTTTAAGCCTATATTTTGAAAACATTCTAGCACTGAGTAGGCATGTACAGATCGCTTCTGGGACCCAAAAACATTGAATTTTCCGTCGTTTTGAGCCTGAATTTGAGATATAAACGGGTACTGAAGATGCATGCAGATATCAACTTTTGGCACCCAAGATATCGATTTTCAGCATGTTTTCGTCCTGCATTTTGAAAATACTCTAACACGGAGTAGGCATGTACAGATTGCTTCTGGGGACCAAAAACATCGAATTTTCGGGAATTTTGAGCCTGAATTTGAGATATAATCGGGTACAGAAGATGCATGCTCATATCCACTTTGGGCACCTAAAATATCGATTTTTAGCATGTTTTGGGCCTGTATTTTGAAAGTACTCAAACACGAAGTAGGCATGTACAGATCGCTTCTGGGACCCAAAAATATCAAATTTTCGGTTATTTTGAGCCTGAATTTGGGATATAAACGGGTACAGAAGATGCATGCACATATCGACTATGTGGAGCTAAAATATCGATTTTCAGCATGTTTTGGGCATGTATTTTAAAAATACTCTACCACGGAGTAGGCATGTACAGATCGCTTCAGGCACCCAAAAATCTCGAATTTTCGGAGTTTTGAGCCTGAATTTGAGATATAAACGGGTACAGAAGATGCATGCACATATCGACTTTGGGCACCTAAAATACCGATTTTGAGCTTGTTTTGGGTCTGTATTTTAAAAATACTCTAAAACGAAGTAGGCATGTACAGATCGCTTCTGGGACAAAAAATATCGAATATACGGATGTTTCGAGCCTAAATTTGGGATATAAACGGGTACAGAAGATACATACACATATTGACATTGGGCAAGTAAAATATCGATTTTCTTCATGTTTTGAGCCTGTTTTTTAAAAATACTCTAACACGGAGTAGGCATGTACAGATCGTTTCTGGGAACCAAAAATATTGAATTTTCGGGTGTTTTGAGCCTGAATATGAGATATAAACGGGTACTGAAGATAAATGCACATATCTACTTTTTGCACCTAAAAAATCGATTATGTGCATGTTTTCATTCTGTATCTTTAAAACATTCTAGAAAGGAGTAGGCATGTACAGATCGCTTCTTGGACCCAAAAATATCGAATTTTCGGGTGTTTTGAGCCAGTATTTGAGATATAAATCGGTACAGAAGATGCAATGACATATCGACTTTGGACACCTAAAATATTAATTTTTAGCATGTTTTGAGCCTATAATTTGAAAACATTCTAGCACTGAGTAGGCATGTACAGATAGCTTCTAAAACCCAAAAATATTGAATTTTCGGGAGTTTTCAGCCTGAATTTGAGATATAAACGGGTACAGAAGATGCAATGACATATCGACTTTGGACACCTAAAATATCAATTTTTAGCATGTTTTGAGCCTATAATTTGAAAACATTCTAGCACTGAGTAGGCATCTACAGATCGCTTCTGGGACCCTAAAATATTGAATTTTCGGGTGTTTTGAGCCTGAATTTGAGATATTAACGTGTACAGAAGATACATGCACATATCGACTTTTTGCACCTAAAATATCGATTTTGAGCATGTTTTTGGTCTGTATCTTGAAAACATTTTAGCAAGGAGTAGGCATGTACAGATTGATTTTGTGACCCAAAAATATCGAATTTTCAGGTGTTTTGAGCCTGAATTTGAGATATAAACGGGTACAGAAGATGCATGCACATATCGACTATGTGGAGCTAAAATATCGATTTTCAGTATGTTTTATGGCATGTATTTTGAAAGTACTCTAACACGGTGTAGACAAGTACATATTTGCTTCTGGGAGCCAAAAATATCGAATTTTCGGGTGTTTTGAGCCTAAATTTTAGATATAAATGGGTACAGAACATGCATGCACATATCGACATTGGGCACCTAAAATATCGATTTTTAGCATGTATTGGGCCTATATTTTAAAAATATTCTAGCACTGAGGTGGCATGTACAGATCGCTTCTGGGACCCAAAAATATCGAATTTTCGGGTGTTTTGAGCCTGAATTTAAGATGTAAACAGGTAATGAAGATGCATGCACATATCGACTCTTTGCACCTAAAATATCGATTTTGAGCATGTTTTGGGCCTGTATTGTGTAAATACTCTAACACGGAGTAGGCATGTACAGATCGCTTCAGGCACACAAAAATATCGAATTTTTGGGTGTTTTGAGCCTGAATTTGAGATATAAACGGGTACATAAAATGCATGCACATATCGACTTTGGGCACCCAAAATGTCGATATTTAGCATGTTTTGGGCCTGTATTTAAAAAACACTCTAACACGGAGTATGCATGTACAGATCGCTTCTGGGACACAAAAATATCGAATTTTCGGAGTTTTGAGCCTGAATTTGAGATATAAACGGGTACAGAAGATGCATGCACATATCGACTTTGGGCACCTAAAATATCGATTTTGAGCATGTTTTGGGTCTGTATTTTGAAAATACTTTAACACGGAGTAGGCATGTACAGATCACTTCTGGGACCCAAAAATATCGAATTTTTGGGTGTTTTGAGCCTGAATTTGAGATATAAACGGGTACAGAAGATGCATGCACATATCAACTTTGGACACCTAAAATATCTATTTATAGCATGTTTTAAGCTTGTATTTTAAAAACATTCTAGCACTGAGTAGGCATGTGCAGATCGCTTAAGGGACCCAAAAACATCGAATATTCGGGTTTTTTTATTCTGAATTTGAGATATAAACGGGTGCAGAAGATGCATGCACATATCGACTTTGGGCACCCAAAATATCGATTTTCAGCATGTTTTAGGCCTGTATTTTTAAAATACTCTAACACGGAGTAGACACGTACAGATCGCTTCTGGGACCCAAATAAATCGAATTTTCGGGTGTTCTGAGCCTGAATTTGAGATATGAACGGGTACAGAAGATGCATGCACATATCGACTTTTTGCACCTAAAATATCGATTTTGAGCATGTTTTGGGTCTGTATCTTGAAAACTTTCTAGCAAGAAGTAGGCATGTACAGATTGCTTCTGGGACCCAAAAATATCGAATTTTCGAGTGTTTTGAACCTGAATTTGGGATATAGACGGGTACAGAAGAAGCATACACATATCGACTTTAGACACATAAAATATCGATTTTTAGCATGTTTTGAGCCTATATTTTGAAAACATTCTAGCACTGAGTATGCATGTACAGATCGCGTAAGGGACCCAAAAATATGGATTTTTCGGGTGTTTTGAGCTTGAATTTGAGATATAAACGGGTACAGAACATGCATGCACATATCGACTTTGACACCCAAAATATCGATTTTTAGTATGTTTTGGGCGTATAATTTGAAAATATTCTAGCACTGTGTAGGCATATACAAATCGCTTCTGGGACCCAAAAATATCGAATTTTCGGGTGTTTTGAGCCAGAATTTGGGATATAACCGTGTACAGAGGATGCGTGCACTTATCGACTTCTTGCACCTAAAATATCGATTTTGAGCATGTTTTGGGCCTGTATCTTGAAAACATTCTAGCAAGGAGTAGGCATGTACAGATCACTTCTGGGACCCAAAAATATCGAACTTTCCGGTGTTTTAAAACCTGAATTTGGGATATAGACGGGTACCGAAGATGCATACACATATTGACTTTGGGCACCTAAAATATAGATTTTCAGCATGTTTTGGGCCTGTATTTTGAAAATACTTATACACGGAGTAGGCATGTACAGATCCCTTCTGGGACCCAAAAATATCGAATTTTCAGGTGTTTTGAGTCTGAATTTGAGATATAAACGGGTACAGAAGATACATGCACATATCGACTTTGGGCACCTAAAATATCGATTTTGAGCATGTTTTGGGTCTGTATTTTGAAAAAACTCTAACAAGGAGTAGGCAGGTAAAGATCGCTTCTGGGACACAAAAATATTGATTTTTTGGGTGTTTTGAGTCTGAATTTGAGATATAAACGGGTACAGAAGATGCATGCACATATCGACTTTGGGCACCCAAAATATCGATTTTGAGCATGTTTTGGGACTGTATTTTTAAAATACTCTAACACGGAGTAGACACGTACAGATCGCTTATGGGACCCAAAAATATCGAATTTTCGGGTGTTTTGAGCCAGAATTTGGGATATAACCGGGTACAGAGGATGCATGCACATATCGACTTTTTGCACCTAAAATATCGATTTTGAGCATGTTTTGGGTCTGTATCTTGAAAACATTCTTGCAAAGAGTAGGCATGTACAGATCGCTTCTGGGACCCAAAAATATCGAATTTTCTGGTGTTTTGAGCCTGAATTTGAGATATAAATGGGTACAGAAGATGCATGCACATATCGACTATGGGCACCTAAAATATCGATTTTGAGCATGTTTTGGGTCTGTATCTTGAAAAAATTCTAGAAAGGAGTAGGCATGTACAGATCGCTTCTGGGACCCAAAATTATCGAATTTTCGGGTGTTTTGAACCTGAATTTGGGATATAGACGGATACCGAAGATGCTTGCACATATCGACTTTTTGCACTTAAAATATCGATTTTGAGCATGTTTTGGGCCTGTATTTTGAAAATACTCTAACACGGAGTAGGCATGTACAGATCGCTTCTGGGACCCAAAAATATCGAATTTTCGGGTGTTTTGAGCCTGAATTTGAGATATAAACGGGTACAGAAGATGCATGCACATATCGACTTTGGGCACCCAAAATATCGATTTTGAGCATGTTTTGGGTCTGTAACTTGAAAACATTCTAGCAAGAAGTAGGCATGAACAGATGGCTTCGGGGACCCAAAAATATCGAATTTTCGGGTGTTTTGAGCCTGAATTTGAGATATAAACGGGTACAGAAGATGCATGCACATTTCGACTTTGGGCAGCTAAAATATCGATTTTCTGCATGTTTTAGGCCTATATTTTGAAAATACTCTAACACGGAGTAGACACGTACAGATCGCTTCTGGGACCCTAATAAATCGAATTTTCGGGTGTTCTGAGCCTGAATTTTAGATATGAACGGGTAAAGAAGATGCATGCACATATTGACTTTGGGCATATAAAATATAGATTTTCAGCATGTTTTGGGCCTGTATTTTGAAAATACATTAACATATAGTAGGCATGTACAGGTCGCTTCTGGGACCCAAAAATATCGAGTTTTCGGGTGTTTTGAGCCTGAATTTGAGATATAAACGGGTACAGAAGATGCATGCACATATCGACTTTGGGCAGCTAAAATATCGATTTTGAGTATGTTTTGGGCCTGTATTTTGAAAATACTCTAACACGGAGTATGCATGTACAGATGGCTTTTGGGAACCAAAAATATCGAATATTCGGGTGTTTTGAGACTGAATTTGAGATATAAACGGGTACAGAAGATGCATGCACATATCGAATTTGGGCACCCAAAATATCGATTTTGAGCATGTTTTGAGCCTGTTTTTTTAAAATATTCTAACACGGAGTAGACACGTACAGATCGCTTCTGGGACCCAAATAAATCGAATTTTCGGTTGTTCTGAGCCTGAATTTGAGTTATGAACAGGTACAGAAGATGCATGCATATATCGACTTCGGGCACCTAAAATATCGATTTTGAGCATGTTTTGGGCCTGTATTTTGAAAATACTCAAACACGGTGTAGACATATACAGATCGCTTCTGGGACACAAAAATATCGATTTTTGGGGTGTTTTGAGCCTGAATTTGAGATATAAACGGGTACAGAAGATGCACGCACATATCGACTTTGGGCACCTAAAATATCGATTTTGAGCATGTTTTGGGCCTGTATTTTGAAAATACTCTAACACGGAGTATGCATGTACAGATCGCTTCTGGGACACAAAAATATCGATTTTTTGGGTGTTTTGAGCCTGAATTTGAGATATAAACGGGTACAGAAGATGCATACACATATTGACTTTGGGCAGCTAAAATATCGATTTACAGCATGTTTTAGGCCTGTATTTTAAAAATACTCTAACACGGAGTATGCATGTACAGATTGCTTTTGGGACCCAAAAATATCGAATATTCGGGTGTTTTGAGTCTGAATTTGAGATATAAACGGGTACAGATGATGCATGCACATATCGACTTTTTGCACTTAAAATATCGATTTTGAGCAAGTTTTGGGTCTGTATCTTGAAAACATTCTAGCAAGAAGTAGGCATGTACAGATGGCTTCGGGGACCCAAAAATATCGAATTTTCGGGTGTTCTGAGCCTGAATTTTAGATATGAACGGGTAAAGAAAATGCATGCACATATTGACTTTGGGCACATAAAATATAGATTTTCAGCATGTTTTGGGCCTGTATTTTGAAAATACATTAACATGGAGTAGACATGTACAGGTCGCTTCTGGGACCCAAAAATATCGACTTTTCGGGTGTTTTGAGCCTGAATTTGAGATATAAACGGGTACAGAAGATGCATGCATATATCGACTTTGGGCACCTAAAATATCGATTTTGAGTATGTTTTGGGCCTGTATTTTGAAAATACTCTAATACGGAGTATGCATGTACAGATCACTTCTGGGACACAAAAATATCGATTTTTTGGGTGTTTTGAGCCTGAATTTGAGATATAAACGGGTACAGAAGATGCATGCACATATCGACTTTTCACACCTAAAATATCGATTTATAGCATGTTTTAAGCCTGTATTTTAAAAACATTCTAGCACTGAGTAGGCATGTGCAGATCGCTTAAGGGACCCAAAAAATATCGAATTTTCGGAGTTTTGAGCCTGAATTTGAGATATAAACGCGTACAGAAGATGCATGCACATATCGACTTTGGGCACCCAAAATATCGATTTTTAGTATGTTTTGGGCGTATAATTTGAAAATATTCTAGCACTGAGTAGGCATGTACAGATCGCTTCTGGGACCCAAAAATATCGAATTTTCGGGTGTTTTGAGCCAGAAATTGGGATATAACCGGGTACAGAGGATGCATGCACATATCGACTTTGAGCACCTAAAATATCGATTTTGAGCATGTTTTGGGTCTGTATCTTGAAAAAATTCTAGCAAGGAGTAGGCATGTACAGATTGCTTTTGGGACCCAAAAATATCGAATATTCGGGTGTTTTGTGTCTGAATTTGAGATATAAACGGGTACAGAAGATGCATGCACATATCGACTTTGGCACCCAAAATATCGATTTTTAGTATGTTTTGGGCCTGTATTTTGAAAATACTCAAACACGGTGTAGACATGTACAGATCGCTTCTGGGAAACAAAAATATAGATTTTTTGGGTGTTTTGAGCCTGAATTTGAGATATAAACGGGTACAGAAGATGCATGCACATATCGACTTTGGCACCCAAAATATCGATTTTTAGTATGTTTTGGGCGTATAATTTGAAAATATTCTAGCACTGAGTAGGCATGTACAGATCGCTTCTGGGACCCAAAAATATCGAATTTTCGGGTGTTTTGAGCCAGAAATTGGGATATAACCGGGTACAGAGGATGCATGCACATATCGACTTTTTGCACCTAAAATATCGATTTTGAGCATGTTTTGGGTCTGTATCTTGAAAAAATTCTAGCAAGGAGTAGGCATGTACAGATCGCTTCTGGGACCCAAAATTATCGAATTTTCGGGTGTTTTGAACCTGAATTTGGGTTATAGACGGATACCGAAGATGCATGCACATATCGACTTTTTGCACCTAAAATATCGATTTTGAGCATGTTTTGGGCCTGTATTTTGAAAATACTCTAACACGGAGTAGCTATGTACAGATCGCTTCTGGGACCCAAAAAAATCGAATTTTCGGGTGTTTTGAGCCTGAATTTGAGATATAAACGGGTACAGAAGATGCATGCACATTTCGACTTTTTGCACCTAAAATATCGATTTTGAGCATGTTTTGGGTCTGTATCTTGAAAACATTCTAGCAAGAAGTAGGCATGTACAGATTGCTTCTGGGACCCAAAAATATCGAATTTTCGAGTGTTTTGAACCTGAATTTGGGATATAGACGGGTACAGAAGATGCATACACATATTGACTTTGGGCAGCTAAAATATCGATTTTCTGCATGTTTTAGGCCTATATTTTGAAAATACTCTAACACCGAGTAGACACGTACAGATCGCGTCTGGGACCCAAATAAATCGAATTTTCGGGTGTTCTGAGCCTGAATTTGAGATATGAACGGGTACATAAGATGCATGCACATATTGACTTTGGGCACCTAAAATATAGATTTTCAGCATGTTTTGGGCCTGTATTTTTAAAATACATTAACACGGAGTAGGCATGTACAGGTCGCTTCTGGGACCCAAAAATATCGACTTTTCGGGTGTTATGAGCCTGAATTTGAGATATAAACGGGTACAGAAGATGCATGCACATATCGACTTTGGGCACCTAAAATATCGATTTTGAGTATGTTTTGGGCCTGTATTTTGAAAATACTCTAACACGGAGTATGCATGTACAGATCGCTTCTGGGACACAAAAATATCGATTTTTTGGGTGTTTTGAGCCTGAATTTGAGATATAAACGGGTACAGAAGATGCATGCACATATCGACTTTGGGCACCTAAAATATCGATTTTGAGTATGTTTTGGGCCTGTATTTTGAAAATACTCTAACACGGAGTATGCATGTACAGATCGCTTCAGGGACACAAAAATATCGATATTTTGGGTGTTTTGAGCCTGAATTTGAGATATAAACGGGTACAGAAGATGCATGCACATATCGACTTTTCAAACCTAAAATATCGATTTATAGCATGTTTTAAGCCTGTATTATAAAAACATTCTAGCACTGAGTAGGCATGTGTAGATCGCTTAAGGGACCCAAAAATATCGAATTTTCGGAGTTTTCAGCCTGAATTTGAGATATAAACGGGTACAGAAGATGCATGCACATATCGACTTTGGGCACCCAAAATATCGATTTTGAGCATGTTTTGGACCTGTATTTTTAAAATACTCTAACACGGAGTATGCATGTACAGATCGCTTCAGGGACACAAAAATATCGATATTTTGGGTGTTTTGAGCCTGAATTTGAGATATAAACGGGTACAGAAGATGCATGCACATTTCGACTTTTTGCACCTAAAATATCGATTTTGAGCATGTTTTGGGTCTGTATCTTGAAAACATTCTAGCAAGAAGTAGGCATGTACAGATTGCTTCTGGGACCCAAAAATATCGAATTTTCGAGTGTTTTGAACCTGAATTTGGGATATAGACGGGTACAGAAGATGCATACACATATTGACTTTGGGCAGCTAAAATATCGATTTTCTGCATGTTTTAGGCCTATATTTTGAAAATACTCTAACACCGAGTAGACACGTACAGATCGCGTCTGGGACCCAAATAAATCGAATTTTCGGGTGTTCTGAGCCTGAATTTGAGATATGAACGGGTACATAAGATGCATGCACATATTGACTTTGGGCACCTAAAATATAGATTTTCAGCATGTTTTGGGCCTGTATTTTTAAAATACATTAACACGGAGTAGGCATGTACAGGTCGCTTCTGGGACCCAAAAATATCGACTTTTCGGGTGTTATGAGCCTGAATTTGAGATATAAACGGGTACAGAAGATGCATGCACATATCGACTTTGGGCACCTAAAATATCGATTTTGAGTATGTTTTGGGCCTGTATTTTGAAAATACTCTAACACGGAGTATGCATGTACAGATCGCTTCTGGGACACAAAAATATCGATTTTTTGGGTGTTTTGAGCCTGAATTTGAGATATAAACGGGTACAGAAGATGCATGCACATATCGACTTTGGGCACCTAAAATATCGATTTTGTGTATGTTTTGGGCCTGTATTTTGAAAATACTCTAACACGGAGTATGCATGTACAGATCGCTTCAGGGACACAAAAATATCGATATTTTGGGTGTTTTGAGCCTGAATTTGAGATATAAACGGGTACAGAAGATGCATGCACATATCGAATTTTCAAACCTAAAATATCGATTTATAGCATGTTTTAAGCCTGTATTATAAAAACATTCTAGCACTGAGTAGGCATGTGTAGATCGCTTAAGGGACCCAAAAATATCGAATTTTCGGAGTTTTCAGCCTGAATTTGAGATATAAACGGGTACAGAAGATGCATGCACATATCGACTTTGGGCACCCAAAATATCGATTTTGAGCATGTTTTGGACCTGTATTTTTAAAATATTCTAACACTGAGTAGACACGTACAGATCGCTTCTAGGACCCAAATAAATCGAATTTTCGGGTGTTCTGAGCCTGAATTTGAGATATGAACGGGTACAGAAGATGCATGCACATATCGACTTTTTGCACTTAATTAAAATATCGATTTTGAGCAAGTTTTGGGTCTGTATCTTGAAAACATTCTAGCAAGGAGTAGGCATGTACAGATCGCTTCTGGGACCCAAAAATATCGAATTTTCTGGTGTTTTGAACCTGAATTTGGGATATAGACGGGTACAGAAGATGCATACACATATTTACTTTGGGCAGCTAAAATATCGATTTACAGCATGTTTTAGGCCTGTATTTTAAAAATACTCTAACACGGAGTATGCATGTACAGATGGCTTTTGAAACCTAAAAATATCGAATATTCGGGTGTTTTGAGTCTGAATTTGAGATATGAACGGGTACAGAAGATGCATGCACATATCGACTTTTTGCACTTAAAATATCGATTTTGAGCAAGTTTTGGGTCTGTATCTTGAAAACATTCTAGCAAGGAGTAGGCATTTACAGATCGCTTCTGGGACCCAAAAATATCGAATTTTCTGGTGTTTTGAACCTAAATTTGAGATATAAACGGGTACAGAAGATGCATACACATATTGACTTTGGGCAGCTAAAATATCGATTTACAGCATGTTTTAGGCCTGTATTTTTAAAATACTCTAACACTGAGTAGACACGTACAGATCGCTTCTGGGACCCATATAAATCGAATTTTCGGGTGTTCTGAGCCTGAATTTGAGATATGAAAGGGTACAGAAGATGCATGCACATATCGACTTTGGGCACTTAAAACATCGATTTTGAGCATGTTTTGGGCCTGTATTTTAAAAATACTATAACACGGTGTAGACATGTACAGATCGCTTCTGGGACACAAAAATATCGATTTTTTGGGTGTTTTGAGCCTGAATTTGAGATATAAACGGGTACAGAAGATGCATGCACATATCGACTTTTTGCACCTAAAATATCGATTTTGAGCATGTTTTGGGCCTGTATTTTGAAAATACTCAAACACGGTGTAGACATATACAGATCGCTTCTGGGACACAAAAATATCGATTTTTTGGGTGTTTTGAGCCTGAATTTGAGATATAAACGGGTACAGAAGATGCATGCACATATCGACTTTGGCACCCAAAATATCGATTTTTAGTATGTTTTGGGCGTATAATTTGAAAATATTCTAGCACTGAGTAGGCATGTACAGATCGCTTCTGGGACCCAAAAATATCGAATTTTAGGGTGTTTTGAGCCAGAAATTGGGATATAACCGGGTACAGAGGATGCATGCACATATCGACTTTTTGCACCTAAAATATCGATTTTGAGCATGTTTTGGGTCTGTATCTTGAAAAAATTCTAGCAAGGAGTAGGCATGTACAGATCGCTTCTGGGACCCAAAATTATCGAATTTTCGGGTGTTTTGAAACTGAATTTGGGATATAGACATATACCGAAGATGCTTGCACATATCGACTTTGTGCACCTAAAATATCGATTTTGAGCATGTTTTGGGCCTGTATTTTGAAAATACTCTAACAGGGAGTAGGCATGTACATATCGCTTCTGGGACCCAAAAATATCGAATTTTCGGGTGTTTTGAGCCTGAATTTGAGATATAAACGGGTACAAAAGATGCATGCACATTTCGACTTTTCGCACCTAAAATATCGATTTTGAGCATGTTTTGGGTCTGTAACTTGAAAACATTCTAGCAAGAAGTAGGCATGTACAGATGGCTTCGGGGACCCAAAAATATCGAATTTTCGGGTGTTTTGAG
The DNA here is from genome assembly GCA_033782935.1 of Petrolisthes cinctipes. NCBI lineage: Eukaryota > Metazoa > Arthropoda > Malacostraca > Decapoda > Porcellanidae > Petrolisthes > Petrolisthes cinctipes. The sequence goes on along the minus strand of JAWQEG010000467.1, from coordinate 110,856 downwards.
CCTGAATTTGAGATATAAACGGGTACAGAAGATGCATGCACATTTCGACTTTTGGCAGCTAAAATATCGATTTTCTGCATGTTTTAGGCATATATTTTGAAAATACTCTAACACGGAGTAGACACGTACAGATCGCTTCTGGGAACCAAATAAATCGAATTTTCGGGTGTTCTGAGCCTGAATTTTAGATATGAACGGGTAAAGAAGATGCATGCACTTATTGACTTTGGGCACATAAAATATAGATTTTCAGCATGTTTTGGGCCTGTATTTTGAAAATACATTAACACGGAGTAGGCATGTACAGGTCGCTTCTGGGACCCAAAAATATCGACTTTTCGGGTGTTTTGAGCCTGAATTTGAGATATAAACGGGTACAGAAGATGCATGCACATATCGACTTTGGGCACCTAAAATATCGATTTTGAGTATGTTTTGGGCCTGTATTTTGAAAATACTCTAACACGGAGTATGCATGTACAGATCACTTCTGGGACACAAAAATATCGATTTTTTGGGTGTTTTGAGCCTGAATTTGAGATATAAACGGGTACAGAAGATGCATGCACATATCGACTTTTCACACCTAAAATATCGATTTATAGCATGTTTTAAGCCTGTATTTTAAAAACATTCTAGCACTGAGTAGGCATGTGCAGATCGCTTAAGGGACCCAAAAATATCGAATTTTCGGAGTTTTGAGCCTGAATTTGAGATATAAACGGGTACAGAAGATGCATGCACATATCGACTTTGGGCACCCAAAATATCGATTTTTAGTATGTTTTGGGCGTATAATTTGAAAATATTTTAGCACTGAGTAGGCATGTACAGATCGCTTCTGGGACCCAAAAATATCGAATTTTCGGGTGTTTTGAGCCAGAAATTGGGATATAACCGGGTACAGAGGATGCATGCACATATCGACTTTTTTCACCTAAAATATCGATTTTGAGCATGTTTTGGGTCTGTATCTTGAAAAAATTCTAGCAAGGAGTAGGCATGTACAGATTGCTTTTGGGACCCAAAAATATCGAATATTCGGGTGTTTTGTGTCTGAATTTGAGATATAAACGGGTACAGAAGATGCATGCACATATCGACTTTTTGCACTTAAAATATCGATTTTGAGCAAGTTTTGGGTCTGTATCTTGAAAACATTCTAGCAAGGAGTAGGCATGTACAGATCGCTTCTGGGACCCAAAAATATCGAATTTTCTTGTGTTTTGAACCTAAATTTGAGATATAAACGGGTACAGAAGATGCATACACATATTGACTTTGGGCAGCTAAAATATCGATTTACAGCATGTTTTAGGCCTGTATTTTAAAAATACTCTAACATGGAGTATGCATGTACAGATGGCTTTTGGGACTCAAAAATATCGAATATTCGGGTGTTTTGAGTCTGAATTTGAGATATAAACGGGTTCAGAAAATGCATGCACATATCGACTTTGGGCACCCAAAATATCGATTTTGAGCATGTTTTGAGCCTGTATTTTTAAAATACTCTAACACGGAGTAGACACGTACAGATCGCTTCTGGGACCCAAATAAATCGAATTTTCGGTTGTTCTGAGCCTGAATTTGAGATATGAACAGGTACAGAAGATGCATGCACATATCGACTTCGGGCACCTAAAATATCGATTTTGAGCATGTTTTGGGCCTGTATTTTGAAAATACTCAAACACGGTGTAGACATGTACAGATCGCTTCTGGGAAACAAAAATATAGATTTTTTGGGTGTTTTGAGCCTGAATTTGAGATATAAACGGGTACAGAAGATGCATGCACATATCGACTTTGGCACCCAAAATATCGATTTTTAGTATGTTTTGGGCGTATAATTTGAAAATATTCTAGCACTGAGTAGGCATGTACAGATCGCTTCTGGGACCCAAAAATATCGAATTTTCGGGGGTTTTGAGCCAGAAATTGGGATATAACCGGGTACAGAGGATGCATGCACATATCGACTTTTTGCACCTAAAATATCGATTTTGAGCATGTTTTGGGTCTGTATCTTGAAAAAATTCTAGCAAGGAGTAGGCATGTACAGATCGCTTCTGGGACCCAAAATTATTGAATTTTCGGGTGTTTTGAACCTGAATTTGGGATATAGACGGATACCGAAGATGCTTGCACATATCGACTTTTTGCACCTAAAATATCGATTTTGAGCATGTTTTGGGCCTGTATTTTGAAAATACTCTAACACGGAGTAGGCATGTACATATCGCTTCTGGGACCCAAAAATATCGAATTTTCGGGTGTTTTGAGCCTGAATTTGAGATATAAACGGGTACAGAAGATGCATGCACATTTCGACTTTTCGCACCTAAAATATCGATTTTGAGCATGTTTTGGGTCTCTAACTTGAAAACATTCTAGCAAGAAGTAGGCATGTACAGATGGCTTCGGGGACCCAAAAATATCGAATATTCGGGTGTTTTGAGCCTGAATTTGAGATATAAACGGGTACAGAAGATGCATGCACATTTCGACTTTTGGCAGCTAAAATATCGATTTTCTGCATGTTTTAGGCATATATTTTGAAAATACTCTAACACGGAGTAGACACGTACAGATCGCTTCTGGGAACCAAATAAATCGAATTTTCGGGTGTTCTGAGCCTGAATTTTAGATATGAACGGGTAAAGAAGATGCATGCACTTATTGACTTTGGGCACATAAAATATAGATTTTCAGCATGTTTTGGGCCTGTATTTTGAAAATACATTAACATGGAGTAGGCATGTACAGGTCGCTTCTGGGACCCAAAAATATCGACTTTTCGGGTGTTTTGAGCCTGAATTTGAGATATAAACGGGTACAGAAGATGCATGCACATATCGACTTTGGGCACCTAAAATATCGATTTTGAGTATGTTTTGGGCCTGTATTTTGAAAATACTCTAACACGGAGTATGCATGTACAGATCACTTCTGGGACACAAAAATATCGATTTTTTGGGTGTTTTGAGCCTGAATTTGAGATATAAACGGGTACAGAAGATGCATGCACATATCGACTTTTCACACCTAAAATATCGATTTTGAGCATGTTTTGGGTCTGTATCTTGAAAACATTCTACCAAGAAGTTGGCATGTACAGATTGCTTCTGGGACCCAAAAATATCGAATTTTCGAGTGTTTTGAACCTGAATTTGAGATATAGACGGGTACAGAAGATGCATACACATATTGACTTTGGGCAGCTAAAATATCGATTTTCTGCATGTTTTAGGCCTGTATTTTGAAAATACTCTAACACCGAGTAGACACGTACAGATCGCGTCTGGGACCCAAATAAATCGAATTTTCGGGTGTTCTGAGCCTGAATTTGAGATATGAACGGGTACAGAAGATGCATGCACATATTGACTTTGGGCACCTAAAATATAGATTTTCAGCATGTTTTGGGCCTGTATTTTGAAAATACATTAACACGGAGTAGGCATGTACAGGTCGCTTCTGGGACCCAAAAATATCGACTTTTCGGGTGTTATGAGCCTGAATTTGAGATATAAACGGGTACAGAAGATGCATGCACATATCGACTTTGGGCACCTAAAATATCGATTTTGAGTATGTTTTGGGCCGGTATTTTGAAAATACTCTAACACGAAGTATGCATGTACAGAACGCTTCTGGGACACAAAAATATCGATTTTTTGGGTGTTTTGAGCCTGAATTTGAGATATAAACGGGTACAGAAGATGCATGCACATATCGACTTTGGGCACCTAAAATATCGATTTTGAGAATGTTTTGGGCCTGTATTTTGAAAATACTCTAACACGGAGTATGCATGTACAGATCGCTTCTGGGACACAAAAATATCGATATTTTGGGTGTTTTGAGACTGAATTTGAGATATAAACGGGTACAGAAGATGCATGCACATATCGACTTTTCAAACCTAAAATATCGATTTATAGCATGTTTTAAGCCTGTATTATAAAAACATTCTAGCACTGAGTAGGCATGTGCAGATCGCTTAAGTGACCCAAAAATATCGAATTTTCGGAGTTTTCAGCCTGAATTTGAGATATAAACGGGTACAGAAGATGCATACACATATCGACTTTGGGCACCCAAAATATCGATTTTGAGAATGTTTTGGGCCTGTATTTTTAAAATATTCTAACACTGAGTAGACACGTACAGATCGCTTCTAGGACCCAAATAAATCGAATTTTCGGGTGTTCTGAGCCTGAATTTGAGATATGAACGGGTACAGAAGATGCATACACATATCGACTTTTTGCACTTAATTAAAATATCGATTTTGAGCAAGTTTTGGGTCTGTATCTTGAAAACATTCTAGCAAGGAGTAGGCATGTACAGATCGCTTCTGGGACCCAAAAATATCGAATTTTCTGGTGTTTTGAACCTGAATTTGGGATATAGGCGGGTACAGAAAATGCATACACATATTGACTTTGGGCAGCTAAAATATCGATTTTCAGCATGTTATGGGCCTGTATTTTGAAAATACTCTAACACGGAGTAGGCATGTACAGATCGCTTCTGGGACCCAAAAATATCGAATTTTCGGGTGTTTTGAGCCTGAATTTGAGATATAAACGGGTACAGAAGATGCATGCACATTTCGACTTTTAGCACCTAAAATATCGATTTAGAGCATGTTTTGGGTCTGTATCTTGAAAACATTCTAGCAAGAAGAAGGCATGTACAGATTGCTTCTGGGACCCAAAAATATCGAATTTTCGAGTGCTTTGAACCTGAATTTGGGATATAAACGGGTACAGAAGATGCATACACATATTGACTTTGGGCATCTAAAATATCGATTTTCTGCATGTTTTAGGCCTGTATTTTGAAAATACTCTAACACGGAGTAGACACGTACAGATCGCTTCTGGGACCCAAATAAATCGAATTTTCGGGTTTTCTGAGCCTGAATTTGAGATATGAACGGGTACAGAAGATGCATGCACATATTGACTTTGGGCACATAAAATATAGATTTTCAGCATGTTTTGGGCTTGTATTTTGAAAATACATTAACACGGAGTAGGCATGTACAGGTCGCTTCTGGGACCCAAAAATATCGACTTTTCGGGTGTTTTGAGCCTGAATTTGAGATATAAACGGGTACAGAAGATGCATGCACATATCGACTTTGGGCACCTAAAATATCGATTTTGAATATGTTTTGGGCCTGTATTTTGAAAATACTCTAACACGGACTAGGCATGTACAGATCACTTCTGGGACACAAAAATATCGATTTTTTTGGTGTTTTGAGCCTGAATTTGAGATATAAACGGGTACAGAAGATGCACGCACATATCGACTTTTCACACCTAAAATATCAATTTATAGCATGTTTTAAGCCTGCATTTTAAAAACATTCTAGCACTGAGTAGGCATGTGCAGATCGCTTAAGGGACCCAAAAATATCGACTTTTCGGGTGTTTTAAGCCTGAATTTGAGATATAAACGGGTACAGAAGATGCATGCACATATCGACTTTTCACACCTAAAATATCGATTTATAGCATGTTTTAAGCCTGTATTTTAAAAACATTCCAGCACTGAGTAGGCATGTACAGATGGCTTTTGGGACCCAAAAATATCGAATATTCGGGTGTTTTGAGTCTGAATTTGAGATATAAACGGGTACAGAAGATGCATGCACATATCGACTTTGGGCACCCAAAATATCGATTTTGAGCATGTTTTGAGCCTGTATTTTTAAAATACTCTAACACGGAGTAGACACGTACAAATCGCTTCTGGGACCCAAATAAATCGAATTTTCGGTTGTTCTGAGCCTGAATTTGAGATATGAACAGGTACAGAAGATGCATGCACATATCGACTTCGAGCACCTAAAATATCGATTTTGAACATGTTTTGGGCCTGTATTTTGAAAATACTCAAACACGGTGTAGACATGTACAGATCATTTCTGGGACACAAAAATATCGATTTGTTGGGTGTTTTGAGCCTGAATTTGAGATATAAACGGGTACAGAAGATGCATGCACATTTCGACTTTTTGCACCTAAAATATCGATTTTGAGCATGTTTTGGGTCTGTATCTTGAAAACATTCTAGCAAGAAGTAGGCATGTACAGATTGCTTCTGGGACCCTAAAATATCGAATTTTCGAGTGTTTTGAACCTGAATTTGGGATATAGACGGGTACAGAAGATGCATACACATATTGACATTGGGCAGCTAATATATCGATTTTCTGCTTGTTTTAGGCCTGTATTTTAAAAATACTCTAACACGGAGTATGCATGTACCCATTGCTTTTGAGACCCAAAAATATCGAATATTCGGGTGTTTTGAGTCTGAATTTGAGATATAAACGGGTACAGAAGATGCATGCACATATCGACTTTGGACACCCAAAATATCGATTTTGAGCATGTTTTGGGCCTGAATTTTTAAAATACTCTAATACTGAGTAGACACGTACAGATCGCTCCTAGGACCCAAATAAATCGAATTTTCGGGTGTTCTGAGCCTGAATTTGAGATATGAAAGGGTACAGAAGATGCATGCACATATCGACTTTGGGCACCTAAAATATCGATTTTGAGCATGTTTTGGGCCTGTATTTTGAAAATACTATAACACAGTGTAGACATGTACAGATCGCTTCTGGGACACAAAAATATCGAATTTTCGGAGTTTTGAGCCTGAATTTGAGATATAAACGAGTACAGAAGATGCATGCACATATCGACTTTTTGCACCTAAAATATCGATTTTGAGCATGTTTTGGGTCTGTATCTTGAAAACTTTCTAGCAAGAAGTAGGCATGTACAGATTGCTTCTGGGACCATAAAATATCGAATTTTCGAGTGTTTTGAACCTGAATTTGAGATATAGACGGGTACAGAAGATGCATACACATATTGACTTTGGGCAGCTAAAATATCGATTTACATCATGTTTTAGGCCTGTATTTTGAAAATACTCTAACACGGAGTATGCATGTACAGATGGCTTTTGGGACCCAAAAATATCGAATATTCAGGTGTTTTGAGTCTGAATTTGAGATATAAACGGGTACAGAAGATGCATGCACATATCGACTTTGGGCACCCAAAATATCGATTTTGAGCATGTTTTGGGCCTGTATTTTTAAAACACTCTAACACGGAGTAGACACGTACAGATCTCTTCTGGGACCCAAATAAATCGAATTTTCAGGTGTTCTGAGCCTTAATTTGAGATATGAACGGGTACAGAAGATGTATGCACATATCGACTTTGGGCACCAAAAATATCGATTTTGAGCATGTTTTGGGCCTGCATTTTGAAAATACTCTAACACGGTGTAGACATGTACAGATCGCTTCTAGAACACAAAAATATCGATTTTTTGGGTGTTTTGAGCCTGAATTTGAGATATAAACGGGTACAGAAGATGCATGCACATATCGACTTTGGCACCCAAAATTTTGATTTTTAGTATGTTTTGGGCGTATAATTTGAAAATATTCTAGCACTGAGTAGGCATGTACAGATCGCTTCTGGAACCCAAAAATATCGAATTTTCGGGGGTTTTGAGCCTGAATTAGGGATATAACCGGGTACAGAGGATGCATGCACATATCGACTTTTTGCACCTAAAATATCGATTTTCAGCATGTTTTGGGTCTGTATCTTGAAAACATTCTAGCAAGGAGTAGGCATGTACAGGTCGCTCCTGGGACCCAAAAATATCGAATTTTCTGGTGTTTTAAACCTGAATTTGGGATATAGACGGGTACAGAAGATGCATACACATATTGACTTTGGGCACCTAAAATATCGATTTTCAGCATGTTTTGGGCCCGTATTTTGAAAATACATTAACACGGAGTAGGCATGTACAGATCGCTTCTGGGACCCAAAAATATCGACTTTTCGGGTGTTTTGAGCCTGAACTTGAGATATAAACGGGTACAGAAGATGCATGCACATATCGACTTTGGGCACCAAAAATATCGATTTTGAGCATGTTTTGGGCCTGTATTTTAAAAAAATACTCTAACACGGTGTATGCATGTACAGATCACTTCTGGGACGCAAAAATATCGATTTTTTGGGTGTTTTGAGCCTGAATTTGAGATATAAACGGGTACAGAAGATGCATGCACATATCGACTTTTCACACCTAAAACATCATTTTTGAGCATGTTTTAAGCCTGTATTTTAAAAACATTCTAGCACTGAGTAGGCATGTGCAGATCGCTTAAGAGACCTAAAAATATCGAATTTATGGAGTTTTGAGCCTGAATTTGAGATATAAACGGGTACAGAAGATGCATGCACATATCGACTTTTTGCACTTAAAATATCGATTTTGAGCATGTTTTGGGTCTGTATCTTGAAAACATTCTAGCAAGGAGTAGGCATGTACAGATCGCATCTGGGACCCAAAAATATCGAATTTTCTGGTGTTTTGAACCAGAATTAGGGATATACACGGGTACAGAAGATGCATACACATATTGACTTTGGGCACATAAAATATCGATTTTGAGGATGTTTTGGGCCTGTATTTTAAAAACACTCTAACACGGAGTATGCACGTACAGATCGCTTCTGGGACCCAAAAACATTGAATTTTCGGGTGTTTTGAGTCTGAATTTGAGATATAAACGGGTACAGAAGATGCATGCACATATCGACTTTGGGCACCCAAAATATCGATTTTGAGCATGTTTTGGGCCTGAATTTTTAAAATACTCTAACACTGAGTAGACACGTACAGATCGCTCCTAGGACCCAAATAAATCGAATTTTCGGGTGTTCTGAGCCTGAATTTGAGATATGAAAGGGTACAGAAGATGCATGCACATATCGACTTTGGGCACCTAAAATATCGATTTTGAGCATGTTTTGGGCCTGTATTTTGAAAATACTATAACACAGTGTAGACATGTACAGATCGCTTCTGGGACACAAAAATATCGAATATTCGGAGTTTTGAGCCTGAATTTGAGATATAAACGAGTACAGAAGATGCATGCACATATCGACTTTTTGCACCTAAAATGTCGATTTTGAGCATGTTTTGGGTCTGTATCTTGAAAACTTTCTAGCTAGAAGTAGGCATGTACAGATTGCTTCTGGGACCATAAAATATCGAATTTTCGAGTGTTTTGAACCTGAATTTGGGATATAGACGGGTACAGAAGATGCATACACATATTGACTTTGGCACCCAAAATATCGATTTACATCATGTTTTAGGCCTGTATTTTGAAAATACTCTAACACGGAGTATGCATGTACAGATGGCTTTTGGGACCCAAAAATATCGAATATTCGGGTGTTTTGAGTCTGAATTTGAGATATAAACGGGTACAGAAGATGCATGTACATATCGACTTTGGGCACCCAAAATATCGATTTTGAGCATATTTTAGGCCTGTATTTTTAAAACACTCTAACACGGAGTAGACACGTACAGATCACTTCTGGGACCCAAAAAAATTGAATTTTCGGGTGTTTTGAGCCTGAATTTGAGATATAAACGGGTACTGAAGATGCATGCACATATCGATTTTGGGCACCAAAAATATCGATTTTGAGCATGTTTTGGGCCTTTATTTTGAAAATACTCTAACACGGTGTAGACATGTACAGATCGCTTCTAGAACACAAAAATATCGATTTTTTGGGTGTTTTGAGCCTGAATTTGAGTTATAAACGGGTACAGAAGATGCATGCACATATCGACTTTGGCACCCAAAATATCGATTTTTAGTATGTTTTGGGCGTATAATTTGAAAATATTCTAGCACTGAGTAGGCATGTACAGATCGCTTCTGGAACCCAAAAATATCAAATTTTCGGGGGTTTTGAGCCAGAATTTGGGATATAACCGGGTACAGAGGATGCATACACATATTGACTTTGGGCACCTAAAATATCGATTTTCAGCATGTTTTGGGCCCGTATTTTGAAAATACATTAACACGGAGTAGGCATGTACAGATCGCTTCTGGGACCCAAAAATATCGACTTTTCGGGTGTTTTGAACCTGAACTTGAGATATAAACGGGTACAGAAGATGCATGCACATATCGACTTTGGGCACCTAAAATATCGATTTTGAGCATGTTTTGGGCCTGTATTTTAAAAAAATACTCTAACACGGAGTATGCATGTACAGATCGCTTCTGGGACACAAAAATATCGATTTTTTGGGTGTTTTGAGCCTGAATTTGAGATATAAACGGGTACAGAAGATGCATGCACATATCGACTTTTTGCACCTAAAATATCGATTTTGAGCATGTTTTGGGTCTGTATCATGAAAACTTTTTAGCAAGAAGTAGGCATGTACAGATTGCTTCTGGGACTCAAAAATATCGAATTTTCGAGTGTTTTGAACCTGAATTTGGGATATAGACGGGTACAGAAGATGCATACACATATTGACTTTGGGCAGCTAAAATATCGATTTACAGCATGTTTTAGGCCTGTATTTTAAAAATACTCTAACACGGAGTATGCATGTACAGATGGCTTTTGAGACCCAAAAATATCGAATATTCGGGTGTTTTGAGTCTGAATTTGAGATATAAACGGGTACAGAAGATGCATGCACATATCGAATTTGGGCACCCAAAATATCGATTTTGAGCATGTTTTGGACCTGTATTTTTAAAATACTCTAACACTGAGTAGACACGTACAGATCTCTTCTGGGACCCAAATAAATCGAATTTTTTGTTATTCTGAGCCTGAATTTGAGATATGAACAGGTACAGAAGATGCATGCACATATCGACTTCGGGCACCTAAAATATCGATTTTGAGCATGTTTTGGGCCTGTATTTTGAAAATACTCAAACACGGTGTAGACATGTACAGATCACTTCTGGGACACAAAAATATCGATTTTTTGGGTGTTTTGAGCCTGAATTTGAGATATAAACGGGTACAGAAGATGCATGCACATATCGACTTTGGCACCCAAAATATCGATTTTTAGTATGTTTTGGGCGTATAATTTGAAAATATTCTAGCACTGAGTAGGCATGTACAGATCGCTTCTGGGACCCAAAAATATCGAATTTATGGGTGTTTTGAGCCAGAAATTGGGATATAACCGGATACAGAGGATGCATGCACATATCGACTTTTTGCACCTAAAATATCGATTTTGAGCATGTTTTGGGTCTGTATCATGAAAAAATTCTAGCAAGGAGTAGGTATGTACAGATCGCTTCTGGGACCCAAAATTATCGATTTTTTGGGTGTTTTGAACCTGAATTTGGGATATAGACGGATACAGAAGATGCATGCACATATCGACTTTTTGCACCTAAAATATCGATTTTGAGCATGTTTTGGGCCTGTATTTTGAAAATACTCTAACACGGAGTAGGCATGTACAGATCGCTTCTGGTACCCAAAAATATCGAATTTTCGGGTGTTTTGAGCCTGAATTTGAGATATAAACGGGTACAGAAGATGCATGCACATTTCGACTTTTTGCACCTAAAATATCGATTTTGAGTATGTTTTGGGTCTGTATCTTGAAAACATTCTAGCAAGAAGTAGGCATGTACAGATTGCTTCTGGGACCCAAAAATATCGAATTTTTGAGTGTTTTGAATCTGAATTTGGGATATAGACGTGTACAGAAGATGCATACACATATTGACTTTGGGCAGCTAAAATATCGATTTTCAGCATGTTTTAGGCCTGTATTTTGAAAATACTCTAACACGGACTATGCATGTACACATTGCTTTTGGGACCCAAAAATATCGAATATTCGGGTGTTTTGAGTCTGAATTTGAGATATAAACGGGTACAGAAGTTTGCATGCACATATCGACTTTGGGCACCCAAAATATCGATTTTGAGCATGTTTTGGACCTGTATTTTTAAAATACTCTAACACTGAGTAGACACGTACAGATCGCTTCTGGAACCCAAATAAATCGAATTTTAGGGTGTTCTGAGCCTGAATTTGTGATATGAACGGGTACAGAAGATGCATGCACATATCGACTTTGAGCACCTAAAACATCGATTTTGAGCATGTTTTGTTCATGTATTTTGAAAATACTCAAACACGGTGTAGACATGTACAGATCGCTTCTGGGACACAAAAATATCGATTTTTTTGGGTGTTTTGAGCCTGAATTTGAGATATAAACGGGTACAGAAGATGCATGCACATTTCGACTTTTTGCACCTAAAATATCGATTTTGAGTATGTTTTGGGTCTGTATCTTGAAACAATTCTAGCAAGAAGTAGGCGTGTACAGATTGCTTCTGGGACCCAAAAATATCGAATTTTTTAGTGTTTTGAATCTGAATTTGGGATATAGACGGGTACATAAGATACATACACATATTGACTTTGGGCAGCTAAAATATCGATTTTCAGCATGTTTTAGGCCTGTATTTTGAAAATACTCTAAAACAGAGTATGCATGTACACATTGCTTTTGGGACCCAAAAATATCGAATATTCGGGTGTTTTGAGTCTGAATTTGAGATATAAACGGGTACAGAAGATGCATGCACATATCGACTTTGGGCACCCAAAATATCGATTTTGAGCATGTTTTGGGCCTGTATTTTTAAAATACTCTAACACTGAGTAGACACGTACAGATCGCTTCATGAACCCAAATAAATCGAATTTTAGGGTGTTCTGAGCCTGAATTTGAGATATGAACGGATACAGAAGATGCATGCACATATCGACTTTGAGCACCTAAAATATCGATTTTGAGCATGTTTTGGGCCTGTATTTTGAAAATACTATAGCACCGTGTAGACATGTACAGATCGCTTCTGGGACCCAAATAAATCGAATTTTCCGGTGTTCTGAGCCTGAATTTGAGATATGAACGGGTACAGAAGATGCATGCACATATCGACTTTGGGCACTTAAAACATCGATTTTGAGCATGTTTTGGGCCTGTATTTTAAAAATACTATAACACGGTGTAGACATGTACAGATAGCTTCTGGGACACAAAAATATCGATTTTTTGGGTGTTTTGAGCCTGAATTTGAGATATAAACGGGTACAGAAGATGCATGCACATATCGACTTTTTGCACCTAAAATATCGATTTTGAGCATGTTTTGGGTCTGTATCATGAAAACTTTCTAGCAAGAAGTAGGCATGTACAGATTGCTTCTGGGACTCAAAAATATCGAATTTTCGAGTGTTTTGAACCTGAATTTGGGATATAGACGGGTACAGAAGATGCATACACATATTGACTTTGGGCAGCTAAAATATCGATTTACAGCATGTTTTAGGCATGTATTTTAAAAATACTCTAACACGGAGTATGCATGTACAGATGGCTTTTGAGACCCAAAAATATCGAATATTCGGGTGTTTTGAGTCTGAATTTGAGATATAAACGGGTACAGAAGATGCATGCACATATCGACTTTGGGCACCCAAAATATCGATTTTGAGCATGTTTTGAGCCTGTATTTTTAAAATACTCTAACACGGAGTAGACACGTACAGATCGCTTCTGAGAACCAAATAAATCGAATTTTCGGTTGTTCTGAGCCTGAATTTGAGATATGAACAGGTACAGAAGATGCATGCACATATCGACTTCGGGCACCTAAAATATCGATTTTGAGCATGTTTTGGACCTGTATTTTGAAAATACTCAAACACAGTGTAGACATGTACAGATCGCTTCTGGGACACAAAAATATCGATTTCTTGGGTGTTTTGAGCCTGAATTTGAGATATAAACGGGTACAGAAGATGCATGCACATATCGACTTTGGCACCCAAAATATCGATTTTTAGTATGTTTTGGGCGTATAATTTGAAAATATTCAAGCACTGAGTAGGCATGTACAGATCGCTTCTGGGACCCAAAAATATCGAATTTTCGGGTGTTTTGAGCCAGAAATTGGGATATAACCGGGTACATAGGATGCATGCACATATCGACTTTTTGCACCTAAAATATCGATTTTGAGCATGTTTTGGGTCTGTATCTTTAAAACATTCTAGCACTGAGTAGGCATGTACAGATCACTTCTGGGACCCAAAAATATCGAATTTTCAGGTGTTTTGAACCTGAATTTGGGATATAGACGGGTACAGAAAATGCATACACATATTGACTTTGGGAACCTAAAATATAGATTTTCAGCATGTTTTGGGCCTGTATTTTGAAAATACTTTAACACGGAGTAGGCATGTACAGATCGCTTCTGGGACCCAAAAATATCGAATATTCGGGTGTTTTGAGTCTGAATTTAAAATATAAACGGGTACAGAAGATGCATTCACATATCAACTTTGGGAACCCAAAATATCGATTTTTAGCATGTTCTGAGCCTCTATTTTGAAAACATTCTAGCACTGAGTAGGCATGTACAGATCGCTTCTGGGACCCAAAAATATTGAATTTTCGGGTGTTTTGAGCCTGAATTTGAGATATAACCGGGAACAGAGAATGCATACACATATTGACTTTGTGCACCTAAAATATCAATTTTCAGCATGTTTTGGGCCTGTATTTTAAAAACACTCTAATACGGAGTATGCATGTACAGATCGCTTCTGGGACACAAAAAAATCGAATTTTCGGAGTTTTGAGCCTGAATTTGAGATATAAACGAGTACAGAAGATGCATGCACATATCGACTTTTTGCACCTAAAATATCGATTTTGAGCATGTTTTGGGCCTGTATCTTGAAAACTTTCTAGCAAGAAGTAGGTATGTACAGATCGCTTCTGGGACACAAAAATATCGATTTTTTGGGTGTTTTGAGGCTGAATTTGAGATATAAACGGGTACAGAAGATGCATGCACATATCGACTTTTCACACATAAAATATCATTTTTGAGACTGTTTTAAGCCTGTATTTTAAAAACATTCTATCACTGAGTAGGCATATGCAGATCGCTTAAGGGACCTAAAAATATCGATTTTTTGGAGTTTTGAGCCTGAATTTGAGATATAAACGGGTACAAAAGATGCATGCACATATCGACTTTTTGCACTTAAAATATCGATTTTGAGCATGTTTTGGGTCTGTATCTTGAAAACATTCTAGCAAGGAGTAGGCATGTACAGATCGCTTCTGGGACCCAAAAATATCGAATTTTCTGGTGTTTTGAACCAGAATTAGGGATATACACGGGTACAGAAGATGCATACACATATTGACTTTGGGCAGCTAAAATATCGATTTACAGCATGTTTTAGGCCTGTATTTTAAAAATACTCTAACACGGAGTATGCATGTACAGATGGCTTTTAGGACTCAAAAATATCGAATTTTCGGGTGTTTTGAGCCTGAATTTGAGATATAAACGGGTACAGAAAATGCATGCACATATCGACTTTGGGCACCCAAAATATCGATTTTGAGCATGTTTTGAGCCTGTATTTTTAAAATACTCTAACACGGAGTAGACACGTACAGATCGCTTCTGGGACCCAAATAAATCGAATTTTCGGTTGTTCTGAGCCTGAATTTGAGATATGAACAGGAACAGAAGATGTATTCACATATCGACTTCGGGCACCTAAAATATCGATTTTGAGAATGTTTTGGGCCTGTATTTTGAAAATACTCTAACACGGAGTAGGCATGTACAGATCGCTTCGGGGACCCAAAAATATCGATTTTTCGAGTGTTTTGAACCTGAATTTGGGATATAAACGGGTACAGAAGATACATTCACATATTGACTTTGGCAACTAAAATATCGATTTTCTGCATGTTTTAGGCCTGTATTTTGAAAATACTCTAACACGGAGTATGCATGTACACATTGCTTTTGGGACCCAAAAATATCGAATATTCGGGTGTTTTGAGTCTGAATTTGAGATATGAACGGATACAGAAGATGCATGCACATATCGACTTTGGGTACCTAAAATATCGATTTTGAGCATGTTTTGGGCCTGTATTTTGAAAATACTATAGCACGGTGTAGACATGTACAGATCGCTTCTGGGACACAAAAATATCGATTTTTTGGGTGCTTTGAGCCTGAATTTGAGATATAAACGGGTACAGAAGATGCATGCACATATCGACTTTGGCACCCAAAATATCGATTTTTAGTATGTTTTGGGCGTATAACTTGAAAATATTCTAGCACTGAGTAGGCATGTACAGATCGCTTCTGGGACCCAAAAATATCGAATTTTCGGGGGTTTTGAGCCAGAATTTGTGATATAACCGGGTACAGAGGATGCATGCACATATCGACTTTTTGCACCTAAAATATCGATTTTAAGCATGTTTTGGGTCTGTATCTTGAAAACATTCTAGGAAGGAGTAGGCATGTACAGGTCGCTTCTGAGACACAAAAATATAGATTTTTTGGGTGTTTTGAGCCTGAATTTGAGATATAAACGGGTACAGAAGATGCATGCACATATCGACTTTTCACACCTAAAATATCGATTTATAGCATGTTTTAAGCCTGTATTTTAAAAACATTCTAGCACTGAGTAGGCATGTGCAGATCGCTTAAGGGACCCAAAAATATCGAATTTGCTGGTGTTTTGAAACAGAATTAGGGATATACACGGGTACAGAAGATGCATACACATATTGACTTTGGGCACATAAAATATCGATTTTCAGCATGTTTTGGGCCTGTGTTTTAAAAACACTCTAACACGGAGTATGCACGTACAGATCGCTTCTGGGACCCAAAAACATTGAATTTTCGGGTGTTTTGAGCCTGAATTTGAGATATAAACGGGTACAGAAGATGCATGCACATATCGACTTTGGGCACCCAAAATATCGATTTTGAGCATGTTTTGGGCCTGAATTTTTAAAATACTCTAACACTGAGTAGACACGTACAGATCGCTTCTGGGACCCAAATAAATCGAATTTTAGGGTGTTCTGAGCCTGAATTTGAGATATGAACGGGTACAGAAGATGAATGCACATATCGAATTTAAGCACCTAAAATATCGATTTTGAGCATGTTTTGGGCCTGTATTTTGAAAATACTATAACACAGTGTAGACATGTACAGATCGCTTCTGGGACACAAAAATATCGATTTTTTGGGTGTTTTGAGCCTGAATTTGAGATATAAACGGGTACAGAAGATGCATGCACATATCAAATTTTTGCACCTAAAATATCGATTTTGTGCATGTTTTGGGTCTGTATCATGAAAACTTTCTAGCAAGAAGTAGGCATGTACAGATTGCTTCTGGGACTCAAAAATATCGAATTTTCGAGTGTTTTGAACCTGAATTTGGGATATAGACGGGTACAGAAGATGCATACACATATTGACTTTGGGCAGCTAAAATATCGATTTACAGCATGTTTTAGGCCTGTATTTTAAAAATACTCTAACACGGAGTATGCATGTACAGATGGCTTTTGGGACCCAAAAATATCGAATATTCGGGTGTTTTGAGTCTGAATTTGAGATATAAACGGGTACAGAAGATGCATGCACATATCGACTTTGGGCACCCAAAATATCAATTTTGAGCATGTTTTGAGCCTGTATTTTTAAAATATTCTAACACTGAGTAGACACGTACAGATCGCTTCTGGAACCCAAATAAATCGAATTTTAGGGTGTTCTGAGCCTGAATTTGAGATATGAACGGATACAGAAGATGCATGCACATATCGACTTTGGGCACCTAAAATATCGATTTACAGCATGTTTTAGGCTTGTATTTTAAAAATACTCTAACACGGAGTATGCATGTACAGATGGCTTTAGGGACCCAAAAATATCGAATATTCAGGTGTTTTGAGTCTAAATTTGAGATATAAACGGGTACAGAAGATGCATGCACATATCGACTTTGGGCACCCAAAATATCGATTTTGAGCATGTTTTGAGCCTGTATTTTTAAAATACTCTAACACACAGTAGACACGTACAGATCGCTTCTGGGACCCAAATAAATCGAATTTTCGGTTGTTCTGAGCCTGAATTTGAGATATGAACAGGTACAGAAGATGCATGCACATATCGACTTCGGGCACCTACAATATCGATTTTGAGCATATTTTGGGCCTGTATTTTGAAAATACTCAAACACGGTGTAGACATGTGCAGATCGCTTCTGGGACCCAAAAATATCGACTTTTTGGGTGTTTTGAGCCTGAATTTGAGATATAAACGGGTACAGAAGATGCATGCACATATCGACTTTGGCACCCAAAATATCGATTTTTAGTATGTTTTGGGCGTATAATTTGAAAATATTCTAGCACTGAGTAGGCATGTACAGATCGCTTCTGGGACACAAAAATATCGAATTTTCGGGTTTTTTGAGCCAGAACTTGGGATATCACCGGGTACAGAGGATGCATGCACATATCGACTTTTTGCACCTAAAATATCGATTTTAAGCATGTTTTGGGTCTGTATCTTGAAAACATTCTAGGAAGGAGTAGGCATGTACAGGTCGCTTCTGGGACCCAAAAATACCGAATTTTCTGGTGTTTTGAACCGGAATTTGGGATATAGACGAGTACAGAAGATGCATACACATATTGACTTTGGGCACCTAAAATATAGATTTTCAGCATGTTTTGGGCCTGTATTTTGAAAATACATTAACACGGAGTAGGCATGTACAGATCGCTTCTGGAACCCAAAAATATCGACTTTTCGGGTGTTTTGAGCCTGAATTTGAGATATAAACGGGTACAGAAGATGCATGCACATATCGACTTTGGGCACCTAAAATAACGATTTTGAGTATGTTTTGGGCCTGCATTTTGAAAATAATCTAACACAGAGTATGCATGTACAGATCGCTTCTGGGACACAAAAATATCGATTTTTTGTGTGTTTTGAGCCTGAATTTGAGATATAAACGGGTACAGAAGATGCATGCACATATCGACTTTTTGCACTTAAAATATCGATTTTGAGCATGTTTTGGGTCTGTATTTTAAGAACATTCTAGCACTGAGTTGGCATGTGCAGATCGCTTAAGGGACCCAAAAATATCGAATTTTCGGAGTTTTGAGCCTGAATTTGAGATATAAACGGGTACAGAAGATGCATGCACATATCGACTTTTTGCACTTAAAATATCGATTTTGAGCATGTTTTGGGTCTGTATCTTGAAAACATTCTAGCAAGGAGTAGGCATGTACAGATCGCTTCTGGGACCCAAAAATATCGAATTTTCTGGTGTTTTGAACCTGAATTTGAGATATAAACGGGTACAGAAGATGCATGCACATATCGACTTTGGTCACCCAAAATATCGATTTTGAGCATGTTTTGGGCCTGAATTTTTAAAATACTCTAACACTGAGTAGACACGTACAGATCGCTTCTGGGACCCAAATAAATCGAATTTTAGGGTGTTCTGAGCCTGAATTTGAGATATGAACGGGTACAGAAGATGAATGCACATATCGAATTCAAGCACCTAAAATATCGATTTTGAGCATGTTTTGGGCCTGTATTTTGAAAATACTATAACACAGTGTAGACATGTACAGATCGCTTCTGGGACACAAAAATATCGATTTTTTGGGTGTTTTGAGCCTGAATTTGAGATATAAACGGGTACAGAAGATGCATGCACATATCGAATTTTTGCACCTAAAATATCGATTTTGAGCATGTTTTGGGTCTGAATCATGAAAACTTTCTAGCAAGAAGTAGGCATGTACAGATTGCTTCTGGGACTCAAAAATATCGAATTTTCGAGTGTTTTGAACCAGAATTTGGGATATAGACGGGTACAGAAGATGCATACACATATTGACTTTGGGCAGCTAAAATATCGATTTACAGCATGTTTTAGGCCTGTATTTTAAAAATACTCTAACACGGAGTATGCATGTACAGATGGCTTTTGGGACCCAAAAATATCGAATATTCGGGTGTTTTGAGTCTGAATTTGAGATATAAACGGGTACAGAAGATGCATGCACATATCGACTTTGGGCACCAAAAATATCAATTTTGAGCATGTTTTGAGCCTGTATTTTTAAAATATTCTAACACTGAGTAGACACGTACAGATCGCTTCTGGAACCCAAATAAATCGAATTTTAGGGTGTTCTGAGCCTGAATTTGAGATATGAACGGATACAGAAGATGCATGCACATATCGACTTTGGGCACCTAAAATATCGATTTACAGCATGTTTTAGGCTTGTATTTTAAAAATACTCTAACACGGAGTATGCATGTACAGATGGCTTTAGGGACCCAAAAATATCGAATATTCAGGTGTTTTGAGTCTAAATTTGAGATATAAACGGGTACAGAAGATGCATGCACATATCGACTTTGGGCACCCAAAATATCGATTTTGAGCATGTTTTGAGCCTGTATTTTTAAAATACTCTAACACGGAGTAGACACGTACAGATCGCTTCTGGGACACAAAAATATCGATTTTTAGGGTGTTTTGAGCCTGAATTTGATATATAAACGGATACAGAAGATGCATGCACATATCGACTTTGGGCACCCAAAATATCGATTTTTAGTATGTTTTGAGCGTATAATTTGAAAATATTCTAGCACTGAGTAGGCATGTACAGATCGCTTCTGGGACCCAAAAATATCGATTTTTCGGGTGTTCTGAGTCAGAAATTGGGATAAAACCGGGTACAGAGGATGCATGCACATATCGACTTTTTGCATCGAAAATATCGATTTTGAGCATGTTTTGGGTCTGTATCTTGAAAACATTCTAGCAAGAAGTAGGCATGTACAGATTGCTTCTGGGACCCCAAAATATCGAATTTTCGAGTGTTTTGAACCTGAATTTGGGATATAGACGGGTACAGAAGATACATACACATATTGACTTTGGGCAGCTAAAATATCGATTTTGAGCATGTTTTAGGCCTGTATTTTGAAAATACTCTAACACGGAGTATGCATGTACACATTGCTTTTTGTACCCAAAAATATCGAATGTTCGGGTGTTTTGAGTATGAATTTGAGATATAAACGGGTACCGAAGATGCATGCACATATCGATTTTGGGCACCTAAAATATCGATTTTGAGCATGTTTTGGGCCTGTATTTTGAAAATACTCTAACACTGTGTAGGCATGTACAGATCGCTTCTGAGACACAAAAATATCGATTTTTTGGGTGTTTTGAGCCTGAATTTAAGATATAAATGGGTTCAGAAGATGCATGCACATATCGACTTTGGACACCTAAAATATCGATTTATAGCATGTTTTAAGCCTGTATTTTAAAAACATTCTAGCACTGAGTAGGCATGTGCAGATTGCTTAAGGGACCCAAAAATATCGAATTTTCGGAGTTTTGAGCCTGAATTTGAGATATAAACGGGTACAGAAGATGCATGCACATTTCGAATTTGGGCACCTAAAATATCGGTTTTGAGCATGTTTTGGGTCTGTATCTTGAAAACATTCTAGCAAGAAGTAGGCATGTACAGATTGCTTCTGAGACCCAAAAATATCGAATTTTCGGGTGTTTTGAGTCTGAATTTGAGATATAAACGGGTACAGAAGATACATGCACATATCGACTTTTTGCACTTACAATATCGATTTTGAGCATGTTTTGGGTCTGTATCTTGAAAACATTCTAGCAAGGAGTAGGCATGTACAGATCGCTTCTGGGACCCAAAAATATCGAATTTTCTGGTGTTTTGAACCTGAATTTGGGATATAGACGGGTACAGAAGATACATACACATATTGACTTTGGGCAGCTAAAATATCGATTTACAGCATGTTTTAGGCCTGTATTTTAAAAATACTCTAACACGGAGTATGCATGTACAGATGGCTTTTGGGACCCAAAAATATCGAGTATTCGGGTGTTTTGAGTCTGAATTTGAGATATAAACGGGTACAGAAGATGCATGCACATATCGACTTTGGGCACCCAAAATATCGATTTTGAGCATGTTTTGAGCCTGTATTTTTAAAATACTCTAACACACAGTAGACACGTACAGATCGCTTCTGGGACCCAAATAAATCGAATTTTCGGTTGATCTGAGCCTGAATTTGAGATGTGAACAGGTACTGAAGATGCATGCACATATCGACTTCGGGCACCTAAAATATCGATTTTGAGCATGTTTTGGGCCTGTATTTTCAAAATACTCAAACACGGTGTAGACATGTACAGATCGCTTCTGGGACCCAAAATTATCGAATTTTCGGGTGTTTTGATCCTGAATTTGGGATATAAACGGGTACAGAAGATGCATGCACATTTCGACTTTTTGCACCTAAAATATCGATTTTGAGCATGTTTTGGGTCTGTATCTTGAAAACATTCTAGCAAGAAGTAGGCATGTACAGATTGCTTCTAGGACCCAAAAATATCGAATTTTCGAGTGTTTTGAACCTGAATTTGGGATATAGACGGGTACAGAAGATGCATATACATATTGACTTTAGGCAGCCAAAATATCGATTTTGAGCATGTTTTGGGCCGGTATTTTGAAAATACTATATCACGGTGTAGACATATACAGATCGCCTCTGGGACACAAAAATATCGATTTTTTGGGTGTTTTGAGATTGAATTTGAGATATAAACGGGTACAGAAGATGCATGCACATATCGACTTTGGGCACCCAAAATATCGATTTTTAGTATGTTTTGGGCGTATAATTTGAAAATATTTTAGCACTGAGTAGGCATGTACAGATCGCTTCTGGGACCCAAAAATATCGAATTTTCGGGGGTTTTAAGCCAGAATTTGGGATATAACCGGGTACAGAGGATGCATGCACATATCGACTTTTTGCACCTAAAATATCGATTTTAAGCATGTTTTGGGTCTGTATCTTGAAAACATTCTAGCAAGGAGAATGCATGTACAGGTCGCTTCTGGGACCCAAAAATACCGAATTTTCTGGTGTTTTGAACCGGAATTTGGGATATAGACGGGTACAGAAGATGCATACACATATTGACTTTGGGCACCTAAAATATCGATTTTCAGCCTGTTTTGGGCCTGTATTTTGAAAATACATTAACACGGAGTAGGCATGTACAGATCGCTTCTGGGACCCAAAAATATCGGCTTTTCGGGTGTTTTGAGCCTGAATTTGAGATATAAACGGGTACAGAAGATGCATGCACATATCGACTTTGGGCACCTAAAATATCGATTTTGAGTATGTTTTGGGCCTGTATTTTGAAAATACTCTAACACGGAGTATGCATGTACAGATCGCTTCTGGGACACAAAAATATCGACTTTTTGGGTGTTTCGAGCCTGAATTTGAGATATAAACGGGTACAGAAGATGCATGCACATATTGACTTTGGGCAGCTAAAATATCGATTTACAGCATGTTTTAGGCCTGTATTTTAAAAATACTCTAACACGGAGTATGCATGTACAGATGGCTTTTGGGACCCAAAAATATCGAATATTCGGGTGTTTTGAGTCTGAATTTGAGATATAAACGGGTACAGAAGATGCATTCACATATCGACTTTGGGAACCCAAAATATCGATTTTGAGCATGTTTTGAGCCTGTATTTTTAAAATACTCTAACACTGAGTAGACACGTACAGATCGCTTCTGGAACCCAAATAAATCGAATTTTAGGGTGTTCTGAGCCTGAATTTGAGATATGAACGGATACAGAAGATGCATGCACATATCGACTTTGGGCACCTAAAATATCGATTTTGAGCATGTTTTGGGGCTGTATTTTGAAAATACTATAGCACGGTGTAGACATGTACAGATCGCTTCTGGGAAACAAAAATATCGATTTTTTGGGTGTTTTAAGATTGAATTTGAGATATAAACGGGTACAGAAGATGCATGCACATATCGACTTTGGGCACCTAAAATATCGATTTTGAGCATGTTTTGGGGCTGTATTTTGAAAATACTATAGCACGGTGTAGACATGTACAGATCGCTTCTGGGACACAAAAATATCGATTTTTTGGGTGTTTTGAGATTGAATTTGAGATATAAACGGGTACAGAAGATGCATGCACATATCGACTTTGGCACCCAAAATATCGATTTTTAGTATGTTTTGGGCGTATAATTTGAAAATATTCTAGCACTGAGTAGGCATGTACAGATCGCTTCTGGGACCCAAAAATATCGAATTTTCGGGGGTTTTGAGCCAGAATTTGGGATATAGACGGGTACAGAAGATGCATACACATATTGACTTTGGGCACCTAAAATATAGATTTTCAGCATGTTTTGGGCCTGTATTTTGAAAATACATTAACACGGAGTAGGCATGTACAGATCGCTTCTGGGACCCAAAAATATCGAATTTTCGGTTGTTTTGAGCCTGAATTTGAGATATAAACGGGTACAGAAGATGCATGCACATATCGACTTTGGGCACCTAAAATATCGATTTTGAGTATGTTTTGGGCCTGTATTTTGAAAATACTCTAACACGGAGTAGGCATGTACCGATCGCTTCTGGGACACAAAAATATCGATTTTTTGGGTGTTTTGAGCCTGAATTTGAGATATAAACGGGTACAGAAGATGCATGCACATATCGACTTTTCACACCTAAAATATCGATTTATAGCATGTTTTAAGCCTGTATTTTAAAAACATTCTAGCACTGAGTATGCATGTACAGATGGCTTTTGGGACCCAAAAAAATCGAATATTCGGGTGTTTTGAGTCTGAATTTGAGATATAAACGGGTACAGAAGATGCATTCACATATCGACTTTGGGCACCCAAAATATCGATTTTGAGCATGTTTTGAGCCTTTTTTTTTTTAAATACTCTAACACTGAGTAGACACGTACAGATCGCTTCTGGAACCCAAATAAATCGAATTTTAGGGTGTTCTGAGCCTGAATTTGAGATATGAACGGATACAGAAGATGCATGCACATATCGACTTTGGGCACCTAAAATATCGATTTTGAGCATGTTTTGGGTCTGTATCTTGAAAATACTATAGCACGGTGTAGACATGTACAGATCGCTTCTGGGACACAAAAATATCGATTTTTTGGGTGTTTTGAGATTGAATTTGAGATATAAACGGGTACATAAGATGCATGCACATATCGACTTTGGCACCCAAAATATCGATTTTTAGTATGTTTTGGGCGTATAATTTGAAAATATTCTAGTACTGAGTAGGCATGTACAGATCGCTTCTGGGACCCAAAAATATCGAATTTTCGGGGGTTTTGAGCCTGAATTTGGGATATAGACGGGTACAGAAGATGCATACACATATTGACTTTGGGCACCTAAAATATAGATTTTCAGCATGTTTTGGGCCTGTATTTTGAAAATACATTAACACGGAGTAGGCATGTACAGATCGCTTCTGGGACCCAAAAATATCGACTTTTCGGTTGTTTTGAGCCTGAATTTGAGATATAAACGACTACAGAAGATGCATGCACATATCGACTTTGGTCACCTAAAATATCGATTTTGAGTATGTTTTGGGCCTGTATTTTGAAAATACTCTAACACGGAGTATGCATGTACCGATCGCTTCTGGGACACAAAAATATCGATTTTTTAGGTGTTTTGAGCCTGAATTTGAGATATAAACAGGTACAGAAGATGCATGCACATATCGACTTTTCACACCTAAAATATCGATTTATAGCATGTTTTAAGCCTGTATTTTAAAAACATTCTAGCACTGAGTATGCATGTACAGATGGCTTTTGGGACCCAAAAATATCGAATAATCGGGTATTTTGAGTCTGAATTTGAGATATAAACGGGTACAGAAGATGCATTTACATATCGACTTTGGGCACCCAAAATATCGATTTTGAGCATGTTTTGAGCCTGTATTTTTAAAATACTCTAACACTGAGTAGACACGTACAGATCGCTTCTGGAACCCAAATAAATCGAATTTTAGGGTGTTCTGAGCCTGAATTTGAGATATGAACGGATACAGAAGATGCATGCACATATCGACTTTGGTCACCTAAAATATCGATTTTGAGTATGTTTTGGGCCTGTATTTTGAAAATACTATAGCACGGTGTAGACATGTACAGATCGCTTCTGGGACACAAAAATATCGATTTTTTGGGTGTTTTGAGATTGAATTTCAGATATAAACGGATACAGAAGATGCATGCACATATCGACTTTGGCACCCAAAATATCGATTTTTAGTATGTTTTGGGCGTATAATTTGAAAATATTCTACCACTGAGTAGGCATGTGCAGATCGCTTTTGGGACCCAAAAATATCGAATTTTCGGGGGTTTTGAGCCAGAATTTGGGATATAGACGGGTACAGAAGATGCATACACATATTGACTTTGGGCACCTAAAATATAGATTTTCAGCATGTTTTGGGCCTGTATTTTGAAAATACATTAACACGGAGTAGGCATGTACAGATCGCATCTGGGACCCAAAAATATCGACTTTTCGGTTGTTTTGAGCCTGAATTTGAGATATAAACGGGTACAGAAGATGCATGCACATATCGACTTTGGGCACCTAAAATATCGATTTTGAGTATGTTTTGGGCCTGTATTTTGAAAATACTCTAACACGGAGTATGCATGTACCGATCGCTTATGGGACACAAAAATATCGATTTTTTGGGTGTTTTCTGCCTGAATTTGGGTTATAACCGGGTACAGAGGATGCATGCACATATCGACTTTTTGCACCTAAAATATCGATTTTAAGCATGTTTTGGGTCTGTATCTTGAAAACATTCTAGGAAGGAGTAGGCATGTACAGGTCGCTTCTGGGACCCAAAAATACCGAATTTTCTGGTGTTTTGAACCTGAATTTGGGATATAGACGGGTACAGAAGATGCATACACATATTGACTTTGGGCACCTAAAATATAGATTTTCAGCATGTTTTGGGCCTGTATTTTGAATATACTATAGCACGGTGTAGACATGTACAGATCGCTTCTGGGACACAAAAATATCGATTTTTTGGGTGTTTTGAGATTGAATTTGAGATATAAACGGGTACAGAAGATGCATGCACATATCGACTTTGGCACCCAAAATATCGATTTTTAGTATGTTTTGGGCGTATAATTTGAAAATATTCTAGCACTGAGTAGGCATGTACAGATCGCTTCTGGGACCCAAAAATATCGAATTTTCGGGGGTTTTGAGCCAGAATTTGGGATATAGACGTGTACAGAAGATGCATACACATATTGACTTTGGGCACCTAAAATATAGATTTTCAGAATGTTTTGGGCCTGTATTTTGAAAATACATTAACACTGAGTAGACACGTACAGATCGCTTCTGGAACCCAAATAAATCGAATTTTAGGGTGTTCTGAGCCTGAATTTGAGATATGAACGGATACAGAAGATGCATGCACATATCGACTTTGGGCACCCAAAATATCGATTTTGAGCATGTTTTGGGCCTGAATTTTTAAAATACTCAAACACTGAGTAGACACGTACAGATCGCTTCTGGGACCCAAATAAATCGAATTTTCGGGTGTTCTGAGCCTGAATTTGAGATATGAACGGGTACAGAAGATGCATGCACATAACTACTTTGGGCACCTAAAATATCGATTTTGAGCATGTTTTGGGCCTGTATTTTGAAAATACTATAACACAGTGTAGACATGTACAGATCGCTTCTGGGACACAAAAATATCGAATTTTTGGGTGTTTTGAGCCTGAATTTGAGATATAAACGGGTACAGAAGATGCATGCACATATCGACTTTTTGCACCTAAAATATCGATTTTGAGCATGTTTTGGGTCTGTATCATGAAAACTTTCTAGCAAGAAGTAGGCATTTACAGATTGCTTCTGGGACTCAAAAATATCGAATTTTCTGGTGTTTTGAACCTGAATTTGGGATATAGACGGGTACAGAAGATGCATACACATATTAACTTTGGGCAGCTAAAATATCGATTTACAGCATGTTTTAGGCCTGTATTTTAAAAATACTCTAACACGGAGTATGCATGTACACATTGCTTTTGGGACCCAAAAATATCGAATATTCGGGTGTTTTGAGTCTGAATTTGAGATATAAACGGGTACAGAAGATGCATGCACATATCGACTTTGGGCACCTAAAATATCGATTTTGAGCATGTTTTGAGCCTGTATTTTAAAAATACTCTAACACGGAGTAGACACGTACAGATCGCTTCTGGGACACAAAAATATCGATTTTTTGGGTGTTTTGAGCCTGAATTTGAGATATGAACGGGTACAGAAGATGCATGCACATATCGACTTTGGGCACCTAAAATATCGATTTTGAGCATGTTTTGAGCCTGTATTTTAAAAATACTCTAACACGGAGTAGACACGTACAGATCGCTTCTGGAACCCAAATAAATCGAATTTTAGGGTGTTCTGAGCCTGAATTTGAGATATGAACGGGTACAGAAGATGCATGCACATATCGACTTTGGGCACCTAAAATATCGATTTTGAGCATGTTTTGATCCTGTATTTTAAAAATACTCTAACACGGAGTAGACACGTACAGATCGCTTCTGGAACCCAAATAAATCGAATTTTAGGGAGTTTTTAGCCTGAATTTGAGATATAAACGGGTACAGAAGATGCATGCACATATCGACTTTGGCACCCAAAATATCGATTTTTAGTATGTTTTCAGCGTATAATTTGAAAATATTCTAGCACTGAGTAGGCATGTACAGATCGCTTCTGGGACCCAAAATTATCGAATTTTCGGGTGTTTTGAGCCTGAATTTGGGATATAAACGGGTACAGAAGATGCATGCACATATCGACTTTTCACACCTAAAATATCGATTTATTGCATGTTTTAAGCCTGTATTTTAAAAACATTCTAGCACTGAGTAGGCATGTGCAGATCGCTTAAGGGACCCAAAAATATCGAATTTTCGGAGTTTTGAGCCTGAATTTGAGATATAAACGGGTACAGAAGATGCATGCACATATCGACTTTTAGCACTTAAATTATCGATTTTGAGCATGTTTTGGGTCTGTATCTTGAAAACATTCTAGCAAGGAGTAGGCATGTACAGATCGCTTCTGGGACACAAAAATATCGAATTTTATGTTGTTTTGAACCAGAATTAGGGATATACACGGGTACAGAAGATGCATACACATATTGACTTTGGGCACATAAAATATCGATTTTCAGCATGTTTTGGGCCTGTATTTTAAAAACACTCTAACACGGAGTATGCACGTACAGATCGCTTCTGGGACCCAAAAACATTGAATTTTCGGGTGTTTTGAGCCTGAATTTGAGATATAAACGGGTACAGAAGATGCATGCACATATCGACTTTGGGCACCAAAAATATCGATTTTGAGCATGTTTTGGGCCTGTATTTTGAAAATACTCTAACACTGAGTAGACACGTACAGATCGCTTCTGGGACCCAAATAAATCGAATTTTCGGGTGTTCTGAGCCTGAATTTGAGATATGAACGGGTACAGAAGATGCATGCACATATCGACTTTGGGCACCTAAAATATCGATTTTGAGCATGTTTTGGGCCTGTATTTTGAAAATACTCTAACACGGTGTAGACATGTACAGATCGCTACTGGGACACAAAAATATCGATTTTTTGGGTGTTTTGAGCCTGAATTTGAGATATGAACGGGTACAGAAGATGCATGCACATATCGACTTTGGGCACCTAAAATATCGATTTTGAGCATGTTTTGAGCCTGTATTTTAAAAATACTCTAACACGGAGTAGACACGTACAGATCGCTTCTGGAACACAAATAAATCGAATTTTAGGGTGTTCTTAGCCTGAATTTGAGATATGAACGGGTACAGAAGATGCATGCACATATCGACTTTTTGCACCTAAAATATCGATTTTGAGCATGTTTTGGGTCTGTATCATGAAAACTTTCTAGCAAGAAGTAGGCATGTACAGATTGCTTCTGGGACTCAAAAATATCGAATTTTCGAGTGTTTTGAACCTGAATTTGGGATATAGACGGGTACAGAAGATGTATACACATATTGACTTTGGGCAGCTAAAATATCGATTTACAGGATGTTTGAGGCCTGTATTTTAAAAATACTCTAACACGGAGTATGCATGTACAGATGGCTTTAGGGACCCAAAAATATCGAATATTCGGGTGTTTTGAGTCTGAATTTGAGATATAAACGGGTACAGAAGATGCATGCACATATCGACTTTGGGCACCTAAAATATCGATTTTGAGCATGTTTTGGGCCTGGATTTTGAAAATACTATAGCACGGTGTAGACATGTACAGATCGCTTCTGGGACACAAAAATATCGATTTTTTTGAGTGTTTTGAGCCTGAATTTGAGATATAAACGGGTACAGAAGATGCATGCACATATCGACTTTGGTACCCAAAATATCGATTTTTAGTATGTTTTGGGTCTGTATCTTGAAAACATTCTAGCAAGAAGTAGGCATTTATAGATTGTTTCAGGGACCCAAAAATATCGAATTTTCGAGTGTTTTGAACCTGAATTTGGGATATAGACGGGTACAGAAGATGTATACACATATTGACTTTGGGCAGCTAAAATATCGATTTACAGGATGTTTGAGGCCTGTATTTTAAAAATACTCTAACACGGAGTATGCATGTACAGATGGCTTTAGGGACCCAAAAATATCGAATATTCGGGTGTTTTGAGTCTGAATTTGAGATATAAACGGGTACAGAAGATGCATGCACATATCGACTTTGGGCACCTAAAATATCGATTTTGAGCATGTTTTGGGCCTGGATTTTGAAAATACTATAGCACGGTGTAGACATGTACAGATCGCTTCTGGGACACAAAAATATCGATTTTTTTGAGTGTTTTGAGCCTGAATTTGAGATATAAACGGGTACAGAAGATGCATGCACATATCGACTTTGGTACCCAAAATATCGATTTTTAGTATGTTTTGGGCATATAATTTGAAAATATTCTAGCACTGAGTAGGCATGTACAGATCGCTTCTGGGACCTAAAAATATCGAATTTTCGGGGGTTTTGAGCCAGAATTTGGGATATAACCGGGTACAGAGGATGCATGCACATATCGAATTTTTGCACTTAAAATATCGATTTTGAGCATGTTTTGGGTCTGTATCTTGAAAATATTCTAGCACTGAGTAGGCATGTACAGATCGCTTCAGGGACCCAAAATTATCGAATTTTCGGGTGTTTTGAACCTGAATTTGGGATATAGACGGGTACAGATGATGCATACACATATTGACTTTGGGCAGGTAAAATATCGATTTTGAGCATGTTTTGGGCCTGTATTTTGAAAATACTCTAACACTGTGTAGGCATGTACAGATCGCTTCTGAGACACAAAAATATCGAATTTTCGGGTGTTTTGAGCCTGAATTTGAGATATAAACGGGTACAGAAGATGCATGCACATTTCGACTTTTTGCACCTAAAATATCGATTTTGAGCATGTTTTGGGTCTGTATCTTGAAAACATTCTAGCAAGAAGTAGGCATGTATAGATTGTTTCAGGGACCCAAAAATATCGAATTTTCGAGTGTTTTGAACCTGAATTTGGGATATAGACGGGTACAGAAGATGCATACACATATTGACTTTGGGCAGCTAAAATATCGATTTTCAGCATGTTTTAGGCCTGTATTTTGAAAATACTCTAACACGGAGTATGCATGTACACATCGCTTCTGGGACACAAAAATATCGATTTTTTGGGTGTTTTGAGCCTGAATTTGAGATATAAACGGGTTCAGAAGATGCATGCACATATCGACTTTGGACACCTAAAATATTGATTTATAGCATGTTTTAAGCCTGTATTTTAAAAACATTCTAGCACTGAGTAAGCATGTGCAGATTGCTTAAGGGACCCAAAAATATCGAATTTTCGGAGTTTTGAGCCTGAATTTGAGATATAAACGGGTACAGAAGATGCATGCACATATCGACTTTTTGCACTTAAATTATCGATTTTGAGCATGTTTTGGGTCTGTATCTTGAAAATATTCTAACAAGGAGTAGGCATGTACAGATCGCTTCTGGGACCCAAAATATTCGAATTTTCTGGTGTTTTGAACCTGAATTAGGGATATACACGTGTACAGAAGATGCATACACATATTGACTTTGGGCAGCTAAAATATCGATTTTCAGCATGTTTTAGGGCTGTATTTTGAAAATACTCTAACACGGTGTATGCATGTACACATTGCTTTTGGGACCCAAAAATATAGAATATTCGGGTGTTTTGAGTCTGAATTTGAGATATAAACGGGTACAGAAGATGCATGCACATATCGACTTTGGGCAGTTAAATATCGATTTTTAGCATGTTTTGAGCCTTTATTTTGAAAACATTCTAGCACTGAGTATGCATGTACAGATCGCTTAAGGGACCCAAAAATATGGAATTTTCGGGTGTTTTGAGCCTGAATTTGAGATATAAACGGGTACAGAAGATGCATGCACATATCGACTTTTTGCACCTAAAATATCGATTTTGAGCATGTCTTGGGTTTGTATCTTAAAAAACTCTAGCAAGGAGTAGGCATGTACAGATCGCTTTTGGGATCCAAAAATATCGATTTTTCGGGTGTTTTGAACCTGAATTTGGGATATAGACAGATACAGAAGATGCATGCACATATCGACTTTGGGCAGCTAAAATATCGATTTTTAGCATGTTTTGAGCCTTTATTTTGAAAATACTCTAACACGGTGTATGCATGTACACATTGCTTTTGGGACCCAAAAATATAGAATATTCGGGTGTTTTGAGTCTGAATTTGAGATATAAACGGGTACAGAAGATGCATGCACATATCGACTTTGGGCAGCTAAAATATCGATTTTGAGCATGTTTTGGGCCTGTATTTTTAAAATACTCTAACACTGAGTAGACACGTACAGATCGCTTCTGGAACCCAAATAAATCGAATTTAAGGTGTTCTGAGCCTGAATTTGAGATATGAACAGGTACAGAAGATGCATGCACATATCGACTTTGGGAACTTAAAATATCGATTTTGAGCATGTTTTGGGCCTGTATTTTGAAAATACTATAGCACAGTGTAGACATGTACAGATCGCTTCTGGGACACAAAAATATCGATTTTTTGGGTGTTTTGAGCCTGAATTTGAGATATAAACGGGTACAGAAGATGCATGCACATATCGACTTTGGCACCCAAAATATCGATTTTTAGTATGTTTTGGGCGTATAAATTGAAAATACATTAACACGGAATAGGCATGTACAGATCGCTTCTGGGACACAAAAATATCGATTTTTTGGGTGTTTTGAGCTTGAATTTGAGATATAAACGGGTTCAGAAGATGCATGCACATATCGACTTTGGACACCTAAAATATCGATTTATAGCATGTTTTAAGCGTGTATTTTAAAAACATGCTAGCACTAAGTAGGCATGTGCAGATTGCTTAAGGGACCCAAAAAAATCGAATTTTCGGAGTTTTGAGCCTGAATTTGAGATATAAACGGGTACAGAAGATGCATGCACATATCGACTTTTTGCACTTAAAATGTCGATTTTTAACATGTTTTGTGTCTGTGTCTTGAAAACATTCTAGCACGGAGTGTGCACGTACAGATCGCTTCTGGGACCCAAAAATATTGAATTTTCGGGTGTTTTGAGCCTGAATTTGAGATATAAACGGGTACAGATGATGAATGCACATATCGACTTTGGGCATCTAAAATATCGATTTTTATCATGTTTCGGGCGTATAATTTGAAAATATTCTAGCACTGAGTAGGCATGTACAGATCGCTTCTGGGACCCAAAAATATCGAATTTTCGGGGGTTTTGAGCCAGAATTTGGGATATAGACGGGTACAGAAGATGCATACACATATTGACTTTGGGCACCTAAAATATAGATTTTCAGCATGTTTTGGGCCTGTATTTTGAAAATACATTAACACGGAGTAGGCATGTACAGATCGCTTCTGGGACCCAAAAATATCGACTTTTCGGTTGTTTTGAGCCTGAATTTGAGATATAAACGGGTACAGAAGATGCATGCACATAACTACTTTGGGCACCTAAAATATCGATTTTGAGCATGTTTTGGGCCTGTATTTTGAAAATACTATAACACAGTGTAGACATGTACAGATCGCTTCTGGGACACAAAAATATCGAATTTTTGGGTGTTTTGAGCCTGAATTTGAGATATAAACGGGTACAGAAGATGCATGCACATATCGACTTTTTGCACCTAAAATATCGATTTTGAGCATGTTTTGGGTCTGTATCATGAAAACTTTCTAGCAAGAAGTAGGCATTTACAGATTGCTTCTGGGACTCAAAAATATCGAATTTTCTGGTGTTTTGAACCTGAATTTGGGATATAGACGGGTACAGAAGATGCATACACATATTAACTTTGGGCAGCTAAAATATCGATTTACAGCATGTTTTAGGCCTGTATTTTAAAAATACTCTAACACGGAGTATGCATGTACACATTGCTTTTGGGACCCAAAAATATCGAATATTCGGGTGTTTTGAGTCTGAATTTGAGATATAAACGGGTACAGAAGATGCATGCACATATCGACTTTGGGCACCTAAAATATCGATTTTGAGCATGTTTTGAGCCTGTATTTTAAAAATACTCTAACACGGAGTAGACACGTACAGATCGCTTCTGGGACACAAAAATATCGATTTTTTGGGTGTTTTGAGCCTGAATTTGAGATATGAACGGGTACAGAAGATGCATGCACATATCGACTTTGGGCACCTAATATATCGATTTTGAGCATGTTTTGAGCCTGTATTTTAAAAATACTCTAACACGGAGTAGACACGTACAGATCGCTTCTGGAACCCAAATAAATCGAATTTTAGGGTGTTCTGAGCCTGAATTTGAGATATGAACGGGTACAGAAGATGCATGCACATATCGACTTTGGGCACCTAAAATATCGATTTTGAGCATGTTTTGATCCTGTATTTTAAAAATACTCTAACACGGAGTAGACACGTACAGATCGCTTCTGGAACCCAAATAAATCGAATTTTAGGGTGTTTTTAGCCTGAATTTGAGATATAAACGGGTACAGAAGATGCATGCACATATCGACTTTGGCACCCAAAATATCGATTTTTATTATGTTTTCAGCGTATAATTTGAAAATATTCTAGCACTGAGTAGGCATGTACAGATCGCTTCTGGGACCCAAAATTATCGAATTTTCGGGTGTTTTGAGCCTGAATTTGGGATATAAACGGGTACAGAAGATGCATGCACATATCGACTTTTCACACCTAAAATATCGATTTATTGCATGTTTTAAGCCTGTATTTTAAAAACATTCTAGCACTGAGTAGGCATGTGCAGATCGCTTAAGGGACCCAAAAATATCGAATTTTCGGAGTTTTGAGCCTGAATTTGAGATATAAACGGGTACAGAAGATGCATGCACATATCGACTTTTAGCACTTAAATTATCGATTTTGAGTATGTTTTGGGTCTGTATCTTGAAAACATTCTAGCAAGGAGTAGGCATGTACAGATCGCTTCTGGGACACAAAAATATCGAATTTTATGTTGTTTTGAACCAGAATTAGGGATATACACGGGTACAGAAGATGCATACACATATTGACTTTGGGCACATAAAATATCGATTTTCAGCATGTTTTGGGCCTGTATTTTAAAAACACTCTAACACGGAGTATGCACGTACAGATCGCTTCTGGGACCCAAAAACATTGAATTTTCGGGTGTTTTGAGCCTGAATTTGAGATATAAACGGGTACAGAAGATGCATGCACATATCGACTTTGGGCACCAAAAATATCGATTTTGAGCATGTTTTGGGCCTGTATTTTGAAAATACTCTAACACTGAGTAGACACGTACAGATCGCTTCTGGGACCCAAATAAATCGAATTTTCGGGTGTTCTGAGCCTGAATTTGAGATATGAACGGGTACAGAAGATGCATGCACATATCGACTTTGGGCACCTAAAATATCGATTTTGAGCATGTTTTGGGCCTGTATTTTGAAAATACTCTAACACGGTGTAGACATGTACAGATCGCTTCTGGGACCCAAATAAATCGAATTTTCGGGTGTTCTGAGCCTGAATTTGAGATATGAACGGGTACAGAAGATGCATGCACATATCGACTTTTTGCACCTAAAATATCGATTTTGAGCATGTTTTGGGTCTGTATCATGAAAACTTTCTAGCAAGAAGTAGGCATGTACAGATTGCTTCTGGGACTCAAAAATATCGAATTTTCGAGTGTTTTGAACCTGAATTTGGGATATAGACGGGTACAGAAGATGTATACACATATTGACTTTGGGCAGCTAAAATATCGATTTACAGGATGTTTGAGGCCTGTATTTTAAAAATACTCTAACACGGAGTATGCATGTACAGATGGCTTTAGGGACCCAAAAATATCGAATATTCGGGTGTTTTGAGTCTGAATTTGAGATATAAACGGGTACAGAAGATGCATGCACATATCGACTTTGGGCACCTAAAATATCGATTTTGAGCATGTTTTGGGCCTGGATTTTGAAAATACTATAGCACGGTGTAGACATGTACAGATCGCTTCTGGGACACAAAAATATCGATTTTTTTGAGTGTTTTGAGCCTGAATTTGAGATATAAACGGGTACAGAAGATGCATGCACATATCGACTTTGGTACCCAAAATATCGATTTTTAGTATGTTTTGGGCGTATAATTTGAAAATATTCTAGCACTGAGTAGGCATGTACAGATCGCTTCTGGGACCTAAAAATATCGAATTTTCGGGGGTTTTGAGCCAGAATTTGGGATATAACCGGGTACAGAGGATGCATGCACATATCGAATTTTTGCACTTAAAATATCGATTTTGAGCATGTTTTGGGTCTGTATCTTGAAAATATTCTAGCACTGAGTAGGCATGTACAGATCGCTTCAGGGACCCAAAATTATCGAATTTTCGGGTGTTTTGAACCTGAATTTGGGATATAGACGGGTACAGATGATGCATACACATATTGACTTTGGGCAGGTAAAATATCGATTCTGAGCATGTTTTGGGCCTGTATTTTGAAAATACTCTAACACTGTGTAGGCATGTACAGATCGCTTCTGAGACACAAAAATATCGAATTTTCGGGTGTTTTGAGCCTGAATTTGAGATATAAACGGGTACAGAAGATGCATGCACATTTCGACTTTTTGCACCTAAAATATCGATTTTGAGCATGTTTTGGGTCTGTATCTTGAAAACATTCTAGCAAGAAGTAGGCATGTATAGATTGTTTCAGGGACCCAAAAATATCGAATTTTCGAGTGTTTTGAACCTGAATTTGGGATATAGACGGGTACAGAAGATGCATACACATATTGACTTTGGGCAGCTAAAATATCGATTTTCAGCATGTTTTAGGCCTGTATTTTGAAAATACTCTAACACGGAGTATGCATGTACACATTGCTTTTGGGACCCAAAAATATCGAATATTCGGGTGTTTTAAGTCTGAATTTGAGATATAAACGGGTACAGAAGATGCATGCACATATCGACTTTGGGCACCTAAAATATCGATTTTGAGCATGTTTTGGGCCGGTATTTTGAAAATACTCTAACACTGAGTAGGCATGTACAGATCGCTTCTGGGACACAAAAATATCGATTTTTTGGGTGTTTTGAGCCTGAATTTGAGATATAAACGGGTTCAGAAGATGCATGCACATATCGACTTTGGACACCTAAAATATTGATTTATAGCATGTTTTAAGCCTGTATTTTAAAAACATTCTAGCACTGAGTAAGCATGTGCAGATTGCTTAAGGGACCCAAAAATATCGAATTTTCATAGTTTTGAGCCTGAATTTGAGATATAAACGGGTACAGAAGATGCATGCACATATCGACTTTTTGCACTTAAATTATCGATTTTGAGCATGTTTTGGGTCTGTATCTTGAAAATATTCTAACAAGGAGTAGGCATGTACAGATCGCTTCTGGGACCCAAAATATTCGAATTTTCTGGTGTTTTGAACCTGAATTAGGGATATACACGTGTACAGAAGATGCATACACATATTGACTTTGGGCAGCTAAAATATCGATTTTCAGCATGTTTTAGGGCTGTATTTTGAAAATACTCTAACACGGTGTATGCATGTACACATTGCTTTTGGGACCCAAAAATATAGAATATTCGGGTGTTTTGAGTCTGAATTTGAGATATAAACGGGTACAGAAGATGCATGCACATATCGACTTTGGGCAGCTAAAATATCGATTTTTAGCATGTTTTGAGCCTTTATTTTGAAAACATTCTAGCACTGAGTATGCATGTACAGATCGCTTAAGGGACCCAAAAATATGGAATTTTCGGGTGTTTTGAGCCTGAATTTGAGATATAAACGGGTACA
Source organism: Petrolisthes cinctipes (assembly GCA_033782935.1). Classification (NCBI taxonomy): domain Eukaryota; kingdom Metazoa; phylum Arthropoda; class Malacostraca; order Decapoda; family Porcellanidae; genus Petrolisthes; species Petrolisthes cinctipes. Next base: position 72,483 of record JAWQEG010000467.1, on the reverse strand, counting down.
GAAGATGCATGCACATATCGACTTTTTGCACCTAAAATATCGATTTTGAGCATGTCTTGGGTTTGTATCTTAAAAAACTCTAGCAAGGAGTAGGCATGTACAGATCGCTTTTGGGATCCAAAAATATCGATTTTTCGGGTGTTTTGAACCTGAATTTGGGATATAGACAGATACAGAAGATGCATGCACATATCGACTTTGGGCAGCTAAAATATCGATTTTTAGCATGTTTTGAGCCTTTATTTTGAAAATACTCTAACACGGTGTATGCATGTACACATTGCTTTTGGGACCCAAAAATATAGAATATTCGGGTGTTTTGAGTCTGAATTTGAGATATAAACGGGTACAGAAGATGCATGCACATATCGACTTTGGGCAGCTAAAATATCGATTTTGAGCATGTTTTGGGCCTGTATTTTTAAAATACTCTAACACTGAGTAGACACGTACAGATCGCTTCTGGAACCCAAATAAATCGAATTTAAGGTGTTCTGAGCCTGAATTTGAGATATGAACAGGTACAGAAGATGCATGCACATATCGACTTTGGGAACCTAAAATATCGATTTTGAGCATGTTTTGGGCCTGTATTTTGAAAATACTATAGCACAGTGTAGACATGTACAGATCGCTTCTGGGACACAAAAATATCGATTTTTTGGGTGTTTTGAGCCTGAATTTGAGATATAAACGGGTACAGAAGATGCATGCACATATCGACTTTGGCACCCAAAATATCGATTTTTAGTATGTTTTGGGCGTATAAATTGAAAATACATTAACACGGAATAGGCATGTACAGATCGCTTCTGGGACACAAAAATATCGATTTTTTGGGTGTTTTGAGCTTGAATTTGAGATATAAACGGGTTCAGAAGATGCATGCACATATCGACTTTGGACACCTAAAATATCGATTTATAGCATGTTTTAAGCGTGTATTTTAAAAACATGCTAGCACTAAGTAGGCATGTGCAGATTGCTTAAGGGACCCAAAAAAATCGAATTTTCGGAGTTTTGAGCCTGAATTTGAGATATAAACGGGTACAGAAGATGCATGCACATATCGACTTTGGACACCTAAAATATCGATTTTTAGCATGTTTTGAGCCTATATTTTGAAAACATTCTAGCACTGAGTATGCACGTACAGATCGCTTTTGGGACCCAAAAATATCGAATTTTCTGGTGTTTTGAACTTGAATTTGGGATATACACGTGTACAGAAGATGCATACACATATTGACTTTGGGCACATAAAATATCGATTTTCAGCATGTTTTGAGCCTTTATTTTGAAAACATTCTAGCACGGAGTATGCATGTACACATTGCTTTTGGGACCCAAAAATATTGAATATTTGTGTGTTTTGAGTCTGAATTTGAGATATAAACGGGTACAGAAGATGCATGCACATATCGACTTTGGCACCCAAAATATCGATTTTTAGTATGTTTTCAGCGTATAATTTGAAAATATTCTAGCACTGAGTAGGCATGTACAGATCGCTTCTGGGACCCAAAAATATCGAATTTTCGGGGGTTTTGAGCCAGAATTTGGGATATAACCGGGTACAGAGGATGCATGCACATATCGACTTTTTGCACCTAAAATATCGATTTTGAGCATGTTATGGGTCTGTATCTTGAAAAAATTCTAGCAAGGAGTAGGCATGTACAGATCGCTTCTGGGACCTAAAAATACCGAATTTTATGGTGTTTTGAACCTGAATTTGGGATATAGACGGGTACAGAAGATGGATACACATATTGACTTTAAGCACCTAATATATAGATTTTCAGCATGTTTTGGGCCTGTATTTTGAAAATACATTAACACGGAGTAGGCATGTACAGATCGCTTCGGGGACCCAAAAATATCGAATTTTCGGGTGTTTTGAGCCTGAATTTGAGATATAAACGGGTACAGAAGATGCATGCACATTTCGACTTTTTGCACCTAAAATATCGATTTTGAGCATGTTTTGGGTCTGTATCTTGAAAAAATTCTAGCAATGAGTAGGCATGTACAGATCGCTTGTAGGACCCAAAAATACCGAATTTTCTGGTGTTTTGAACCTGAATTTGGGATATAGACGGATACAGAAGATGCATACACATATTGATTTTGGGCACATAAAATATAGATTTTTATCATGTTTTGGGCCTGTATTTTGAAAATACATTAACACGGAGTAGGCATGTACAGATCGCTTCTGGGACACAAAAATATCGATTTTTTGGGTGTTTTGAGCCTGAATTTGAGATATAAACGGGTTCAGAAGATACATGCACATATCGACTTTGGACACCTTAAATATCGATTTATAGCATGTTTTAAGCCTGGATTTTAAAAACATTCTAGCACTGAGTAGGCATGTGCAGATTGCTTAAGGGACCCAAAAAAAACGAATTTTCGGAGTTTTGAGCCTGAATTTGAGATATAAACGAGTACAGAGGAGGCATGCACATATCGACTTTTTGCACTTAAAATATCGATTTTTAACATGTTTTGGGTCTGTATCTTGAAAACATTCTAGCAAGGAGTATGTATATACAGATCGCTTCTGGGACCCAAGAAAATTAAATATTCTGGTGTTTTGAACCTGAATTAGGGATATACACGTGTACCGAAGATGCATGCACATATCGACTTTGGGCACCTAAAATATCGATTTTTAGCATGTTTTGGGCCTGTACTTAAAAAATACTCTAACTCGGAGTAGACATGTACAGATCGCTTTTGGGACCCAAAAATATCGAATTTTCGGGTGTTTTGAGCCTGAATTTTAGATATAAACGGGTACAGAAGATGCATGTTTTGGGCCTGTATTTAAAAAATACTCTAACTTGGAGTAGACATGTACAGATCGCATTTGGGACCAAAAAATATCGAATTTTCGGGTGTTTTGAGCCTGAATTTGAGATATAAACGGGTACAGAAGATGAATGCACATATCGACTTTGGGCACCTAAAATATCGATTTTGAGCATGTTTTGGGCCTGTATTTTGAAAATACTCTAACACGGAGTAGGCATGTACAGATTGCTTTGGGGATCCAAAAATATCGAATTTTCGGGTGTTTTGAGCCTGAATTTGAGATATAAACGGGTACAGAAGATGCATGCACATATCGACTTTGGGCACCTAAAATATCGATTTTGAGCATGTTTTGGGTTTGTATCTTGAAAACATTCTAGCAAGAAGTAGGCATGGACAGATTGCTTCTGGGACCCAAAAATATCGAATTTTCGAGTGTTTTAAACCTGAATTTGGGATATAGACGGGTACAGAAGATGCATACACATATTGACTTTGGGCAGCTAAAATATCGATTTTCAGCATGTTTTAGGCCTGTATTTTGAAAATACTCTAACACAGAGTATGCATGTACACATTGCTATTGGGACCCAAAAATATCGAAAATTCGGGTGTTTTGAGTCTGAATTTGAGATATGAACGGGTACAGAAGATGCATGCACATATCGACTTTGGGAACTTAAAATATCGATTTTGAGCATGTTTTGGGCCTGTATTTTGAAAATACTATAGCACGGTGTAGACATGTACAGATCGCTTCTGGGACACAAAAATATCGATTTTTTGGGTGTTTTGAGCCTGAATTTGAGATATAAACGGGTTCAGAAGATGCATGCACATATCGACTTTGGCACCCAAAATATCGATTTTAGTATGTTTTGGGCGTATAATCTGAAAATATTCTAGCACTGAGTAGGCATGTACAGATCGCTTCTGGGACCCAAAAATATCGAATTTTCGGGTGTTTTGAGCCAGAATTTGGGATATAACCGGGTACAGAGGATGCATGCACATATCGACTTTTTGCACCTAAAATATCGATTTTGAGCATGTTTTGGGTCTGTATCTGGAAAAAATTCTAGCAATGAGTAGGCATGTACAGATCGCTTGTAGGACCCAAAAATACCGAATTTTCTGGTGTTTTGAACCTGAATTTGGGATATAGACGCGTACAGAAGAAGCATACACATATTGACTTTGGGCACATAAAATATAGATTTTCAGCATGTTTTGGGCCTGTATTTTGAAAAAAAATTAACACGGAGTAGACATGTACAGATCGCTTCTGGGACACAAAAATATCGATTTTTTGGGTGTTTTGAGCCTGAATTTGAGATATAAACGGGTTCAGAAGATACATGCACATATCGACTTTGGACACCTAAAATATCGATTTATAGCATGTTTTAAGCCTGTATTTTAAAAACATTCTAGCACTGAGTAGGCATGTGCAGATTGCTTAAGGGACCCAAAAAAACCGAATTTTCGGAGTTTTGAGCCTGAATTTGAGATATAAACGGGTACAGAGGATGCATGCACTTATCGACTTTTTGCACTTAAAATATCGATTTTTAACATGTTTTGGGTCTGTATCTTGAAAACATTCTACCAAGGAGTAGGTATATACAGATCGCTTCTGGGACCCAAAAATATTGAATTTTCTGGTGTTTTGAACCTGAATTAGGGATATACACGTGTACAGAAGATGCATACACATTTTGACTTTGGGCACATAAAATATCGATTTTCAGCATGTTTTGGGCCTGTATTTTAAAAACACTCTAACACGGAGTGTGCACGTACAGATCGCTTAGGGGACAGAAAAATATTGAATTTTCGAGTGTTTTGAGCCTGAATTTGAGATATAAACGGGTACAGATGATGCATGCACATATCGACTTTGAGCACCTAAAATATCGATTTTTAGCATGTTTTGGGCCAGTATTTTAAAAATACTCCAACACGGAGTAAACATGTACAGATCGCTTTTGGGACCCAAAAATATCGAATTTTCGGGTGTTTTGAGCCTGAATTTGAGATATAAACGGGTACAGAAGATGCATGCACATATCGACTTTGGGCACCTAAAATATCGATTTTTAGCATGTTTTGGGCCTGTATTTAAAAAATACTCTAACTTGGAGTAGACATGTACAGATCGCTTTTGGGACCCAAAAATATCGAATTTTCGGGTGTTTTGAGCCTGAATTTGAGATATAAACGGGTACAGAAGATGAATGCACATATCGACTTTTTGCACCTAAAATATCGATTTTTAGCATGTTTTGAGCCTATATTTTGAAAACATTCTAGCACTGAGTATGCATGTACAGATCGCTTAAGGGACCCAAAAATATGGAATTTTCGGGTGTTTTGAGCCTGAATTTGAGATACAAACGGGTACAGAAGATGTATGCACATATCGACTTTTTGCACTTAAAATGTCGATTTTTAACATGTTTTAGGTCTGTATCTTGAAAACATTCTAGCACGGAGTGTGCACGTACAGATCGCTTCTGGGACCCAAAAATATTGAATTTTCGGGTGTTTTGAGCCTGAATTTGAGATATAAACGGGTACAGATGATGAATGCACATATCGACTTTGGGCACCTAAAATATCGATTTTTAGCATGTTTTGGGCCTGTATTTTAAAAAAACTCTAACACGGAGTAGACATGTACAGATCGCTTTTGGGACCCAAAAAAATCGAATTTTCGGAGTTTAGAGCCTGAATTTGAGATATAAACGGGTACAGAAGATGCATGCACATATCGACTTTTTGCACTTAAAATATCGATTTTGAGCATGTTTTGGGTCTGTATCTTGAAAACATTCTAGCAAGAAGTAGGCATGTACAGATCGCTTTTGGGACCCAAAAATATCGAATTTTCTGGTGTTTTGAACTTGAATTTGGGATATACACATGTACAGAAGATGCATACACATATTGACTTTGGGCAGCTAAAATATCGATTTTCAGCATGTTTTAGGCCTGTATTTTGAAAATACTCTAACACGGAGTATGCATGTACACATTGCTATTGGGACCCAAAAATATCGAATATTCGGGTGTTTTGAGTCTGAATTTGAGATATAAACGGGTACAGAAGATGCATGCACATATCGACTTTGGGCTCCCAAAATATCGATTTTGAGCATGTTTTGGGCCTGTATTTTTAAAATACTCTAACACTGAGTAGACACGTACAGATCGCTTCTGGAACCCAAATAAATCGAATTTTAGGGTGTTCTGAGCCTGAATTTGAGATATGAACGGGTACAGAAGATGCATGCACATATCGACTTTGGGAACTTAAAATATCGATTTTGAGCATGTTTTGGGCCTGTATTTTGAAAATACTATAGCACTGTGTAGACATGTACAGATCGCTTCTGGGACACAAAAATATCGATTTTTTGGGTGTTTTGAGCCTGAATTTGAGATATAAACGGGTTCAGAAGATGCATGCACATATCGACTTTGGCACCCAAAATATCGATTTTAGTATGTTTTGGGCGTATAATCTGAAAATATTCTAGCACTGAGTAGGCATGTACAGATCGCTTCTGGGACCCAAAAATATCGAATTTTCGGGTGTTTTGAGCCAGAATTTGGGATATAACCGGGTACAGAGGATGCATGCACATATCGACTTTTTGCACCTAAAATATCGATTTTGAGCATGTTTTGGGTCTGTATCTTGAAAAAATTCTAGCAATGAGTAGGCATGTACAGATCGCTTGTAGGACCCAAAAATACCGAATTTTCTGGTGTTTTGAACCTGAATTTGGGATATAGACGCGTACAGAAGAAGCATACACATATTGACTTTGGGCACATAAAATATAGATTTTCAGCATGTTTTGGGCCTGTATTTTGAAAAAAAATTAACACGGAGTAGACATGTACAGATCGCTTCTGGGACACAAAAATATCGATTTTTTGGGTGTTTTGAGCCTGAATTTGAGATATAAACGGGTTCAGAAGATGCATGCACATATCGACTTTGGACACCTAAAATATCGATTTATAGCATGTTTTAAGCCTGTATTTTAAAAACATTCTAGCACTGAGTAGGCATGTGCAGATTGCTTAAGGGACCCAAAAATATCGAATTTTCGGAGTTTTGAGCCTGAATTTGAGATATCAACGAGTACAGAAGATGCATGCACATATCGACTTTTTGCACTTAAAATATCGATTTTGAACATGTTTTGGGTCTGTATCTTGAAAATATTCTAGCAAGGAGTAGGCATGTACAGATCGCTTCTGGGACCCAAAATTATCGAATTTTCGGGTGTTTTCAACCTAAATTTGGGATATAGACGGATACAGAAGATGCATGCACATATCGACTTTGAGCACCTAAAATATCGATTTTGAGCATGAATTGGGCCTGTATTTTGAAAATACTTTAGCACGGTCTAGACATGTACAGATCGCTTCTGGGACACAAAAATATCGATTTTTCTGGTGTTTTGAGCCTGAATTTGAGATATAAACGGGTTTAGTAGATGCATGCACATATCGACTTTGGCACCCAAAATATCGATTTTTAGTATGTTTTGGGCGTATAATTTGAAAATATTCTAGCACTGAGTAGGCATGTACAGATCGCTTCTGGGACCCAAAAATATCGAATTTTCGGGTGTTTTGAGCCAGAAATTGGGATATAACAGGGTACAGAGGATGCATGCACATATCGACTTTTTGCACCTAAAATATCGATTTTGAGCATGTTTTGGGCCTGTATCTTGAAAAAATTCTAGCAAGGAGTAGGCATGTATAGATCGCTTCTGGGACCCAAAAATACCGAATTTTCTGGTGTTTTGAACCTGAATTTGGGATATAGACGGATACAGAAGTGGCTTACACATATTGACTTTGGGCACCTAATATATAGATTTTCAGCATGTTTTGGGCCTGTATTTTGAAAATACATTAACACGGAGTAGGCATGTACAGATCGCTTCTGGGACCCAAAAATATTGAATTTTCGGGTGTTTTTCGAGCCTGAATTTGAGATATAAACGGGTACAGAAGATGCATGCACATATCGACTTTGGACACCTAAAATATCGATTTATAGCATGTTTTAAGCCTGTATTTTTAAAAATACTTTAACACTGAGTAGAAACGTACAGATCGCTTCTGGAACCCAAATAAATCGAATTTTAGGGTGTTCTGAGCCTGAATATGAGATATGAACGGGTACAGAAGATGCATGCACATATCGACTTTTGGCACCTTAAATATCGATTTTGAGCATGTCTTGGGCCTGTATTTTGAAAATACTATAGCACGGTGTAGACATGTACAGATCGCTTCTGGGACACAAAAATATCGATTTTTTGGGTGTTTTAAAACTGAATTTGAGATATAAACGGGTACAGAAGATGCATTCACATATCGACTTTTTGCACCTAAAATATCGATTTTGAGCATGTTTTGGGCCTGTATTTTGAAAATACTCTAACACGGAGTAGGCATGTACAGATCGCTTCTGGGACCCGAAAATATCGAATTTTCGGGGGTTTTGAGCCAGAAATTGGGATATAACCGGGTACAGAGGATGCATGCACATATCGACTTTTTGCACCTAAAATATCGATTTTGAGTATGTTTTGGGTCTGTATCTTGAAAACATTCTAGCAAGAAGTAGGCATGTACAGATTGCTTCTGCGACCCAAAAATATCGAATTTTTGAGTGTTTTGAATCTGAATTTGGGATATAGACGTGTACAGAATATGCATACACATATTGACTTTGGGCAGCTAAAATATCGATTTATAGCATGTTTTAGGCCTGTATTTTGAAAATACTCTAACAAGGAGTATGCATGTACACATTGCTTTTGGGACCCAAAATTATCGAATATTCGGGTGTTTTGAGTCTGAATTTGAGATATAAACGGGTACAGAAGATGCATGCACATATCGACTTTGAGCACCTAAAATATCGATTTTGAGCATGAATTGGGCCTGTATTTTGAAAATACTTTAGCACGGTCTAGACATGTCCAGATCGCTTTTGGGACACAAAAATATCGATTTTTTGGGTGTTTTGAGCCTGAATTTGAGATATAAACGGGTTTAGTAGATGCATGCACATATCGACTTTGGCACCCAAAATATCGATTTTTAGTATGTTTTGGGCGTATAATTTGAAAATATTCTAACACTGAGTAGGCATGTACAGATCGCTTCTGGGACCCAAAAATATCGAATTTTCGGGTGTTCTGAGCCAGAAATTGGGATGTAACCGGGTACAGAGGATGCATGCACATATCGACTTTTTGTACCTAAAATATCGATTTTTAGCATGTTTTGGGTCTGTATCTTGAAAACATTCTAGCAAGAAGTACGCATGTACAGATTGCTTCTGGGACCCAAAATAATCGAATTTACAAATGATTTGAACCTGAATTTGGAATATAGACGGGTACAGAAGATGCATACACATATTGACTTTGGGAATCTAAAATATCGATTTTCAGCCTGTTTTAGGCCTGTATTTTGAAAATACTCTAACACGGAGTATGCATGTACACATTGCTTTTGGAACCCAAAAATATCGAATATTCGGGTGTTTTGAGTCTGAATTTGAGATATAAACGGGTACAGAAGATGCATGCACATATCGACTTTGGGCACCTAAAATATCGATTTTGAGCATGTTTTGGGCCTGTATTTTGAAAATACTCTAACACTGTGTAGGCATGTACAGATCGCTTCTGGGACACAAAAATATCGATTTTTTGGGTGTTTTGAGCCTGAATTTGAGATATAAACGGGTTCAGAAGATGCATGCACATATCGACTTTGGACACCTAAAATATCGATTTATAGCATGTTTTAAGCCTGTATTTTAAAAACATTCTAGCACTGAGTAGGCATGTGCAGATTGCTTAAGGGACCCAAAAATATCGAATTTTCGGAGTTTTGAGCCTGAATTTGAGATATCAACGAGTACAGAAGATGCATGCACATATCGACTTTTTGCACTTAAAATATCGATTTTGAACATGTTTTGGGTCTGTATCTTGAAAATATTCTAGCAAGGAGTAGGCATGTACAGATCGCTTCTGGGACCCAAAATTATCGAATTTTCGGGTGTTTTCAACCTAAATTTGGGATATAGACGGATACAGAAGATGCATGCACATATCGACTTTGGGCACCTAAAATATCGATTTTGAGCATGAATTGGGCCTGTATTTTGAAAATACTTTAGCACGGTCTAGACATGTACAGATCGCTTCTGGGACACAAAAATATCGATTTTTCTGGTGTTTTGAGCCTGAATTTGAGATATAAACGGGTTTAGTAGATGCATGCACATATCGACTTTGGCACCCAAAATATCGATTTTTAGTATGTTTTGGGCGTATAATTTGAAAATATTCTATCACTGAGTAGGCATGTACAGATCGCTTCTGGGACCCAAAAATATCGAATTTTCGGGTGTTTTGAGCCAGAAATTGGGATATAACAGGGTACAGAGGATGCATGCACATATCGACTTTTTGCACCTAAAATATCGATTTTGAGCATGTTTTGGGCCTGTATCTTGAAAAAATTCTAGCAAGGAGTAGGCATGTATAGATCGCTTCTGGGACCCAAAAATACCGAATTTTCTGGTGTTTTGAACCTGAATTTGGGATATAGACGGATACAGAAGTGGCTTACACATATTGACTTTGGGCACCTAATATATAGATTTTCAGCATGTTTTGGGCCTGTATTTTGAAAATACATTAACACGGAGTAGGCATGTATAGATCGCTTCTGGGACCCAAAAATATTGAATTTTCGGGTGTTTTTCGAGCCTGAATTTGAGATATAAACGGGTACAGAAGATGCATGCACATATCGACTTTGGACACCTAAAATATCGATTTATAGCATGTTTTAAGCCTGTATTTTTAAAAATACTTTAACACTGAGTAGAAACGTACAGATCGCTTCTGGAACCCAAATAAATCGAATTTTAGGGTGTTCTGAGCCTGAATATGAGATATGAACGGGTACAGAAGATGCATGCACATATCGACTTTTGGCACCTTAAATATCGATTTTGAGCATGTCTTGGGCCTGTATTTTGAAAATACTATAGCACGGTGTAGACATGTACAGATCGCTTCTGGGACACAAAAATATCGATTTTTTGGGTGTTTTAAAACTTAATTTGAGATATAAACGGGTACAGAAGATGCATGCACATATCGACTTTGGCACCGAAAAATTTTGATTTTTAGTATGTTTTCGGCGTATAATTTGAAAATATTCTAGCACTGAGTAGGCATGTACAGATCGCTTCTGGTACCCAAAAATATCGAATTTTCGGGGGTTCTGAGCCAGAAATTGGGATGTAACCGGGTACAGAGGATGCATGCACATATCGACTTTTTGTACCTAAAATATCGATTTTGAGCATGTTTTGGGTCTGTATCTTGAAAACATTCTAGCAAGAAGTACGCATGTACAGATTGCTTCTGGGACCCAAAATTATCGAATTTACAAATGATTTGAACCTGAATTTGGAATATAGACGGGTACAGAAGATGCATACACATATTGACTTTGGGAATCTAAAATATCGATTTTCAGCCTGTTTTAGGCCTGTATTTTGAAAATACTCTAACACGGAGTATGCATGTACACATTGCTTTTGGAACCCAAAAATATCGAATATTCGGGTGTTTTGAGTCTGAATTTGAGATATAAACGGGTACAGAAGATGCATGCACATATCGACTTTGGGTACCTAAAATATCGATTTTGAGCATGTTTTGGGCCTGTATTTTGAAAATACTCTAACACTGTGTAGGCATGTACAGATCGCTTCTGGGACACAAAAATATCGATTTTTTGGGTGTTTTAAGCCTGAATTTGAGATATAAACGGGTTCAGAAGATGCATGCACATATCGACTTTGGACACCTAAAATATCGATTTATAGCATGTTTTAAGCCTATATTTTAAAAACATTCTAGCACTGAGTAGGCATGTGCAGATTGCTTAAGGGACCCAAAAATATCGAATTTTCGGAGTTTTGAGCCTGAATTTGAGATATCAACGAGTACAGAAGATGCATGCACATATCGACTTTTTGCACTTAAAATATCGATTTTGAACATGTTTTGGGTCTGTATCTTGAAAATATTCTAGCAAGGAGTAGGCATGTACAGATCGCTTCTGGGACCCAAAAATATCGAATTTTCGGGGGTTTTGAGCCAGAAATTGGGATATAACCGGGTACAGAGGATGCATGCACATATCGACTTTTTGCACCTAAAATATCGATTTTGAGCATGTTTTGGGTCTGTATCTTGAAAAATTCTAGCAAGGAGTAGGTATGTACAGATCGTTTCTGGGACCCAAAATTATCGAATTTTCGGGTGTTTTGAACCTGAATTTTGGATATAGACGGATACAGAAGATGCATTCACATATCGACTTTTTGCACCTAAAATATCGATTTTGAGCATGTTTTGGGCCTGTATTTTGAAAATACTCTAACACGGAGTAGGCATGTACAGATCGCTTCTGGGACCCGAAAATATCGAATTTTCGGGGGTTTTGAGCCAGAAATTGGGATATAACCGGGTACAGAGGATGCATGCACATATCGACTTTTTGCACCTAAAATATCGATTTTGAGTATGTTTTGGGTCTGTATCTTGAAAACATTCTAGCAAGAAGTAGGCATGTACAGATTGCTTCTGCGACCCAAAAATATCGAATTTTTGAGTGTTTTGAATCTGAATTTGGGATATAGACGTGTACAGAATATGCATACACATATTGACTTTGGGCAGCTAAAATATCGATTTATAGCATGTTTTAGGCCTGTATTTTGAAAATACTCTAACAAGGAGTATGCATGTACACATTGCTTTTGGGACCCAAAATTATCGAATATTCGGGTGTTTTGAGTCTGAATTTGAGATATAAACGGGTACAGAAGATGCATGCACATATCGACTTTGAGCACCTAAAATATCGATTTTGAGCATGAATTGGGCCTGTATTTTGAAAATACTTTAGCACGGTCTAGACATGTCCAGATCGCTTTTGGGACACAAAAATATCGATTTTTTGGGTGTTTTGAGCCTGAATTTGAGATATAAACGGGTTTAGTAGATGCATGCACATATCGACTTTGGCACCCAAAATATCGATTTTTAGTATGTTTTGGGCGTATAATTTGAAAATATTCTAACACTGAGTAGGCATGTACAGATCGCTTCTGGGACCCAAAAATATCGAATTTTCGGGTGTTCTGAGCCAGAAATTGGGATGTAACCGGGTACAGAGGATGCATGCACATATCGACTTTTTGTACCTAAAATATCGATTTTTAGCATGTTTTGGGTCTGTATCTTGAAAACATTCTAGCAAGAAGTACGCATGTACAGATTGCTTCTGGGACCCAAAATAATCGAATTTACAAATGATTTGAACCTGAATTTGGAATATAGACGGGTACAGAAGATGCATACACATATTGACTTTGGGAATCTAAAATATCGATTTTCAGCCTGTTTTAGGCCTGTATTTTGAAAATACTCTAACACGGAGTATGCATGTACACATTGCTTTTGGAACCCAAAAATATCGAATATTCGGGTGTTTTGAGTCTGAATTTGAGATATAAACGGGTACAGAAGATGCATGCACATATCGACTTTGGGCACCTAAAATATCGATTTTGAGCATGTTTTGGGCCTGTATTTTGAAAATACTCTAACACTGTGTAGGCATGTACAGATCGCTTCTGGGACACAAAAATATCGATTTTTTGGGTGTTTTGAGCCTGAATTTGAGATATAAACGGGTTCAGAAGATGCATGCACATATCGACTTTGGACACCTAAAATATCGATTTATAGCATGTTTTAAGCCTGTATTTTAAAAACATTCTAGCACTGAGTAGGCATGTGCAGATTGCTTAAGGGACCCAAAAATATCGAATTTTCGGAGTTTTGAGCCTGAATTTGAGATATCAACGAGTACAGAAGATGCATGCACATATCGACTTTTTGCACTTAAAATATCGATTTTGAACATGTTTTGGGTCTGTATCTTGAAAATATTCTAGCAAGGAGTAGGCATGTACAGATCGCTTCTGGGACCCAAAATTATCGAATTTTCGGGTGTTTTCAACCTAAATTTGGGATATAGACGGATACAGAAGATGCATGCACATATCGACTTTGGGCACCTAAAATATCGATTTTGAGCATGAATTGGGCCTGTATTTTGAAAATACTTTAGCACGGTCTAGACATGTACAGATCGCTTCTGGGACACAAAAATATCGATTTTTCTGGTGTTTTGAGCCTGAATTTGAGATATAAACGGGTTTAGTAGATGCATGCACATATCGACTTTGGCACCCAAAATATCGATTTTTAGTATGTTTTGGGCGTATAATTTGAAAATATTCTATCACTGAGTAGGCATGTACAGATCGCTTCTGGGACCCAAAAATATCGAATTTTCGGGTGTTTTGAGCCAGAAATTGGGATATAACAGGGTACAGAGGATGCATGCACATATCGACTTTTTGCACCTAAAATATCGATTTTGAGCATGTTTTGGGCCTGTATCTTGAAAAAATTCTAGCAAGGAGTAGGCATGTATAGATCGCTTCTGGGACCCAAAAATACCGAATTTTCTGGTGTTTTGAACCTGAATTTGGGATATAGACGGATACAGAAGTGGCTTACACATATTGACTTTGGGCACCTAATATATAGATTTTCAGCATGTTTTGGGCCTGTATTTTGAAAATACATTAACACGGAGTAGGCATGTATAGATCGCTTCTGGGACCCAAAAATATTGAATTTTCGGGTGTTTTTCGAGCCTGAATTTGAGATATAAACGGGTACAGAAGATGCATGCACATATCGACTTTGGACACCTAAAATATCGATTTATAGCATGTTTTAAGCCTGTATTTTTAAAAATACTTTAACACTGAGTAGAAACGTACAGATCGCTTCTGGAACCCAAATAAATCGAATTTTAGGGTGTTCTGAGCCTGAATATGAGATATGAACGGGTACAGAAGATGCATGCACATATCGACTTTTGGCACCTTAAATATCGATTTTGAGCATGTCTTGGGCCTGTATTTTGAAAATACTATAGCACGGTGTAGACATGTACAGATCGCTTCTGGGACACAAAAATATCGATTTTTTGGGTGTTTTAAAACTTAATTTGAGATATAAACGGGTACAGAAGATGCATGCACATATCGACTTTGGCACCGAAAAATTTTGATTTTTAGTATGTTTTCGGCGTATAATTTGAAAATATTCTAGCACTGAGTAGGCATGTACAGATCGCTTCTGGTACCCAAAAATATAGAATTTTCGGGGGTTCTGAGCCAGAAATTGGGATGTAACCGGGTACAGAGGATGCATGCACATATCGACTTTTTGTACCTAAAATATCGATTTTGAGCATGTTTTGGGTCTGTATCTTGAAAACATTCTAGCAAGAAGTACGCATGTACAGATTGCTTCTGGGACCCAAAATTATCGAATTTACAAATGATTTGAACCTGAATTTGGAATATAGACGGGTACAGAAGATGCATACACATATTGACTTTGGGAATCTAAAATATCGATTTTCAGCCTGTTTTAGGCCTGTATTTTGAAAATACTCTAACACGGAGTATGCATGTACACATTGCTTTTGGAACCCAAAAATATTGAATATTCGGGTGTTTTGAGTCTGAATTTGAGATATAAACGGGTACAGAAGATGCATGCACATATCGACTTTGGGCACCTAAAATATCGATTTTGAGCATGTTTTGGGCCTGTATTTTGAAAATACTCTAACACTGTGTAGGCATGTACAGATCGCTTCTGGGACACAAAAATATCGATTTTTTGGGTGTTTTAAGCCTGAATTTGAGATATAAACGGGTTCAGAAGATGCATGCACATATCGACTTTGGACACCTAAAATATCGATTTATAGCATGTTTTAAGCCTATATTTTAAAAACATTCTAGCACTGAGTAGGCATGTGCAGATTGCTTAAGGGACCCAAAAATATCGATTTTTCGGAGTTTTGAGCCTGAATTTGAGATATCAACGAGTACAGAAGATGCATGCACATATCGACTTTTTGCACTTAAAATATCGATTTTGAACATGTTTTGGGTCTGTATCTTGAAAATATTCTAGCAAGGAGTAGGCATGTAGAGATCGCTTCTGGGACCCAAAATTATCGAATTTTCGGGTGTTTTCAACCTAAATTTGGGATATAGACGGATACAGAAGATGCATGCACATATCGACTTTGAGCACCTAAAATATCGATTTTGAGCATGAATTGGGCCTGTATTTTGAAAATACTTTAGCACGGTCTAGACATGTACAGATCGCTTCTGGGACACAAAAATATCGATTTTTCTGGTGTTTTGAGCCTGAATTTGAGATATAAACGGGTTTAGTAGATGCATGCACATATCGACTTTGGCACCCAAAATATCGATTTTTAGTATGTTTTGGGCGTATAATTTGAAAATATTCTAGCACTGAGTAGGCATGTACAGATCGCTTCTGGGACCCAAAAATATCGAATTTTCGGGTGTTTTGAGCCAGAAATTGGGATATAACAGGGTACAGAGGATGCATGCACATATCGACTTTTTGCACCTAAAATATCGATTTTGAGCATGTTTTGGGCCTGTATCTTGAAAAAATTCTAGCAAGGAGTAGGCATGTATAGATCGCTTCTGGGACCCAAAAATACCGAATTTTCTGGTGTTTTGAACCTGAATTTGGGATATAGACGGATACAGAAGTGGCTTACACATATTGACTTTGGGCACCTAATATATAGATTTTCAGCATGTTTTGGGCCTGTATTTTGAAAATACATTAACACGGAGTAGGCATGTACAGATCGCTTCTGGGACCCAAAAATATTGAATTTTCGGGTGTTTTTCGAGCCTGAATTTGAGATATAAACGGGTACAGAAGATGCATGCACATATCGACTTTGGACACCTAAAATATCGATTTATAGCATGTTTTAAGCCTGTATTTTTAAAAATACTTTAACACTGAGTAGACACGTACAGATCGCTTCTGGAACCCAAATAAATCGAATTTTAGGGTGTTCTGAGCCTGAATATGAGATATGAACGGGTACAGAAGATGCATGCACATATCGACTTTTGGCACCTTAAATATCGATTTTGAGCATGTCTTGGGCCTGTATTTTGAAAATACTATAGCACGGTGTACACATGTACAGATCGCTTCTGGGACACAAAAATATCGATTTTTTGGGTGTTTTGAGCCTGAATTTGAGATATAAACGGGTTCAGAAGATGCATGCACATATCGACTTTGGACACCTAAAATATCGATTTATAGCATGTTTTAAGCCTATATTTTAAAAACATTCTAGCACTGAGTAGGCATGTGCAGATTGCTTAAGGGACCCAAAAATATCGAATTTTCGGAGTTTTGAGCCTGAATTTGAGATATCAACGAGTACAGAAGATGCATACACATATGGACTTTGGGCACCTAAAATATAGATTTTCAGCATGTTTTGGCTTCTATTTTGAAAGTACATTAACACGGAGTAGGCATGTACAGATCGCTTAAGGGACACAAAAATATCGATTTTTCTGGTGTTTTGAGCCTGAATATGAGATATAAACGGATTCAGAAGATGCATGCACATATCGACTTTGGGCACCTAAAATATCGATTTTTAACATGTTTTGTGCCTGTATTTTAAAAATACTCTAACACGGAGTAGGCATGTACAGATCGCTTCTGGTACACAAAAATATCGATTTTTTGGGTGTTTTGAGCCTGAATTTGAGATATAAACGGGTTCAGAAGATGCATGCACATATCGACTTTGGACACCTAAAATATCGATTTATAGCATGTTTTAAGCCTGTATTTTAAAAACATTCTCGCACTGAGTAGGCATGTGCAGATTGCTTAAGGGACCCAAAAATATCGAATTTTCGGAGTTTTGAGCCTGAATTTGAGATATAAACGGGTACAGAAGATGCATGCACATATCGACTTTTTGCACTTAAAATATCGATTTTTAACATGTTTTGGGTCTGTATCTTGAAAACATTTTAGCAAGGAGTAGGCATGTAGAGATCGCTTCTGGGACCCAAAAAAATCGAATTTTCTGGTGTTTTGAACCTGAATTAGGGCTATACACGTTTTACAGAAGATGCATACACATTTTGACTTTGGGCACATAAAATATCGATTTTGAGCATGTTTTGGGCCTGTATTTTGAAAATACTCTAACACGGAGTAGGCATGTACAGATCGTTTCTGGGACACAAAAATATCGAATATTTGGTTGTTTTAAGTCTGAATTTGAGATATAAACGGGTACAGAAGATGCATGCACATATCGACTTTGGGCACCCAAAATATCGATTTTAAGCATGTTTTGGGACTGTATTTTAAAAAATACTCTAACACTGAGTAGACACGTACAGATCGCTTCTGGAACCCAAATAAATCGAATTTTAGGGTGTTCTGAGCCTGAATTTGAGATATGAACGGGTACAGAAGATGCATACACATATTGACTTTGGGCACCTAAAATATAGATTTTCATCATGTTTTGGTCCTGTATTTTGAAAATACATTAACACGGAGTAGACATGTACAGATCGCTTCTGGGACCCAAAAATATCGAATTTTCGGGTGTTTTAAGCCTGAATATGAGATATAAACGGATTCAGAAGATGCATGCACATATCGACTTTGGTCACCTAAAATATCGATTTTTAACATGTTTTGGGCCTGTATTTTAAAAATACTCTAACACGGAGTAGGCATGTACAGATCGCTTCTGGTGCACAAAAATATCGATTTTTTGGGTGTTTTGAGCCTGAATTTGAGATATAAACGGGTTCAGAAGATGCATGCACATATCGATTTTGGACACCTAAAATATCGATTTATAGCATGTTTTAAGCCTGTATTTTAAAAACATTCTAGCACTGAGTAGGCATGTGCAGATTGCTTAAGGGACCAAAAAATATCGAATTTTCGGAGTTTTGAGCCTGAATTTGAGATATAAACGGGTACAGAAGATGCATGCACATATCGACTTTTTGCACTTAAAATATCGATTTTGAGCATGTTTTGGGTTGTATTTTGAAAATATTCTAGCACTGAGTAGGCATGTACAGATCACTTCTGGTACCCAAAAATATCGAATTTTCGGGGGTTTTAAGCCTGAATTTGAGATATAACCGGGTACAAAGGATGCATGCACATATCGACTTTTTTTGCACCTAAAATATCGATTTTGAGCATGTTTTGGGTCTGTATCTTGAAAAAATTCTAGCAAGGAGTAGACATGTACAGATCGCTTCTGGGACCCAAAAATACCGAATTTTCTGGTGTTTTGAACCTGAATTTGGGATATAAACGGGTACAGAAGATGCATACACATATTGACTTTGGGCACCTAAAATATCGATTTTTAGCATGTTTTGAGCCTATATTTTGAAAACATTCTAGCACTGAGTATGCATGTACAGATCGCTTAAGGGACCCAAAAATATGAAATTTTCGGGTGTTTTGAGCCTGAATTTGAGATATAAACGGGAACAGAAGATGCATGCACATATCGACTTTTTGCACTTAAAATATCGATTTTGAGCATGTCTTGGGTTTGTATCTTAAAAAATTCTAGCAAGGAGTAGGCATGTACAGATCGCTTCTGGGACCCAAAAATATCGAATTTTCGGGTTTTTTTAACCTGAATTTGGGATATAGACGGATACAGAAGATGCATGCACATATCGACTTTGGGCACCTAAAATATCGATTTTGAGCATGTTTTGGGTCTGTATCTTGAAAACATTCTAGCAAGAAGTAGGCATGTACAGATTGCTTCTGTGACACAAAAATATCGAATTTTCGATTGTTTTGAACCTGAATTTGGGATATAGACGGATACAGAAGATACATGCACATATCGACTTTGGGCACCCAAAATATCGATTTTCAGCATGTTTTGGGCCTATATTTTTAAAAATATTCTAACACTGAGTAGACACGTACAGATCGCTTCTGGAACCCAAATAAATCGAATTTTAGGGTGTTCTGAGCCTGAATTTGAGATATGAACGGGTACAGAAGATGCATGCACATATCGACTTTGTGCACCTTAAATATCGATTTTGAGCATGTTTTGAGCCTGTATTTTGAAAATACTATAGCACGGTGTAGACATGTACAGATTGCTTCTGGGACCCAAAAATATCGAATTTTCGGGGTTTTTGAGCCAAAATTTGGTATATAACCGGGTACAGAGGATGCATGCACATATCGACTTTTTGCACCTAAAATATCGATTTTGAGCATGTTTTGGGTCTGTATCTTGAAAAAATTCTAGAAGGAGTAGGCATGTACAGATCACTTCTGGGACCCAAAAATACCGAATTTTCTGGTGTTTTGAACCTGAATATGGGATATAGACAGGTACAGAAGATGCATACACATATTGACTTTGGTCACCTAATATATAGATTTTCAGCATGTTTTGAGCCTGTATTTTGAAAATACTCTAACACGGAGTAGGCATGTACATATCGCTTCAGGGACTCAAAAATATTGAATTTTCGGGTGTTTTGAGCCTGAATTTGAGATATAAACGGATACAGAAGATGCATACACATATTGACTTTGGGCACCTAAAATATCGATTTTGAGCATGTTTTGGACCTGTATTTTGAAAATACTCTAACACGGACTAGGCATGTACAGATCGCTTCTAGGACACAAAAATATCGATTTTTTGGGGGTTTCGAGCCTGAATTTGAGATATGAACGGGTACAGAAGATGCATGCACATATCGACTTTGAGCACCTAAAATATTGATTTTGAGCATGTTTTGGGCCTGTATTTTGAAAATACTCTAACACGGAGTAGGCATGTACAGATCGCTTCGGGGACCCAAAAATATCGAATTTTCGGGTGTTTTGAACCTGAATTTGGGATATAGACGGGTACAGAAGATACATACACATATTGACTTTGGGCACCTAAAATATAGATTTTCAGCATGTTTTGGGCCTGTATTTTGAAAATACATTAACACGGAGTAGGCATGTACAGATCGCTTCTGGGACCCAAAAATATCGAATTTTCGGGTGTTTTAAGCCTGAATTTGAGATATAAACGGATTCAGAAGATGCATGCACATATCGACTTTGGGCACCTAAAATATCGATTTTTAACATGTTTTGGCCCTGTATTTTAAAAATACTCTAACACGGAGTAGGCATGTAAAGATCGCTTCGGGGACCCAAAAATATCGAATTTTCGGGTGTTTTGAACCTGAATATGGGATATAGACAGGTACAGAAGATGCATACACATATTGACTTTGGTCACCTAATATATAGATTTTCAGCATGTTTTGAGCCTGTATTTTGAAAATACTCTAACACGGAGTAGGCATGTACAGATCGCTTCAGGGACTCAAAAATATTGAATTTTCGGGTGATTTGAGCCTGAATTTGAGATATAAACGGATACAGAAGATGCATACACATATCGACTTTTTGCAATTAAAATATCGATTTTTAACATGTTTTGGGTCTGTATCTTGAAAACATTCTAGCAAGGGGTAGGCATGTACAGATCGCTTCTGGGACCCAAAAAAATCGAATATTCGGGTGTTTTGAGTCTGAATTTGAGATATAAACGGGTACAGAAGATGCATGCACATATCGACTTTGGGCACCCAAAATATCGATTTTGAGCATGTTTTGGGCCTGTATTTTGAAAATACTTCAACACTGAGTAGACACGTATAGATCGCTTCTGGAACCCAAATAAATCGAATTTTAGGGTGTTATGAGCCTGAATTTGAGATATGAACGGGTACAGATGATGCATGCACATATCGACTTTGGGCACCTAAAATATCGATTTTGAGCATGTTTTGGGCCTGTATTTTGAAAATACTAGAGCACGGAGTAGGCATGTACAGATCGCTTCTGGGACACAAAAATATCGATTTTTTGGGTGTTTCGAGCCTGAATTTGAGATATAAACGGGTTCAGAAGATGCATGCACATATCGACTTTGGCACCCAAAATATCGATTTTAGTATGTTTTCGGCGTATAATTTGAAAATATTCTAGCATTGAGTAGGCATGTACAGATCGCTTCTGGGACCCAAAAATATCGAATTTTCGGGGGTTTTGAGCCAGAAATTGGGATATAACCGGGTACAGAGGATGCATGCACATATCGACTTTTTGCACCTAAAATATCGATTTTGAGCATGTTTTGGGTCTGTGTCTTGAAAAACTTCTAGCAAGGAGTAGGCATGTACAGATCGCTTCTGGGCCAAAAATACCGAATTTTCTGGTGTTTTGAACCATAATTTGGGATATAGACGGGTACAGAAGATGCATACACATATTGACTTTGGGCACCTAAAATATAGATTTTCAGCATGTTTTGGGCCCGTATTTTGAAAATACATTAACACTTAGTAGGCATGTACAGATCGCTTCTGGGACCCAAAAATATCGAATTTTCGGGTGTTTTGAGCCTGAATTTGAGATATAAACGGATACAGAAGATGCATGCACATATCGACTTTGGGCACCTAAAATATCGATTTTGAGCATGTTTTGGGCCTGTATTTTTAAAATACTCTAACACGGAGTAGGCATGTACAGATCGCTTCTGGGACCCAAAAATATCGAATATTCGGGTTTTTTGAGTCTGAATTTGAGATATAAACGGGTACAGAAGATGCATGCACATATCGACTTTGGGCACCCAAAATATTGATTTTGAGCATGTTTTGGGCCTGTATTTTGAAAATACTATAGCACGGTGTAGACATGTACAGATCGCTTCTGGGACACAAAAATATCGATTTTTGGGTGTTTTGAGCCTGAATTTGAGATATAAACGGGTACAGAAGATGCATGCACATATCGACTTTGGCACCCAAAATATCGATTTTTAGTATGTTTTCGGCGTATAATTTGAAAACATTCTAGCACTGAGTAGGCATGTACAGATTGCTTCTGGGACCCAAAAATATTGAATTTTCGGGGGTTTTGAGCCAGAATTTGGGATATAACCGGGTACAGAGGATGCATGCACATATCGACTTTTTGCACCTAAAATATCGATTTTGAGCATGTTTTGGGTCTGTATCTTGAAAAAATTCTAAAAGGAGTAGGCATGTACAGATCACTTCTGGGACCCAAAAATACCGAATTTTCTGGTGTTTTGAACCTGAATATGGGATATAGACGGGTATAGAAGATGCATACACATATTGACTTTGGTCACCAAATATATAGATTTTCAGCATGTTTTGAGCCTGTATTTTGAAAATACATTAACACGGAGTAGGCATGTACAGATCGCTTCTGGGACTCAAAAATATTTAATTTTCGGGTGTTTTGAGCCTGAATTTGAGATATAAACGGATACAGAAGATGCATGCACATATTGACTTTGGGCACCTAAAATATCGATTTTGAGCTTGTTTTGGACCTGTATTTTGAAAATACTCTAACACGGACTAGGCATGTACAGATCGCTTCTGGGACACAAAAATATCGATTTTTTGGGTGTTTCGAGCCTGAATTTGAGATATGAACGGGTACAGAAGATGCATGCACATATCGACTTTGGGCACCCAAAATATCGATTTTGAGCATGTTTTGTGCCTGTATTTTTAAAAATACTCTAACACTGAGTAGACACGTACAGATCGCTTCTGGAACCCAAATAAATCGAATTTTAGGGTGTTCTGAGCCTTAATTTGAGATATGAACGGGTACAGAAGATGCATGCACATATCGACTTTGGGCACCTAAAATATCGATTTTGAGCATGTTTTGGGCCTGTATTTTGAAAATACATTAACACGGAGTAGGCATGTACAGATCGCTTCTGGGACCCAAAAATATCGAATTTTCGGGTGTTTTAAGCCTGAATTTGAGATATAAACGGATTCAGAAGATGCATGCACATATCGACTTTGGGCACCTAAAATATCGATTTTTAACATGTTTTGTGCCTGTATTTTAAAAATACTCTAACACGGAGTAGGCATGTACAGATTGCTTAAGGGACCAAAAAATATCGAATTTTCGGAGTTTTGAGCCTGAATTTGAGATATAAACGGGTACAGAAGATGCATACACATATCGACTTTTTGCACCTAAAATATCGATTTTGAGCATGTTTTGGGTCTGTGTCTTGAAAAACTTCTAGCAAGGAGTAGGCATGTACAGATCGCTTCTGGGCCAAAAATACCGAATTTTCTGGTGTTTTGAACCTTAATTTGGGATATAGACGGGTACAGAAGATGCATACACATATTGACTTTGGGCACCTAAAATATAGATTTTCAGCATGTTTTAGGCCTGTATTTTGAAAATACATTAACACTTAGTAGGCATGTACAGATCGCTTCTGGGACCCAAAAATATCGAATTTTCGGGTGTTTTGAGCCTGAATTTGAGATATAAACGGATACAGAAGATGCATGCACATATCGACTTTGGGCACCTAAAATATCGATTTTGAGCATGTTTTGGGCCTGTATTTTGAAAATACTCTAACACGGAGTAGGCATGTACAGATCGCTTCTGGGACCCAAAAATATCTAATATTCGGGTGTTTTGAGTCCGAATTTGAGATATAAACGGGTACAGAAGATGCATGCACATATCGACTTTGGGCACCCAAAATATTGATTTTGAGCATGTTTTGGGCCTGTATTTTGAAAATACTATAGCACGGTGTAGACATGTACAGATCGCTTCTGGGACACAAAAATATCGATTTTTTGGGTGTTTTGAGCCTGAATTTGAGATATAAACGGGTACAAAAGATGCATGCACATATCGACTTTGGCACCCAAAATATCGATTTTTAGTATGTTTTCGGCGTATAATTTGAAAATATTCTAGCACTGAGTAGGCATGTACAGATTGCTTCTGGGACCCAAAAATATTGAATTTTCGGGGGTTTTGAGCCAGAATTTGGGATATAACCGGGTACATAGGATGCATGCACATATCGACTTTTTGCACCTAAAGTATCGATTTTGTGCATGTTTTGGGTCTGTATCTTGAAAAAATTCTAGAAGGAGTAGGCATGTACAGATCACTTCTGGGACCCAAAAATACCGAATTTTCTGGTGTTTTGAACCTGAATATGGGATATAGACGGGTACAGAAGATGCATACACATATTGACTTTGGTCACCTAATATATAGATTTTCAGCATGTTTTGAGCCTGTATTTTGAAAATACATTAACACGGAGCTATAGGCAAGTACAGATCGCTTCTGGGACTCAAAAATATTGAATTGTCGGGTGTTTTGAGCCTGAATTTGAGATATAAACGGATACAGAAGATGCATGCACATATTGACTTTGGGCACCTAAAATATCGATTTTGAGCATGTTTTGGACCTGTATTTTGAAAATACTCTAACACGGACTAGGCATGTACAGATCGCTTCTGGGAAACAAAAATATCGATTTTTTGGGTGTTTCGAGCCTGAATTTGAGATATGAACGGGTACAGAAGATGCATGCACATATCGACTTTGGCACCCAAAATATCGATTTTTAGTATGTTTTGGGCGTATAATTTGAAAATATTCTAGCACTGAGTAGGCATGTACAGATCGCTTCTGGGACCCAAAAATATTGAATTTTCGGGGGTTTTGAGCCAGAATTTGGGATATAACCGGGTACAGAGGATGCATGCACATATCGACTTTTTGCACCTAAAATATCGATTTTGAGCATGTTTTGGGTCTGTATCTTGAAAAAATTCTAGAAGGAGTAGGCATGTACAGATCACTTCTGGGACCCAAAAATACCGAATTTTCTGGTGTTTTGAACCTGAATATATGATATAGACGGGTACAGAAGATGCATACACATATTGACTTTGGTCACCTAATATATAGATTTTCAGCATGTTTTGAGCCTGTATTTTGAAAATACATTAACACGGAGTAGGCATGTACAGATTGCTTCTGGGACACAAAAATATCGATTTTTTGGGTGTTTCGAGCCTGAATTTGACATATAAACGGGTTCAGAAGATGCATGCACATATCGACTTTGGCACCCAAAATATCGATTTTTAACATGTTTTGGGTCTGTATCTTGAAAACATTCTAGCAAGGATTAGGCATGTACAGATCTCTTCTGGGACCCAAAAAAATCGAATATTCGGGTGTTTTGAGTCTGAATTTGAGATATAAACGGGTACAGAAGATGCATGCAAATATCGACTTTGGGCACCCAAAATATCGATTTTGAGCATGTTTTGGGTCTGTATTTTTAAAATACTTCAACACTGAGTAGACACGTATAGATCGCTTCTGGAACCCAAATAAATCGAATTTTAGGGTGTTCTGAGCCTGAATTTGATATATGAACGGGTACAGAAGATGCATACACATATCGACTTTGGGCACCCAAAATATCGATTTTGAGCATGTTTTGGGCCTGTATTTTTAAAAATACTCTAACACTGAGTAGACACGTACAGATCGCTTCTGGAACCCAATAAATCGAATTTTAGGGTGTTCTGAGCCTGAATTTGAGATATGAACGGGTACAGAAGATGCATGCACATATCGACATTGGGCACCCAAAATATTGATTTTGAGCATGTTTTGGGCCTGTATTTTGAAAATACTATAGCACGGTGTAGACATGTACAGATCGCTTCTGGGACACAAAAATATCGATTTTTTGTGTGTTTTGAGCCTGAATTTGAGATATAAACGGGTACAGAAGATGCATGCACATATCGACTTTGGCACCCAAAATATCGATTTTTAGTATGTTTTCGGCGTATAATTTGAAAATATTCTAGCACTGAGTAGGCATGTACAGATCGCTTCTGGGACCCAAAAATATTGAATTTTCGGGGGTTTTGAGCCAGAATTTGGGATATAACCGGGTACAGAGGATGCATGCACATATCGACTTTTTGCACCTAAAATATCGATTTTGAGCATGTTTTGGGTCTGTATCTTGAAAAAATTCTAGAAGGAGTAGGCATGTACAGATCACTTCTGGGACCCAAAAATACCGAATTTTCTGGTGTTTTGAACCTGAATATATGATATAGACGGGTACAGAAGATGCATACACATATTGACTTTGGTCACCTAATATATAGATTTTCAGCATGTTTTGAGCCTGTATTTTGAAAATACATTAACACGGAGTAGGCATGTACAGATTGCTTCTGGGACACAAAAATATCGATTTTTTGGGTGTTTCGAGCCTGAATTTGAGATATAAACGGGTTCAGAAGATGCATGCACATATCGACTTTGGCACCCAAAATATCGATTTTTAACATGTTTTGGGTCTGTATCTTGAAAACATTCTAGCAAGGATTAGGCATATACAGATCGCTTCTGGGACCCAAAAAAATCGAATATTCGGGTGTTTTGAGTCTGAATTTGAGATATAAACGGGTACAGAAGATGCATGCAAATATCGACTTTGGGCACCCAAAATATCGATTTTGAGCATGTTTTGGGTCTGTATTTTTAAAATACTTCAACACTGAGTAGACACGTATAGATCGCTTCTGGAACCCAAATAAATCGAATTTTAGGGTGTTCTGAGCCTGAATTTGATATATGAACGGGTACAGAAGATGCATGCACATATCGACTTTGGGCACCCAAAATATCGATTTTGAGCATGTTTTGGGCCTGTATTTTTAAAAATACTCTAACACTGAGTAGACACGTACAGATCGCTTCTGGAACCCAATAAATCGAATTTTAGGGTGTTCTGAGCCTGAATTTGAGATATGAACGGGTACAGAAGATGCATGCACATATCGACTTTGGGCACCTAAAATATCGATTTTGAGCATGTTTTGGGTCTGTGTCTTGAAAAACTTCTAGCAAGGAGTAGGCATGTACAGATCGCTTCTGGGCCAAAAATACCGAATTTTCTGGTGTTTTGAACCTTAATTTGGGATATAGACGGGTACAGAAGATGCATACACATATTGACTTTGGGCACCTAAAATATAGATTTTCAGCATGTTTTGGGCCTGTATTTTGAAAATACATTAACACTTAGTAGGCATGTACAGATCGCTTTTGGGAACCAAAAATATCGAATTTTCGGGTGTTTTGAGCCTGAATTTGAGATATAAACGGATACAGAAGATGCATGCACATATCGACTTTGGGCACCTAAAATATCGATTTTGAGCATGTTTTGGGCCTGTATTTTGAAAATACTCTAACACGGAGTAGGCATGTACAGATCGCTTCTGGGACCCAAAAATATCGAATATTCGGGTGTTTTGAGTCTGAATTTGAGATATAAACGGGTACAGAAGATGCATGCACATATCGACTTTGGGCACCCAAAATATTGATTTTGAGCATGTTTTGGGCCTGTATTTTAAAAATACTCCAACACTGAGTAGACACGTACATATCGCTTCTGGAACCCAAATAAATCGAATATTAGGGTGTTCTGAGCCTGAATTTGAGATATGAACGGGTACAGAAGATGCACGCACATATCGACTTTGGGCACCTAAAATATCGATTTTGAGCATGTTTTGGGCCTGTATTTTGAAAATACTATAGCACGGTGTAGACATGTACAGATCGCTTCTGGGACCCAAAAATATTGAATTTTCGGGGGTTTTGAGCCAGAATTTGGGATATAACCGGGTACAGAGGTGCATGCACATATCGACTTTTTGCACCTAAAATATCGATTTTGAGCATGTTTTGGGTCTGTATCTTGAAAAAATTCTAGCAAGGAGTAGGCATGTACAGATCACTTCTGGGACCCAAAAATATCGAATTTTCTGGTGTTTTGAAACTGAATATGGGATATTGACGGGTACAGAAGATGCATACACATATTGACTTTGGTCACCTAATATATAGATTTTCAGCATGTTTTGAGCCTGTATTTTGAAAATACATTAACACGGAGTAGGCATGTACAGATCGCTTCTGGGACCCAAAAATATTGAATTTTCGGGTGTTTTGAGCCTGAATTTGAGATATAAACGGATACAGAAGATGCATGCACATATTGACTTTGGGCACCTAAAATATCGATTTTGAGCATGTTTTGGACCTGTATTTTGAAAATACTCTAACACGGACTAGGCATTTACAGATCGCTTCTGGGACACAAAAATATCGATTTTTTGGGTGTTTCGAGCCTGAATTTGAGATATAAACGGGTTCAGAAGATGCATGCACATATCGACTTTGGCACCCAAAATATCGATTTTTAACATGTTTTGGGTCTGTATCTTGAAAACATTCTAGCAAGGAGTAGGCATGTACAGATCGCTTCTGGGACTCAAAAAATCGAATATTCGGGTGTTTTGAGTCTGAATTTGAGATATAAACGGGTACAGAAGATGCATGCACATATCGACTTTGGGCACCCAAAATATCGATTTTGAGCATGTTTTGGGCCTGTATTTTTAAAATACTTCAACACTGAGTAGACACGTATAGATCGCTTCTGGAACCCAAATAAATCGAATTTTAGGGTGTTCTGAGCCTGAATTTGATATATGAACGGGTACAGAAGATGCATGCACATATCGACTTTGGGCACCCAAAATATCGATTTTGAGCATGTTTTGGGCCTGTATTTTTAAAAATACTCTAACACTGAGTAGACACGTACAGATCGCTTCTGGAACCCAATAAATCGAATTTTAGGGTGTTCTGAGCCTGAATTTGAGATATGAACGGGTACAGAAGATGCATGCACATATCGACTTTGGGCACCTAAAATATCGATTTTGAGCATGTTTTGGGCCTGTATTTTGAAAATACTCTAACACGGAGTAGGCATGTAAAGATCACTTCGGGGACCCAAAAATATCGAATTTTCGGGTTTTTTGAACCTGAATTTGGGATATAGACGGGTACAGAAGATTCATACACATATTGACTTTGGGCACCTAAAATATAGATTTTCAGCATGTTTTGGGCCTGTATTTTGAAAATACTTTAACACGGAGAAGGCATGTACAGATCGCTTCTGGGACCCAAAAATATCGAATTTTCGGGGGTTTTGAGCCTGAATTTGAGATATAAACGGGTACAGAAGATGCATGCACATATCGACTTTTTGCACCTAAAATATCGATTTTGAGCATGTTTTGGGACTGTATCTTGAAAACATTCTAGCAAGAAGTAGGCATGTACAGATTGCTTCTGGGACCCAAAAATATCGAATTTTCGAATGTTTTGAACCTGAATTTGGGATATAGACGGGTACAGAAGATGCATACACATATTGACTTTGGGCAGCTAAAATATCGATTTTCAGCATGTTTTAGGCTTGTATTTTGAAAATACTCTGACACGGAGTATGCATTTACAGATGGCTTTTGGGACCCAAAAATATCGAATATTCGGGTGTTTTGAGTCTGAATTTGAGATATAAACGGGTACAGAAGATGCATGCACATATCCACTTTGGGCACCCAAAATATCGATTTTTAGCATGTTCTGAGCCTCTATTTTCAAAACATTCTAGCACTGAGTAGGCATGTACAGATCGCTTCTGGGACCCAAAAATATTGAATTTTCGGGTGTTTTGAGCCTGAATTTGAGATATAACCGGGTACAGAAAATGCATACACATATTGACTTTGTGCACCTAAAATATCAATTTTCAGCATGTTTTGGGCCTGTATTTTAAAAACACTCTAACACGGAGTATGTATGTACATATTGCTTCTGGGACACAAAATATCGAATTTTCGGAGTTTTGAGCCTGAATTTGAGATATAAACGGGTACAGAAGATGCATGCACATATCGACTTTTTGCACCTAAAAAATCGATTTTGAGCATGTTTTGGGTCTGTATCTTGAAAACATTCTAGCAAGAAGTAGGCATGTACAGTTTGCTTCTGGGACCCAAAAATTTCGAATTTTCGAGTGTTTTGGACCTGAATTTGGGATATAGACGGGTACAGAAGATGCATACACATATTGACTTTGGGCAGCTAAGATATCGATTTACAGCATGTTTTAGGCCTGTATTTTGAACATACTCTAACACGGAGTATGCATGTACAGTTGGCTTCTGGGACCCAAAAACATTGAATTTTCGGGTGTTTTGAGCATGAATTTGAGATATAAACGGGTACAAAAGATGCATGCACATATCGACTTTGGCACCCAAAATATCGATTTTTAGAATGTTTTGGGCGTATAATTTGAAAATATTCTAGCACTGAGTAGGCATGTACAGATCGCTTCTGGGACCCAAAAATATCGAATTTTCGGGTGTTTTGAGCCTGAATTTGCGATATAACCGGGTACAGAAGATGCATGCACATATCGACTTTTTGCACCTAAAATATCGATTTTGAGCATGTTTTGGGTCTGTATCTTGAAAACATTCTAGCAAGGAGTAGGCATGTACAGATCGCTTCTGGGACCCAAAAATACCGAATTTTCTGGTGTTTTGAACCTGAATTTGGGATATACACGGGTACAGAAGATGTATACACATATTGACTTTGGGCACCTAAAATATAGATTTTCAGCATGTTTTGAGCCTGTATTTTGAAAATACTTTAACACGAAGAAGGCATGTACAGATCGCTTTTGGGACCCAAATATATCGAATATTCGGGTGTTTTGAGTCTGAACTTGAGATATAAACAGGTACTGAAGATGCATGCACATATCGACTTTGGGCACCTAAAATATCGATTTTTAGCATCTTCTGAGCCTCTATTTTGAAAACATTCTAGCACTGAGTAGGCATGTACAGATCGCTTCTGGGACCCAAAAATATTGAATTTTCGGGTGTTTTGAGCCTGAATTTGAGATATAACCGGGTACAGAAAATGCATACACATATTGACTTTGTGCACCTAAAATATCAATTTTCAGCATGTTTTGGGCCTGTATTTTAAAAACACTCTAACACGGAGTATGCATGTACAGATCGCTTCTGGGACACAAAATATCGAATTTTCGAGTGTTTTGAACCTGAATTTGGGATATAGACGGGTACAGAAGATGCATACACATATTGACTTTGGGCAGCTAAAATATCGATTTACAGCATGTTTTAGGCCTGTATTTTGAACACACTCTAACACGGAGTATGCATGTACAGATCACTTCTGGGACCCAAAAATATCGAATTTTCGGGTGTTTTGAAACAGAATTAGGGATATACACGGGTACAGAAGATGCATACACATATTGACTTTGGGCACATAAAATTTCGATTTTCAGCATGTTTTGGGCCTGTATTTTAAAAACACTCTAACACGGAGTATGCACGTACAGATCGCTTCTGGGACCCAAAAACATTGAATTTTCGGGTGTTTTGAGCCCGAATTTGAGATATAAACGGGTACAGAAGATGCATGCACATATCGACTTTGGGCACCTAAAATATCGATTTTGAGCATCTTTTGGGCCTGTATTTTGAAAATACTCAAACACGGTGTAGACATGTACAGATCGCTTCTGGGACACAAAAATATCGATTTTTTGGGTGTTTTGAGCCTGAATTTGAGATATAAACGGGTACAGAAGATGCATGCACATATCGACTTTGGCACCCAAAATATCGATTTTTAGTATGTTTTGGGCGTATAATTTGAAAATATTCTAGCACTGAGTAGGCATGTACAGATCGCTTCTGGGACCCAAAAATATCGAATTTTCGGGTGTTTTGAACCTGAATTAGAGATATAAACGGGTACAGAAGATGCATGCACATATCGACTTTTTGCACCTAAAATATCGATTTTGAGCATGTTTTGGGACTGTATCTTGAAAACATTCTAGCAAGAAGTAGGCATGTA
Organism: Petrolisthes cinctipes; assembly: GCA_033782935.1. Classification (NCBI taxonomy): domain Eukaryota; kingdom Metazoa; phylum Arthropoda; class Malacostraca; order Decapoda; family Porcellanidae; genus Petrolisthes; species Petrolisthes cinctipes. The sequence continues at coordinate 39,727 of JAWQEG010000467.1, read as the reverse complement.
CAGATTGCTTCTGTGACCCAAAAATATCGAATTTTCGAATGTTTTGAACCTGAATTTGGGATATAGACGGGTACAGAAGATGCATACACATATTGACTTTGGGCAGCTAAAATATCGATTTTCAGCATGTTTTAGGCTTGTATTTTGAAAATACTCTGACACGGAGTATGCATGTACAGATGGCTTTTGGGACCGAAAAATATCGAATATTCGGGTGTTTTGAGTCTGAATTTGAGATATAAACGGGTACAGAAGATGCATGCACATATCGACTTTGGTCACCTAAAATATCGATTTTGAGCATGTTTTGGGTTTGTATCTTGAAAACATTCTAGCAAGGAGTAGGCATGTACAGATCGCTTCTGGGACCAAAAAATATCGAATTTTCGGGTGTTTTGAACCTGAATTTGGGATATAGATGGGTACAGAAGATGCATACACATATTGACTTTGGGCACCTAAAATATAGATTTTCAGCATGCTTTGGGCCTGTATTTTGAAAATACTTTAACACGGAGTAGGCATTTACAGATCGCTTCTGGGACCCAAAAATATCGAATTTTCGGGTGTTTTGAGCCTGAATTTGAGATATAAACGGGTACAAAAGGTGCATGCACATATCGACTTTGGACACCTAAAATATCGATTTTTTGCATGTTTTAGGCTTCTATTTTAAAAACTTTCTAGCACTGAGCAGGCATGTGCAGATCGCTTAAGGGACCCAAAAATATCGAATTTTCGGAGTTTTAGGCCTGAATTTGAGATGTAAACGGGTGCAGAAGATGCATGCACATATCGACTGTGGACACCTAAAATATCGGTTTTTAGCATGTTTTGAGCCTACATTTTGAAAACATTCTAGCACTGAGTATGCATGTACCGATCGCTTAAGGGACCCAAAAATATGGAATTTTCGGGTGTTTTGAGCTTGAATTTGAGATATGAACGGGTACAGAAGATGCATGCACATATCGACTTTTTTCACCTAACATATCGATTTTGAGCATGTTTTGGGTCTGTATCTCGAAAACAATCTAGCAAGGAGTAGGCATGTACAGATCGCTTCTGTGACCCAAAAATATCGAGTTTTCGGATATTTTGAGCCTGAATTTGAGATATAATCGGGTACAGTAGAAGCATGCACATATTGACTTTGGGCACCTAAAATATCGATTTTTTGCATGTTTTGGGCCTGTATTTTAAAAAAACTCTTACACGGAGTATGCACGTACAGATAGCTTCTAGGACCCAAAAATATCGAATTTTCGGGTGTTTCGAGCCTGAATTTGATATATAAACGGGTACAGAAGTTGCTTAAACATATTGTCTTTGGGCACCTAAAATATCGATTTTTAGCATGTTTTGGGTCTGTATCATGAAAACATTCTAGCAAGGAGTAAGCATGTACAGATTGTTTTTGGGACCCAAAAATATTCAATTTTCGGGTGTTTTAGAATGAATTTGATATATAAACGGGTACTGAGGATACATGCACATATCGACTTTTTGATCCTAAAATATCGATTTTGTTCATGTTCTGGGTCTGTATCTTGAAAACATTCTAGCAAGGAGTAGGCATGTACAGATCGCTTATGTGACCCAAAAATATTGAATTTTCTGGTGTTTTGAGCCTGAATTTGAGATATAAACGGGTACAGAAGATGCATGCACATATCGACTTCGTGCACCTAAAATATCGATTTTTAGCATGTTTTGGGCCTGTATTTTTAAAACATTCTCTAACACGGAGTAGGCATGTACAGATCGCTTCTGTAGCACTTAGTAGACATGTACAGATCAGATCTGGAACCCAAAAATATCGATTTTTCGGGTGTTTTGAGCCTGAATTTAAGATATAAACGTGTACAGAAGATGCATGCACATATCGACTTGGGAAACCTAAAATATTGATTTTTAGCATGTTTTAAGCCTATATTTTAAAACATTCTAGCAAAGAGTAGACATGTACAGATCGCTTCGGGGACCCAAGAATATTGAATTTTTGGGTGTTTTGAGCCTGAATTTGAGATATATACGGGCACTGAAGATGCATTCACATATCGACTTTTTGCACCTAAAATATCAATTTTGAGCATGTTTTGGGTCTGTATCTTGAAAACATTCTAGCATGGAGTAGGGATGTACAGATCGCTTCTGGGACCCAAAAATATCGAATTTTCGGATATTTTGAGCCTGAATTTGAGATATAATCGGGTACAGTAGAAGCATGCACATATTGACTTTGGGCACATAAAATATTGATTTTCAGCATGTTTTCCTCCTGTATTTTGAAAATACTCTAACACGGAGTAGGCATGTACAGATCGCTTCTGGGACCCAAAAATATCGAATTTTCGGGAGTTTTGAGCCTGATTTTGAGATATAAACGGGTACAGAAGATGCATGCACAAATCGACTTTGATCACCTAAAATATCGATTTTCAGCATGTTTTGGCAATGTATTTTGAAAATACTTTAACACGGAGTAAGCATGTACAGATCGCTTCTTGGACCCAAAATTACCGAATTTTCGGGTGTTTTGAGCCTGAATTTGAGTTATAAACGGGTACAGTAGATGCATGCACATATTGCCTTTGGGCTCCTAAAATATCGATTTTCAGCATATATTGGGCCAATATCTTGAAATTATTCTAGCACTGAGTAAGCATGTACAGATCGCTTCTGGGTCCCAAAAATATCGAATTTTCGGGTGTTTTGAGCCTGAATTTGAGATATTAACGGATACTGAAGATGCATGCACATATCGACTATGAGCACCTAAAATATCGATTTTGAGCATATTTTGGGCCTGTATTTTGAAAATACTCTAACACCGAGTAGGCATGTACAGATCGCTTCGGGGACCCAAAAATATCGAATTTGTGGGTGTTTTGAGCCTGAAATTAAGATATAAACGGGTACTGAAGATGCATGCACATATTGACTATCGGCAGCTAAAATATCGATTTTCAGCATGTTTTGGGCATGTATTTTGAAAATACTTAAACACGGAGTAGGCATATACAGATTGCATCTGGGACCCAAAAATATCGAATTTTCGGGTGTTTTGAGCCTGAATTTGAGATATAAACTGGTACTGAACATCCATGCACATAACGACTTGGGACACCTAAAATATCGATTATTAGCATGTTTTGAGCCTATATTTTGAAAACATTCTGACACTGAGTAGGCATGTACAGATCGCTTCTGGGACCCAAAAATACCGAATTTTTGGGTGTTTTGAGCCTGAATTTGAGATATAAATGGGTACAGAAGATGCATGCACATATTGACTTTGGGCACCCAAACTATCGATTTTTAAGCATGTTTTGGGCCTGTATTTTGTAAGTACTCTAACACGGAGTAGGCATGTACAGATCGCTTCCGGGACACAAAAATATTGAATTTTCGGGTGTTTTGAGCCTGAATTTGAAATATAAACGGGTACAGTACAGAAGATGCATGCACATATCGACATTGGGCATCTAAAATATCGATTTTTAGCATGTTTTGGGTCTGTATCTTGAAAACATTCTAGCAAGAAGTAGGGATGTACAGATCGCTTCTGGAACACAAAAATACCGAATTTAAGGGTATTTTGAGCCTGAATTTGAGATATAAACGGGTACAGAAGATGCATGCACATATCGACTTTTTGCACCTAAAATATCGATTTTGGGCATGTTTTGGGTCTGTATCTTGAAAACATTCTAGCATGGAGTAGGCATATACAGGTCGCTTCTGGGACCAAAAAATATCGAATTTTCGGGTGTTTTGAGCCTGAATTTGAGATATAAACGAGTACAAAAAATGCATGCACATATCGACTTGGGACACCTAAAATATCGATTTTCAGCATGTTTTATGGCCTGTATTTATAAAGTACTCTAACACTGAGTAGGCATGTATACCAGATCGCTTCTGGGACCCAAATATACCGAATTTTTGGGTGTTTTGAGCCTGAATTTAAGATATAAACGGCTACAGAAGATGCATGCACATATTAGGGGGAGGCGTGGCTGAGTGGTTAGAGTGACGGACTGCAAATGGCAAGGGCCCTAGTTCGAGTCCACGAGAAAACGTCTGGGATTTTTTCGGTGTAATCTGATGGGTCCAGCTGTTCGTCAACTATACCCTGGCTACGCCGACACGTCATGAAAATACCCCCTACATCGTCGTCAACTCACAACATAGAAGATGTCCGACCATATTCCAAGATGCTGTGAGTGACGGTGTAGCTGCTCTCCCCTGATAGTGACGTGTATAAATAAGGTGTCGTCATCTAGTGGGACAGAAGAGAAGCTACGGTACCAACATCACCACGAAGCTCCACTGTCTCATCTGGTGCGACACCCAATAATCTCGGGGCCTCGCAATAGTCACGGGCTACTGACAGCCTACAGTCCCGAGGTTGAGGTATAGAAAAAAAAAAAAAAAAAAAAAAAAATTGACTATGGACAGCTAAAATATTGATTTTCAGCATGTTTTGGGCATGTATTTTGAAAAAACTTAAACACGGAGTAGGCATATACAGATTGCATCTAGGACCCAAAAATATCGAATTTTCGGGTGTTTTGAGCCTAAATTTGAGATATAAACTGGTACAGAATATCCATGCACATATAGACTTGGGACACCTAAAATATCGATTTTTAGCATGTTTTGAGCCTATATTTTGCAAACCTTCTAGCACTGAGTAGGCATGTACAGATCTCTTCTTGGACCCAAAAATATCGAATTTTCGGGTGTTTCGAGACTGAATTTGAGATATAAACGGGTACAAAAGATGTATGCACATATCGACTTTGGACACCTAAAATATCGATTTTTAGCATGTTTTGGGCCAATATTTTGAAATTATTCTAGCACTGCGTAGGCATCTACAGATCGCTTCTGGGACCCAAAAATATTGAATTTTCGGGTGTTTTGAGCCTGAATTTGAGATATAAACGGGTACCGTACAGAAGATGCATGCAGATATCGACATTGGGCATCTAAAATATCGATTTTTAGCATGTTTTGGGTCTGTATCTTGAAAACATTCTAGCAAGAAGTAGGCATATACAGGTTGCTTCTGGGACCAAAAAATATCGAATTTTCGGGTGTTTTGAGCCTGAATTTGAGATATAAACGAGTACAGAAGATGCATGCACATATCGACTTGGGACACCTAAAATATAAATTTTTAGCATGTTTTAAACCTATATTTTAAAAACATTCTAGCACTGAGTAGACATGTACAGATCGCTTCTGGGACCCAAAAATACCGAATTTTCGGGTGTTTTGAGCCTGAATTTGAGATATAAACGGGTACAGAAGATGCATGCACATATCGACTTTGTGCACCCAAAATATCGATTTTGAGCATGTTATGGGCCTATATTTTGAAAGTATTCTAACACGGAGTAGGCATGTACAGATCGCTTCTGGGACCCAAAAATATTGAATTTTTAGGTGTTTTGAGCCTGAATTCGAGATATAAACGAGTACAGAAGATGCATGCACATATCGACTTTGGGCACCCAAAATATCGATTTTGAGCATGTTTTGAACCTGTATTTTGAAAATACTCTAACACGGAGTAGGCATGTACATATCGCTTCTCGTTCCTAAAAATATCGAATTTTCGGGTGTTTTGAGCCTGAATTTGAAATATAAACGAGTACAGAGGATGCATGCACATATCGACTTTGAGCACCCAAAATATCGATTTTTAGCATGTTTTGGGCCAATATTTTGAAATTATTCTAGCACTGAGTAGGCATGTACAGATCGCTTCTGGGACCCAAAAATATCGAATTTTTAGGTGTTTTTAGCCTGAATTTGAGATATAAACGGGTACTGAAGATGCAGGCACATATCGACTTTTTGCACCTAAAATATCGATTTTTAGCATGTTTTAAGCCTATATTTTGAAAAAAATTCAAGCACTGAGTAGGCATGTACAGATCGCTTCTGGGACCAAAAATTCCGAATTTTCGGGTGTTTTGAGCCTGAATTTGAGATATAATCGGGTACAGAAAATACATGTACATATCGACTTTGGGCACCCAAAATATCGATTTTGAGCATGTTTTCGGTCTATAATTTAAAAATAATCTAACACGGAGTAGGCATGTACAGATCGCTTCTGGGACACAAAAATATCGAATTTTCGGGTGTTTTGAGCCTGAATTTGAGATATAATCGGGTACAGAAAATACATGTACTTATCGACTTTGGGCACCCAAAATATCGATTTTGAGCATGTTTTCGGTCTATAATTTGAAAATACTCTAACACGGAGTAGGCATGTACAGATCGCTTCTGGAACACAAAAATATCGAATTTTCGGGTGTTTTGAGCATGAATTTGGTATATAAACGGGTACAGAAGATGCATGCACATATCGACTTTGGGCACCTCAAATATCGATTATCAGCATGTTTTGGGTAGGTATTTTCAAAATACTCTAACACGGAATAGGCATGTACAGATTGCTTCTGGGACCTAAAAATATCAATATTTCGGGTATTTTGAGCCTGAATTTGAGATATAATCGGGTACAGAAGATGCATGCACTTATCGACTATGGGCAGCTAAAATATCGATTTTCAGCATGTTTTGGGCATGTATTTTGAAAATACTCTAACACGGAGTAGGCATGTACAGATCGCTCCTGGAACCCAAAAATATCGAATTTTCGAGTGTTTTCAGCTTGAATTTGAGATATAAACGGGTGCAGAACATGCATGCACATAGTGACTTGGGACACCTAAAATATCGATTTTTAGCATGTTTTGAGCCTATAATTTGAAAACATTCTAGCAAGGAGTAGGCATGTACAGATCGCTTCTGGGACCCGAAAATATCGAATTTTCGAGTGTTTTGAGCCTGAATTTGGGATATAAACGGGTACAGAAGATACATACACATATTGACTTTTGGCACATCAAATATTGATTTTCAGCATGTTTTGGGCCTGTATTTTGAAAATACTCTAACACTGAATAGGCATGTACAGATTGCTTCTGGGGCCTAAAAACATCGAATTTTCGGGAATTTTGAGCCTGCATTTGAGATATAAACGGGTACTGAAGATGCATGCACATATCCAATTTTTGCACCTAAAATATCGATTTTGAGCATATTTTTGGTCTGTATCTTGAAAACATTCTAGCAAAGAGTAGGCATGTACAAGTCGCTTTTGGGACCAAAAAATATCGAATTTTCGGGTGTCATGAGTCTGAATTTGAGATATAAACGGGTACAGAAGATTCATGCTCATATCCACTTTGGGCACCTAAAATATCGATTTTCAGCATGTTTTGGGCCTGAAATTCAAAACGTACTCTAACACGGAGTAGGCATGTACAGATCGCTTCTGGGACCCAAAAATATCGAATTTTCGGGTGTTTTGAGCCTGAATTTGAGATATAAACGGGTACAGAAGATGCATGCACATATCGACTATGTGGAGCTAAAATATCGATTTTCAGCATGCTTTGAGCATGTATTTTGAAAATACTCTATCACGGAGTAGGCATGTACAGATCGCTTCTGTCACCCAAAAATTTCGAATTTTCGGGTGTTTTGAGCCTGAATTTGAGATATAAACGGGTACTGAAGATGCATGCAGATATCAACTTTCGGCACCCAAGATATCGATTTTTAGCATGTTTTGGGCCTATATTTTGAAAATACTCTAACACGGAGTAGGCATGTACAGATCGAGTCTGTGACCCAAAAATATCGAATTTTCGGGTGTTTTGATCCAGAATTTGGGATATAAACGGGTACAAAAGATGTATGCACATATCGACTTTGGACACGTAAAATATCGATTTTTAGCATGTTTTAAGACTATATTTTGAAAAGATTCTAGCACTAAGTAGACATGTACAGATCGCTTCGGGGACCCAAAAATCTCGAATTTTCGGGTGTTTTGAGCCTGCATTTGAGATATAAATGGGTACTGAAGATGCATGCACATATCGACTTTTTGCACCTAAAATATCGATTTTGAGCATATTTTGGGTCTATATCGTGAAAACATTCTAGCAATGAGTAGGCATGTACAGATCGCTTCTGGGACCCAAAAATATTGAATTTTCCGTCGTTTTTAGCCTGAATTTGAAATATAAACGGGTACAGAAGATGCATGCACATATCGACTTTGGGTATCTAAATTATCGATTTTTTAGCATGTTTTGAGCCTATATTTTGAAAACATTCTAGCACTGAGTAGGCATGTGCAAATCGTTTCTGGGACCAAAAAATATTGAATTTTCCGTCGTGTTTAGCCTGAATTTGAGATATAAACGGGTACTGAAGATGCATGCAGATATCACCTTTGGGCACCCAAAATATCGATTTTTAGCATGTTTTGGGCCTATATTTTAAAAATACTCTAACACAGAGTAGGCATGTACAGTCGGCGGCAAAAGTCCTGTCGCCTCACTTGCTTCACCGAAGCACGCGATGTTCATAGACTCGAGATTATTAACTGTAGAAAAAGTGCGTATTTCTCGAGTCCATGAACACTGCCTGTCTTGGTGAGGCAGGTGAGGCGACAGGACATCTGCCGCCGACTGTACAGATCGCTTTTGGGACCGAAAAATATCGAATTTTCTGGAGTTTTGAGCCTGAATTTGAGATATAAACGGGTACAGAATACGCATGCACATATCGACATTGAGTACCTAAGATATCGATTTTTATCTTGTTTTGAGCCTATATTTTGAAAATATTCTATTACTGAGTAGGCATGTACAGATCGCTTCTGTGACCCAAAAATATAGAATTTTCGGGTGATTTGAGCCTGAGTTTGGGATATAAACGGGTACAAAAGATGTATGCACATATCGACTTTGGACACGTAAAATAACGATTTTTAGCATGTTTTAAGCCTATAATTTGAAAATACTCTAACAAAGAGTAGGCATGTACAGATCGCTTCTTGGACCCAAAAAAATCGAATTTTCGGGTATTTTGAGCCTGAATTTGAGATATAATCGGGTACAGAAGATGAATGCACATATCCACTTTGGGCACCTTAAATATCAATTTTTAGCATGTTTTGGGCCTGAATTTTGAAAGTACTCTAACACGGAGTAGGCATGCACAGATCGCTTCTGTGACCCAAAAATATAGAATTTTCGGGTGTTTTGAGCCTGAATTTGAGATATAAACGGGTACTGAAGATGCTGGCACATATCGACTTTTTGCACCTAAAATATCGATTTTGAGCTTGTTTTGGGTCTGTATCTTGAAAACATTCTAGTAAGGAGTAGGTATGTACAGATCGCTTCTGGAACCCAAAAATACCTAATTTTCGGGTGATTTGAGCCTGAATTTGAGATATAAATGGATACTGAAGATGCATGCACATATCGACTTTTTGCACCTAAAATATCGATTTTGAGCATGTTTTGGGTCTGTATCTTTAAAACATTCTAAGAAGGAGTAGGCATGTATATATCGCTTCTGGGACACAAAAATATCTAATTTTCAGGTGTTTTCAGCCTGAATTTGAGATATAAACGGGTACAGAAGATGCATGCACTTATAGACTTTGGGAACCCAAAATATCGATTTTTAGTATGTTTTTGGCCAATATTTTGAAAATATTCTATCACTGAGTAGGCATCTACAGATCACTTCTGGGACCCAAAAATATTAAATTTTTGGGTGTTTTGAGCCTGAATTTGGGATATAAACGGGTACAAAAGAGGTATGCACAAATCGACTTTGGACAATTAAAATATCGAATTTTAGCATGTTTTAAGCCTATATTTTGAAAACATTCTAGCACTGAGTAGACATATATAAATCGCTTCTGGGACCCAAAAATATCGAATTTTCAGGTGTTTTGAGCCTGAATTTGGGATATAAAAGGGTACAGAACATGCATACACATATTGACTTTGGGCACCTCAAATATCGATTTTCAGCATGTTTTTGGCCTGTTTTTTGAAAATACTCTAACACGAAGTAGGCATGTACAGATCGCTTCTGGGACCCAAAAATATTGAATTTTTGGGTGTTTTGAGAATGAATTTCAGATATATACGGGTACAGAAGATGCATGCACATATCGACTTTGGACACCTAAATTATAGATTTTTAGCATGTTTTGAGCCTATATTTTGAAAACTTTCCAGCACTGAGTAGGCATGTACAGATCGCTTCTGGAACCCAAAAATATTGAATTTTTGGTTATTTTGTGCCTAAATTTGAGATATGAACGTGTACTGAAAATGCATGCACATATCGACTTTTTGCACCTAAAATATCGATTTTGAGCATGTTTTGGGCCTGTATTTTGAAAGTACTCTAACACGGAGTAGGCATGTACAGATCTCTTCTGGGACCCAAAAATATCGAGTTTTCGGGTGTTTTGAGCCTGAATTTGAGATATAAACGGGTACAGAATATGCATGCAGATATCGACTTTGGGCACCCAAAATATCGATTTTGAGCATGTTTTGGGAATGTATTTTGAAAATACTCTGACACGGAGTAGGCATGTAAAGATCGCTTCTGGGACCCAAAATAATCGAATTTTCGGGTGTTTTGAGCCTGAATTTGAGATATAAACCGGTACAGAAAATGCATGCTCATATCGACATTTAGCACCTAAAATATCGATTTCTAGCATGTTTTGGGCCTACATTTAAAAAATATTCTAGCACTGAGTAGGCATGTACAGATAGCTTCAGGGACCCAAAAATATCAAATTTTAGGGTGTTTTGAGCTTGAATTTGGGATATAAACGGGTACTGAAGATGCATTCACATATCGACTTTGGGCACCTAAAATATCGATTTTCAGCATGTTTTGGGCCTGTATTTTAAAAGTACTCTAACACGGAGTAGGCATGTACAGATCGCTTCAGGGAACCAAAAATATCGAGTTTTCGGGTGTTTTGAGCCTGAATTTGAGATATAAACGGGTACAGAAGATGCATTCACATATCGACTTTCGGCACCCAAAATATCGATTTTTAGCATGTTTTGTTCCAATATTTTGAAAATATTCTATCACTGAGTAGGCATGTACAGATCGCTTCTGGGACCCAAAAATATCGTATTTTCGGGTGTTTTGAGCCTGAATTTGGGATATAAACAAGTACAAAAGATGTATGCACATATCGACTTTGGACACCTAAAATATCGAATTTTAGCATGTTTTAGGCCTATATTTTGAAAACATTCTAACACTGAGTAGACATGTACAGATCGCTTCTGGGACACAAAAATATCGAATTTTCGGGGGTTTTAAGCCTGAATTTGGGATATAAACGGGTACAAAAGATGTATGCACATATCGACTTTTTGCACCTAAAATATCGATGTTGAGCATGTTTTGGGTATGTATTTTGAAAACATTCTAGCAAAGAGTAGGCATGTACAGATCGCTTCTTGGACCCGAAAATAACGAATTTTCGGGTGTTTTGAGAATGAATTTGAGATATGAACGGGTACAGAAGATGCAAGCACTTATCGACTTTGGGCACCCAAAATATCGATTTTGAGCATGTTTTGGGCATCTATTTTGAAAATACTCTAACACAAAGTAGGCATGTACAGATCGCTTCTGGGACACAAAAATATCGAATTTTTGGGTGTTTTGAGCCTGAATTTCAGATATATACTTGTACAGAAGATGCATGCACATATCGACTTTGGACACCTAAATTATAGATTTTTAGCATGTTTTGAGCCTATATTTTGAAAACTTTCCAGCACTGAGTAGGCATGTACAGATCGCTTCCGGAACCCAAAAATATTGAATTTTTGGGTATTTTGTGCCTAAATTTGAGATATAAACGTGTACTGAAAATGCATGCACATATCGACTTTTTGCACCTAAAATATCGATTTTGAGCATGTTTTGGGCCTGTATTTTGAAAGTACTCTAACACGGAGTAGGCATGTACAGATCTCTTCTGGGACCCAAAAATATCGAGTTTTCGGGTGTTTTGAGCCTTAATTTGAGATATAAACGGGTACAGAATATGCATGCAGATATCGACTTTGGGCACCCAAAATATCGATTTTTAGCATGTTTTGGGCCTATATTTTGAAAGTATTCTAGCAATGAGTAGGCATGTACAGATCACTTCTGGGACAAAAAAATATCGAATTTTCGGATGTTTTCAGCCTGAATTTGGGATATAAACGGGTAAAGAAGATGCATACACATATTGACTTTGGGTATATAAAATATCGATTTTGAGCATGTTTTGGGCCTGTATTTTGAAAATACTCTAACACGAAGTAGGCATGTACAGATCGCTTCAGGGACCCAAAAATATCGAATTTTCGGGTGTTCTGAGCCTGAATTTTGGATATAAACGGGTACAAAAGATATATGTACATATCGACTTTGGACACCTAAAATATCGATTTTTAGCATGCTTTAAGCCTATATCTTGAAAACATTTTAGCACTGAGTAGGCATGTAAATATCCCTTCTGGGACCCAAAATTATCGAATTTTCGGGTGTTTTGAGCCAGAATTTGAGATATAAACCGGTACAGAAAATGCATGCTCATATCGACATTTAGCACCTAAAATATCGATTTTTAGCATGTTTTAAGCCTGTATTTTGAAAATACTCTAACACGGAGTAGGCATGTACAGATCGCTTCAAGGACCCAAAAATAACGAATTTTCGGGTGTTTTGAGCCTGAATTTGGGATATAAACGGGTACAAAAGATGTATGCACATATCGACTTTGGACACCTAAATTAAAGATTTTTAGCATGTTTTGAGCCTATATTTTGATAACTTTCTAGCACTGAGTAGGCATGTACAGATCGCTTCTGGAACCCAAAAATATTGAATTTTCCGTTGTTTTGAGCCTGAATTTGAGATATAAACAGGTACAGAAGATGCATGCACATATCGACTTTGGGCACCTAAAATATCGATTTTCAGCATGTTTTGGGCTTGTATTTTGAAAGTACTCTAACACGGAGTAGGCATGTACACATCTCTTCTGGAACCCAAAAATATCGAGTTTTCGGGTTTTTTGAGCCTAAATTTGAGATATAAACCGGTACAGAAAATGCATGCTCATATCGACATTTAGCACCTAAAATATCGATTTTTAGCATGTTTTGGGCCTACATTTAAAAAATATTCTAGAACTGAGTAGGCATGTACAGATCGCTTCATGGACCCAAAAATATCGAATTTTCGGGTGTTTTTACCCTGAATTTGGGATATAAACGGGTACAAAAGATGTATGCACATATCGACTTTGGACACCTAAAATATCGATTTTTAGCATGTTTTAAGCCTATATTTTGAAAACATTCTAGCACTGAGTAGACATGTACCTAACGCTTATGAGACTCAAAATATCGAACTTTCGGGTGTTTTGACCCTGAATTTGAGATATAAACGGGTACAGAAGATGAATGCACATATCGACTTTGGATACCTAAAATATCGATTTTTAGCATGTTTTGAGCCTATATTTTGAAAACATTCTAGCAAGGAGTAGGCATGTACAGATCGCTTCTGGGACCCGAAAATATCGAATTTTCGAGTGTTTTAAGCCTGAATTTGGGATATAAACGGGTACAGAAGATGCATACACATATCGACTTTGGGCACCTCAAATATCTATTTTCAGCATGTTTTGGGCCTGTATTTTGAAAGTAGTCTAAGACGGAGTAGGCATGTACAGATCGCTTCTGGTACCCAAAAATATTGAATTTTAGGGTGATTTGAGCCTGAATTTGAGATATAAACGGGTACAGAAGATGCATGCACATATCGACATTGGACACCTAAAATATCGAATTTTAGCATGTTTTATGCCAATATTTTGAAAACATTCTAGCACTGAGTAGACATGTACAGATCGCTTCTGGGACCCAAAAATATCGAATTTTCGGGTGTTTTGAGCCTGAATTTGGGATATAAACAGGTACAGATGATGAATGCACATATCGACTTTGGGCACCTAGAATATCGATTTTCAGCATGTTTTGGGCCTGTATTTTGAAAGTACTCTAACACGGAGTAAGCATGTATAGATCGCTACTGGGACCCAAAAATATCGAATTTTCGGGTGTTTTGAGCCTGAATTTGGGATATAAACGGGTACAGAAGATGCATACACATATCGACTTTTTGCACCTAATATATCGATTTTGAGCATGTTTTTGGTCTGTATCTTGAAAACATTCTAAGAATGAGTAGGTATTTACATATCGCTTCTGGGACCCAAAAATATCGAATTTTCGGGTGTTTTGAGCCTGAATTTGGGATATAAACAAGTACAAAAGATGTATGCACATATCGACTTTGGATACCTAAAATATCGATTTTTAGCATGTTTTGAGCCTATATTTTGAAAACATTCTAGCAAGGAGTAGGCATGTACAGATCGCTTCTGGGACCCGAAAATATCGAATTTTCGAGTGTTTTAAGCCTGAATTTGGGATATAAACGGGTACAGAAGATGCATACACATATCGACTTTGGGCACCTCAAATATCTATTTTCAGCATGTTTTGGGCCTGTATTTTGAAAGTAGTCTAAGACGGAGTAGGCATGTACAGATCGCTTCTGGTACCCAAAAATATTGAATTTTAGGGTGATTTGAGCCTGAATTTGAGATATAAACGGGTACAGAAGATGCATGCACATATCGACATTGGACACCTAAAATATCGAATTTTAGCATGTTTTATGCCAATATTTTGAAAACATTCTAGCACTGAGTAGACATGTACAGATCGCTTCTGGGACCCAAAAATATCGAATTTTCGGGTGTTTTGAGCCTGAATTTGGGATATAAACAGGTACAGATGATGAATGCACATATCGACTTTGGGCACCTAGAATATCGATTTTCAGCATGTTTTGGGCCTGTATTTTGAAAGTACTCTAACACGGAGTAAGCATGTATAGATCGCTACTGGGACCCAAAAATATCGAATTTTCGGGTGTTTTGAGCCTGAATTTGGGATATAAACGGGTACAGAAGATGCATACACATATCGACTTTTTGCACCTAATATATCGATTTTGAGCATGTTTTTGGTCTGTATCTTGAAAACATTCTAAGAATGAGTAGGTATTTACATATCGCTTCTGGGACCCAAAAATATCGAATTTTCGGGTGTTTTGAGCCTGAATTTGGGATATAAACAAGTACAAAAGATGTATGCACATATCGACTTTGGACACCTAAAATATCGAATTTTAGCATGTTTTAGGCCTATATTTTGAAAACATTCTAGCACTGAGTAGACATGTACAGATCGCTTCTGGGACCCAAAAATATCGAATTTTTGGGTATTTTGAGCCTGAATTTGAGATATAATCGGGTACAGAAGATGCATGCACATATCGACTTTTAACACCTAAAATATCGATTTTGAGCATGTTTTGGGTCTGTATTTTATAAAACATTATAGCAAAGAGTAGGCATGTACAGATCGCTTCTGGGACCCAAAAATATCGATTTTTCGGGTGTTTTGAGCCTGAATTTGAGATATAAACGGGTACAGAAGATGCATGCACATATCGACTTTGGGCACCCAAAATATCGATTTTAAGCATGTTTTAGGCATCTATTTTGAAAATACTCTAACACGAAGTAGGAATGTACAGATCGCTTTTGGGACACAAAAATATTGAATTTTCGGGTGTTTTGAGCCTGAATTTGAGATTTAAACGGGTAATGAAGATGCAGGCACATATCGACTTTTTGCACCTAATATATCGATTTTGAGCATGTTTTGGGTCTCTATCTTGAAAACATTTTAAGAAGGAGTAGGCATGTACAGATGGCTTCTGGGACACAAAAATATTTAATTTTCGGGTGTTTTAAGCCTGAATTTGAGATATAAACGGGTAGAGAAGATGCATGCACATATCGACTTTGGGAACCCCAAATATCGATTTTTAGTATGTTTTGGGCCAATATTTTGAAAATATTCTATCACTGAGTAGGCATGTACAGGTCGCTTCTGGGACCCAAAAATATTGGATTTTCGGGTGTTAGAGCCTGAATTTGGGATATAAACGGGTACAAAAGATGTATGCACATATTGACTTTGGACACCTAAAATATTGAATTTTAGCATGTTTTAAGCCTATATTTTGGAAACATTCTAGCACTGAGTAGACATGTACAGATCGCTTCTGGGACCCAAAAATACCGAATTTTCGGATCTTTTGAGCCTGAATTTGGGATATAAACGGGTACAGAAGATGCATACACATATTGACTTTGGGCACCTCAAATATCGATTTTAGCATGTTTTAGGCCTGTATTTTGAAAATACTCTAACAAGGAATAGGCATGTACAGATCGCTTCTGGGACAAAAAAATATCGAATTTTTGGGTATTTTTAGCCTGAATTTGAAATATAATCGAGTACAGAAGATGCATGCACATATCGACTTTGGGCACCTAAAATATCGATTTCAGCATGTTTTGGGCCTGTATTATGAAAGTACTCTAACATGGAGTAGGCATGTACAGATCGCTTCAGGGACAAAAAAATATTGAATTTTCTGGTGATTTGAGCAAGAATTTGAGATATAAACGGTAACAGAAGATGCATGCACATATCGACTATGTGGAGCTAAAATATCGATTTTAATCATGTTTTGGGCATGTATTTTTAAAATACTCTAACACGGAGTGGGCATGTACAGATCGCTTCTGGGACCAAAAAATATAGAATTTTCGGGTGTTTTGAGCCTGAATTTGAGATATAAACGGGTACAGAAGATGCATGCACATATCGACTTTGGGCACCTAAAATATCGATTTTCAGCTTGTTGTATGGCCTGTATTTTGAAAGTACTCTAACACGATGTAGGCATGTACAGATCGCATCTGGGACCCAAAAATATCGAATTTTCGGGTGTTTTGAGCCTGAATTTCAGATATAATCGGGTACAGAAGATGCATGCACATATCGACTTTGGGCACCTAAAATATCGATTTTGAGCATGTTTTGGGCATCTATTTTGAAAATACTCTAACACTAAGTAGGCATGTACGGATCGCTTCTGGGACACAAAAATATCGAATTTTTGGGTGTTTTGAGCCTGAATTTGAGATATATACGGGTACAGAAGATGCATGCACATACCGACTTTGGACACCTAAATTATAGATTCTTAGCATGTTTTGAGCCTATATTTTGAAAACTTTCTAGCTCTGAGTAGGCATGTACAGATCGCTTCTGAAACCCAAAAAAATTGAATTTTCCGTTGTTTTGAGCCTGAATTTGAGATATAAACGGGTACAGAAGATGCATGCACATATCTACTTTGGGCACCTAAAATATCGATTTTGAGCATGTTTTGGGCCTGTATTTTGAAAGTACTCTAACACGGAGTAGGCATGTACAGATCTCTTCTGGGACCCAAAAATATAGAGTTTTCGGGTGTTTTGAGCCTGAATTTGAGATATAAACGGGTACAGAAGATGCATACACATATCGACTAAGGGCAGATAAAATATCGATTTTCAGCATGTTTTGGGCATGTATTTTGAAAGAATTCTAGCAATGAGTAGGCATGTACAGATCGCTTCTGGGACCCAAAATTATCGAATTTTTGGGTGTTTTGAGCCTGAATTTGAGATATAAACGGGTACAGAAGATGCATGCACATATCGACTATGGGCAGCTAAAATATCGATTTTCAGCATGTTTTGGCTATGAATTTTGAAAATACTCAAAAACAGAGTAGGCATATACAGATTGCTTCTGGAACCCAAAAATATCGAATTTTCGGGTGTTTTAATAATAAATTTGAGATATAAACGGGTACAGAACATGCATGCACATATCGACTTTGGACACCTAAAATATCGATTTTTAGCATGTTTTGAGCCTATATTTTGAAAAGATTCTAACACTGAGTAGACATGTACAGATCGCTTCAGGGACCCAAAAATATCGAATTTTTGGGTGTTTTGAGCCTGCATTTGAGATATAAACGGGTAATGAAAATGCATGCACATATCGACTTTTTGCACCTAAAATAACGATTTTGAGCATGTTTTAAGTATGTATTTTGAAGACATTCTAGCAAAGAGTAGGCATGTACAGATCGCTTCTGGGACCCAAAAATATCGAATTTTCGGGTGTTTTCAGCCTGAATTTGGGATATGAACGGGTAAAGAAGATGCATACAAATATTGACTTTGGGAACCTAAAATATCGATTTTGAGCATGTTTTGGGCCTGTATTTTGAAAATACTCTAACACGGAGTAGGCATGTACAGATCGCTTCTGGGACCCAAAATTATCGAATTTTCGGGTGTTTTGAGCCTGAATTTGAGATATAAATATTTACAGAAGATGCATGCACATATTGACTTTGGGCACCTAAAATATCGATTTTCAGCTTGTTTTATGGCCTGTATTTTGAAAGTACTCTAACACGAAGTAGGCATGTACAGATCGCATCTGAGACCCAAAAATATCGAATTTTCGGGTATTTTGAGCCTGAATTTGAGATATAATCGGGCACAAAAGATGCATGCACATATCGACTTTGGGCACCTAAAATATCAATTTTCAGCATGTTTTGGGCCTGTATTTTGAAAGTACTCTAACACGGAGTAGGCATGTTCAGATCGCTTCTGGGACCCAAAAATATTAAATTTTCGGGTGATTTGAGTCTGTATTTGAGATATAAACGGGTACAGAAGATGCATGCACTTATCGACTATGTGAAACTAAAATATCGATTTTCAGCAAGTTTTGTGCATGTATTTTGAAAATACTCTAACACGGAGTAGGCATGTACAGATCGCTTCTGGGACCCAAAAATATCGAATTTTCGGTTGTTTTGAGCCTGAATCTGAGATATAATCGGGTACTGAAGATGCATGCACATATCGACTTTTAGCACCTAAAATATCGATTTTGAGCATGTTTTGGGTCTGTATTTTATAAAACATTCTAGCAAAGAGTAGGCATGTACAGATCGCTTCTGGGACCCAAAAATATCGATTTTTCGGGTGTTTTGAGCCTGAATTTGAGATATAAACGGGTACAGAAGATGCATGCATATATCGACTTTGGGCACCCAAAATATCGATTTTAAGCATGTTTTAGGCATCTATTTTGAAAATACTCTAACACGAAGTAGGTATGTACAGATCGCTTCTGGGACACAAAAATATTGAATTTTCGGGTGTTTTGAGCCTGAATTTCAGATATAAACGGGTACTGAAGATGCAGGCACATATCGACTTTTTGCACTTAATAAATCGATTTTGAGCATGTTTTGGGTCTCTATCTTGAAAACATTGTATGAAGGAGTAGGCATGTACAGGTGGCTTCTGGGACCCAAAAATATTGAATTTTCGGATGTTAGAGCCTGAATTTGGGATATAAACGGGTACAAAAGATGTATGCACATATCGACTTTGGACACCTAAAATATTGAATTTTAGCATGTTTTAAGCCTATAATTTGAAAACATTCTGGCACTGAGTAGACATGTACATATCGCTTCTGGGACTCAATAATATCGAATTTTCGGATCTATTGAGCCTGAATTTGTGATATAAACGGGTACAGAAGATGCATACACATATTGACTTTGGGCACCTCAAATATTGATTTTCAGCATGTTTTGGGCATGTATTTTGAAAATACTCTAACAAGGAATAGGCATGTACAGATCGCTTCTGGGACCCAAAAATATCGAATTTTTGGGTATTTTGAGCCTGAATTTGAGATATAATCGAGTACAGAAGATGCATGCACATATCGACTTTGGGCACCTAAAATATCGATTTTCAGCATGTTTTATGGCCTGTATTTTGAAAGTACTCTAACACGAAGTAGGCATGTACAGATCGCATCTGGGACCCAAAAATATTGAATTTTAGGGTGTTTTGAGCCTGAATTTGAGATATAAACGGGTACAGAAGATGCATGCACATATTGACTTTGGGCACCTAAAATATCTATTTTCAGCATGTTTTGGGCCTATTTAAAAAAAAAATACTCTAACACGGAATAGGCAGGTACAGATCGCTTCTGGGACCCAAAAATATCGAATTTTTGGGTATTTTGAGCCTGAATTTGAGATATAATCGGGTACAGAAGATGCATGCACATATCGACTTTGGGCACCCCAAATATCGATTTTTAGTATGTTTTGGGCCAATATTTTGAAAATATTCTATCACTGAGTAGGCATGTACAGGTCGCTTCTGGGACCCAAAAATTTTGAATTTTCTGGTGATATGAGCCTGTATTTGAGATATAAACGGGTACAGAAGATGCATGCACATATCGACTATGTGAAAATAAAATATCGATTTTCAGCATGTTTTGGGCATGTATTTTGAAAATACTCTAACACGGAGTGGGCATGTACAGATCGCTTCTGGGACCCAAAAATATCGAATTTTCGGTTGTTTTGAGCCTGAATTTGAGATATAATCGGGTACTGAAGATGCATGCACATATCGACTTTTAGCACCTAAAATATCGATTTTGAGCATATTTTGGGTCTGTATTTTATAAAACATTCTAGCAAAGAGTAGGCATGTACAGATCGCTTCTGGGACCCAAAAATATCGATTTTTCGTGTGTTTTGAGCCTGAATTTGAGATATAAACGGGTACAGAAGATGCATGCATATATCGACTTTGGCCACCCTAAATATCGATTTTAAGCATGTTTTAGGCATCTATTTTGAAAATACTCTAACACGAAGTAGGTATGTACAGATCGCTTCTGGGACACAAAAATATTGAATTTTCGGGTGTTTTGAGCCTGAATTTGAGATATGAACGGGTACTGAAGATGCAGGCACATATTGACTTTGGACACCTAAAATATTGAATTTTAGCATGTTTTAAGCCTATATTTTGAAAACATTCTAGCACTGAGTAGACATGTACAGATCGCTTCTGGGACCCATAAATACCGAATTTTCGGATCTTTTGAGCCTGAATTTGGGATATAAACGGGTACAGAAGATGCATACACATATTGACTTTGGGCACCTCAAATATCGATTCTAGCATGTTTTAGGCCTGTATTTTGAAAATACTCTAACAAGGAATAGGCATGTACAGATCGCTTCTGGGACAAAAAAATATCGAGTTTTTGGGTATTTTGAGCCTGAATTTGAGATATAATCGAGTACAGAAGATGCATGCACATATCGACTTTGGGCACCTAAAATATCGATTTCAGCATGTTTTGGGCCTGTATTTTGAAAGTACTCTAACATGGAGTAGGCATGTACAGATCGCTTCTGGGACCCAAAAATATTGAATTTTCTGGTGATTTGAGCAAGAATTTGAGATATAAACGGTAACAGAAGATGCATGCACATATCGACTATGTGGAGCTAAAATATCGATTTTAAGCATGTTTTGGGCATGTATTTTTAAAATACTCTAACACGGAGTGGGCATGTACAGATCGCTTCTGGGACCTAAAAATATCGAATTTTCGGGGGTTTTGAGCCTGAATTTGAGATATAAACGGGTACAGAAGATGCATGCACATATCGACTTTGGGCACCTAAAATATCGATTTTGAGCATGTTTTGGGCATCTATTTTGAAAATACTCTAACACTAAGTAGGCATGTACGGATCGCTTCTGGGACACAAAAATATCGAATTTTTGGGTGTTTTGAGCCTGAATTTGAGATATATACGGGTACACAAGATGCATGCACATACCGACGTTGGACACCTAAATTATAGATTCTTAGCATGTTTTGAGCCTATATTTTGAAAACTTTCTAGCTCTGAGTAGGCATGTACAGATCGCTTCTGGAACCCAAAAAAATTGAATTTTCCGTTGTTTTGAGCCTGAATTTGAGATATAAACGGGTACAGAAGATGCATGCACATATCGACTTTGGGCACCTAAAATATCGATTTTCAGCATGTTTTGGGCCTGTATTTTGAAAGTACTCTAACACGGAGTAGGCATGTACAGATCTCTTCTGGGACCCAAAAATAGAGAGTTTTCGGGTGTTTTGAGCCTGAATTTGAGATATAAACCGGTACAGAAGATGCATACACATATCGACTAAAGGCAGATAAAATATCGATTTTCAGCATGTTTTGGGCATGTATTTTGAAAGAATTCTAGCAATGAGTAGGCATGTACAGTTCGCTTCTTGAACCCAAAATTATCGAATTTTCGGGTGTTTTGAGCCTGAATTTGAGATATAAACGGGTACAGAAGATGCATGCACATATCGACTATGGGCAGCTAAAATATCGATTTTCAGCATGTTTTGGCTATGAATTTTGATAATACTCAAAAACAGAGTAGGCATATACAAATTGCTTCTGGGACACAAAAAATTCAAATTTTCAGGAGTTTTGAGCCTCAATTTGAGATATAAACGGGTACAGAAGATGCATGTAGATATCGACTTTGGGCACCCAAAATATCGATTTTTAGCATGTTTTAGGCTTATATTTCGAAAGTATTCTAGCAATGAGTAGGCATGTACAGATCGCTTCTGGGACAAAAAAATATCGAATTTTCGGGTGTTTTCAGCCTGAATTTGGGATATAAACGGGTAAAGAAGATGCATACAAATATTGACTTTGGGAACCTAAAATATCGATTTTGAGCATGTTTTGGGCATGTATTTTGAAAATACTCTAACACGGAGTAGGCATGTACAGATCGCTTCTGGGACCCAAAATTATCGAATTTTCGGGTGTTTTGAGTCTGAATTTGAGATATAAACGGGTACAGAAAATGCATGCTCATATCAACATTTAGCACCTAAAATATCGATTTTTAGCATGTTTTGGGCCTATATTTTAAAAATATTCTAGCACTGAGTAGGCATGTACAGATCGCTTCTGTGACCAAAAAATATCGAATTTTCGGGTGTTTTAAGCCTGAATTTGGGATATATACGGGTACAGAAGATGCATGCACATATGAACTTTGGACACCTAAATTATAGATTCCTAGCATGTTTTGAGCCTATATTTTAAAAACTTTCTAGCACTGAGTAGGCATGTACAGATCGCTTCTGGAACCCAAAAATATTGAATTTTCCGTTGTTTTGAGCCTGAATTTGAGATATAAACGGGTACAGAAGATGCATGCACATATCGACTATGGGCAGATAAAATATCGATTTTCAGCATGTTTTGGGCATGTATTTTGAAAATACTCAAACTCGGAGTAGGCATGTACAGATCGCTTCTGGGACCCAAAAATATCGAATTTTCGGGTGTTTTGAGTCTGAATTTGAGATATAAACGGGTACAGAAAATGCATGCTCATATCAACATTTAGCACCTAAAATATCGATTTTTAGCATGTTTTGGGCCTATATTTTAAAAATATTCTAGCACTGAGTAAGCATGTATAGATCGCTTCTGGGACAAAAAAATATTGAATTTTCGGGTGTTTTGAGCCTGAATTTGGGATACAAACGGGTACAAAAGATGCATGCACATATCCTCTTTTGCACCCAAAATATCGATTTTGAGCATGTTATGGGCCTGTATTTTGCAAATACTCTAACACGGAGTAGGCATGTACAGATTGCTTCTGGGACACAAAAATATTGAATTTTCGGGTGTCTTGAGCCTGAATTTGAGATATAAACTGGTACAAAAGATGCATGCACTTATCGTCTTTGGGCACCCAAAATATCGATTTTGAGCATGTTTTGGGCCTGTATTTTGAAAATACTCTAACACGGAGTAGGCATGTACAGATCGCTTCTGGGACCCAAAAATATCGAATTTTCGGGTGTTATGAGGCTAAATTTAATATATAAACGGGTACAGAAGATGAATGCACATATCGCCTTTGGGCACCCAAAATATCGATTTATTGGCATAGTGAAACCAGCACAGCTGGATTGCTATAGAATACGCCCCTTCTCAAGCCCAGGCCCCGTATAGGCATAATCTGGGTTGGAAGGGTCAATTCCGTGACGTTTATCAGAAATAAATAAAATTCAAATCTGGCGCTGTACTGATAGTGGAGCCACCTGGTGGTGGCGTTGTGAGGTATTAAGCCCCTCCTCCGCTGAATACCGCTCGATCATTCTGTCACGGAACACGTCTCAGTCAACTTCCACGCTCCTCGCTGCTACGCTATGGTATTGTGTCACGTGTTCCTGCTATTGGTTCTTTTGTGTTCTAGTGGCTAGCCTGCTTTGCAGATGTATCGTGTGTGTATTCTAGGAGGGTTTTAGGTGTTTATGGGGGTTTTTTCTTCGTTAGGACTGAGTTCTTTTTTCCTTAGCGAAGGGGGGCTTTTCAGCCCCTTTGTTCGGAGTTTTTCTCCGTTTTTTCCCCCTTTCACCTTTCCTCCTGCCACTAGTACATTCTTCGTGTGTATTTTATCGGGGTTTCTGGGGTTTTTAGCGAGGTTAGTGGGCGCCACGTGGGACTTCACCTCCACACGTGGTGAGCACATGGGGTCTTTGCAGCCCTTCCTCTTGCCTTCCCCGATTATTATGTGTCCCCTCTCGGTAAAGGGGAGTGAGAATTGTGCCCTGGTTCTCTCTTCCTCTCCCGGGCGGGGGTTTTTTATTTGATTTTTGGTGTTTTTCCAATATTTTTAGCCTGGAGTGTTTCTTCTCAGGCTAGCTTGTTGGGGGCTACTTTTCGGGGTTTTTTCCCCTTCCCTGTCCTGCCTCCCTTCCTCCTGCCACTAGTACACGTCATTTAGTGTATTTTTCCTCGGGGTTTTTTGGTGTTAGCGAGGTTTTTTCCTCCCCACGTGGGGCTCTTTCCTCCCCACGTGGTGCGGGTGTAGGACTACTTAGCCCCTTATCGTTGTTTCCCCCGAGTGTGGTTTAGTGTTACGTGGGGTGCGGGGAGCGAGGATTGTGCCAGGTTCTCGTTTCCCCTTCCCAGCGTATTTTTGGGTCTTTTTCTGGTGTCTTCCCAGTTTGTCTGTTACCCTGGGAATTGCCCATCAGGCTGTCTGTGCCTCTCCTTTGGGGCCTGCAGACCGGGGGTTCTTTCCCAGCCCCCGCGGGGGGGGGGGGGGGGGGGTTTCCCGGGTTGGTGCGTGTGGGGGTTTTTTGTTTGGGGTTCGTTCCCGGGTCCGAGGGGGCTTGCTATCCCCCTCTGCCCGTGTCCTATTATTTTTGTGTGTGTCTTTGTACGCATGGCTTCACGTGTTAACCCCTTTTTTGTGAGTTTTTTCTCCCGCAGTCTGGCCACCAGCATCGTTCGCCCCACGCACCCTGCTTCACCCCCTAGGCTTGCGACCCTTTGGTGTGTAGTGTGGAAGGCTGTATGTTGTGTTTTTCTCTGCACATGGCGCGAACACGTGTGCGTGTTTGCCCCTTGTGTGGGGATTTTCCCCGTGTGTGTGTTGATTGGTGTGTGCGCTCACGCTGTGACTGTCTTCCCCCGTGTGCGGTGAGTACTTGTTTGGGTTTTTTCTCCTCGGGTTTTTTAGCCCTGTGGGGAGTTAGGTTTTTTATTTGCACGTGTCCCTTCTCCTCTGTGTCTTGGGGCCTCTGCACCTTTTTGGTGTTTTTCCTTGTCAACTCTTTTAGTGTCTTAGGATATTTTCTGATAATGTTGCCTGCACTTCTGTAGCTGCCTTACCAAGCAACGTTTTACTCACTACACCTGCTTGACTTCTTGCTACTACTGTACTGTTCTTAGTCTGCGTTGTAGCATTCTTCTTCGTGCAGTACTGTTTTTTCAACATTCAGTACCTTCTCTTTTCTCACAATTCAGTACAGTTTTTATAGTTTTTAACATTATGCGGTAAGGTAGTAAGACTTTCTATCTTTCTTCTTACATAACTCTTACTTTGTGCTTGCCCTTATTGGGGGTAAGAGAAGCTTATTACTTTCTGGTAGAGTAACAAGTTCCTCCTTTTAAACCCTCTCCCTCCTTGGGTTTCCTAGGGTCTACTCTCGGCTTTTGGGGACCGTGTTTGCGGGGTTTTTCCCCAACAGTGTGGGGGTGAGTATGTGTGGGTTAGTGTTTTGCCTTGGGAGTTAGTGTTTTCCTCCCTCGGGGTGTTTTGTGTTTTCCCATGTGTGTACACGTGGGTTCACGTGTTAACCCCCCTTTTTTCTCCCGCAGTCCACTCGTGCCTCGTGTGCTTCTTCTGGCTGCACCGTGAGGTTGTTCCTCGACGTGCATCACCACTGTTCACCCCGCACATGCTTCTGCACTCCCAGGAGTACGTTCCTGCTACGTGCCTCTCGAGGTCACAGGGGATCTAACTCCTAGCACCCCGCCGAGTCCCCATCGCCTTCCCTGGATGGTTCTGTGCCTCCCTTCCATGGTTTCCCACCATTCCCGGAAGCGAGCCAGACCACCACGCTGGCCCCCCTGGCTACCTGACCGGTACCAGGACCCAGCAGGGAAGCTGCTTCGTCTCCCCCATGGGCGAGCTCCTCGAGCCGCTCTCGGGGGTGCAAGCACGAGTCCAGGATGAGGTCTCGCCCTCAGGTCCACAGGGTTTCGGGTCCCTAGCACCCCGAGAGGCCTCCTCTCCTTCCTTTAGTCGGCTCTGATAACCCCCCCGAGGTTTCCACCTCAGCAGGAGGGGGTCAGACCGTCGGGCTGCACCCCTGGTCACCTCCCAGGTACCAGGGCCCAGCAAGGAAAGGCTCCTTCTCCCACGCGGACGCGCTCAAAGAGCCGCGCCCGAGGGAGCAAGCGTAGCACCAAATGCAGGTCCTCCTCAGCTAAGGACTTGGTGGGGTACCGACTGACGAACCTGCAGGTCCCTGCCAACTAGGCTCCGACCACAGCCTAGGGACCTACCCATGCACAACCTAGTACCAAAGAGCAGGTCCCTCTCAGCCAAGGACCCGGTAGGGTACTAACTGACAAACCTGCTAGGACCTGGCCAGCTAGGGGGCTACCCAGGCACAACCTAGTGCCAAGAACAGGACCTTTTCAGCCCAGGACCCGGTGGGGTACTAACGGGCAAGCCTGCTAGGACCTAACCAGCTAGGCTACTACTACAGCCTAGGGTGCTACCCATGCACGACCTAGTGCCAACAGCAGGACACACTCAGCCAAGGACCCGGTAGGGTCCCGACTGATAAACCTGTTAAGACCTGGCCAGCTAGGGTTCTACCCATGCACATCCTAGGGCCAAGAGCAGGACCCGCTCAGCCAAGGACCCGGTAGGGTACTGACTGACAAGCCTGCGAGGACCTGGCCAGCCAGTCTCCTCCACTATCTAGGTGCTGCCTATGCACAACCTAGCACCAATAGCAGGACCCGCTCAACCAACAACCCGGGAGGGTACTGACTGAGAGGCCTGCTGGGACCTAGCCAGCTAGGCTTCGACCACAGCCAAGGTTCTACCTGTGCACAACCTAGGGGCTACCTCGGGCTCAGCCAAGGCGCTACCTATGCACAACCTAGGGCGCTACCCGGGGCTCAACCTAGTGCGACATGGTCCTCAGCCTAGGGGCTACCTGGACCTGAACCTAGTGGCTACCTGGACCTGAACCTAGTGGCTAGCTGGACCTGAACCTGGGGTCCCAGCCTAGGGGGTACCTGGGACTCAGCCTACGGCAGCTAGTTCATGAGAGTTTATAACACACGGCCTCTTTGCCGCGTGAGGGAAATAGGAGAGCGAATGCGATAACGTTTCAAAACGTTCTCAGAACTGTAACAACACTCAAACTCGGAGGTTTTTCCAGTCACTGGCCTCCCTGACAGTGACGTTTTTACGTCCCTCTTTTCCCGTAATGATTCGCAGGTGGTCACCAGGGTTCTCTGAAACGTGAATCATTCTTTACCAAGAACGAGACACCCTACCCTGTGCTGACGTAGGTTTTCAATGGAGATATGTCTTCCAGCGGTGGGGCAACTGTTGGTCCCCCATAATTTCCCACAGGTAACTGCTTGACCCACCAGTCTTCTGTTCTGCTTGGCTGGAAGGTTTTCAAAGTAGTTTCCTCACCTCACGGTGGTCTTTACCAAATTCAAACAAACCATTGATAATCTATACGGCTCCGGTTGTTGCCTACCGTCCTACCAAGCTGCACATGTCACTCTTGGTGTCATGTCCAAGCTCTCAAGGATGATATTACAGCTACCCTAGTCCTCGCCTCGGATCACCTGTTTTGTATCCCCATAACAGGGAGACATGGAGCAGCAAGATTTGTGTCTTGTACACCATACTCACTCAATGGGGGCTTCTTAACTACGTCCTTAACCTTTCATCGCACGCATTCCACTTAGGGGATGGGGGCGAGGGGATATTGGGGCTTCGGCTTTCCCTGGTCGATGCCTTGTATTAGTGCTCAGGACGGTCCTGGCGTTACACTCTCGACACTGTCCCAGACAGCCTCGTGAGATTTAAGGTTCGCCTCATTCCCTAGTGGGGGAGCCGGCCAATTATGTGCCACCCCACAGCCCCATTATTGCAACGGTACCCGTTCCTGAACCCGCCCTTCTCCTCACCTTCCCTGCCGCGTCGCCGGTAGGGGACTCGAGTCCACCTGGGGATTTTGGAGCCGTTCCCGTTCCCCCAATCTCTCTGGGTCTCGAGTCCCCGGGGGGCACCCTGGCGGAGGAGCTGGCTGCCTCTCCTCCCCCTTTCCCGTCGCCTCATCCTGTGGACGACGGGTACCTTCCCTACTCTTGGGCCTTTCTTCCTTCGTCCTGGACTCACTCTTCAGAGGAGGTCAGACGGGTGCGTAGTCTCCCGATCCTTCTCAACCAGAGGTTTGGGTGAGGAGGCACGACGGGCTAGTGAAGCGGGAACTTTTTGGTTTGTCCGTAGGCCACGCGCCCTTCCCCACCTACCATGGTGGAGGCGGCGGGACCCGTTCCTGGACCTGCTCTATCCGAGTCCCCGCGGGGGAGCGGGTACGGGATCTGGGGGGGGGGGGGGCGGGACATCCATCACATCCTTCAAGACGAGGTATCTGTTCCACTCGCTCTCCCTCACCCCCTGTGTTGCAATGGGGACTCCGCCCACCTTACCACAGGGTCCCCGTGGGAGACAGAAAAGGGGGAGGGTGCGCCCGAATGGAAAAGGTCGGACGACTTACCTTCTGTCACCAGTCATCCCTTACGTCATCTCCATTCTGTACAGTCTCATGTTTAGAACATCTTGGTGTTTCTTTTCTCCTCTCGGGATATTTTACCCGAACCTAGGCCATAGCCTAGGTTCGGAGGACCCTAACAACAAAAATGGGGGGGGGGTCCTCGACCCCCTGGCCTATCCCCTCGAGGGTGTCTTTAAAGACTTACGACTTGTAACACTTTCTGGTTTTAACCGAAAGTTGTCCGTATATAATGATAATAAATTATATGCGTAACAACCCTTCCACAGCAGCTACCACCCTAGCTTTGGGAAATCGTTTTACGATGGTCGGCCACCTCCACTGTTCGCCTCACGCACCCTGCTTCACGCCCAAGGGTTACGACCCTTTGGCGCGCGGTGTGTGCCGCCCCGGGGCTGAGCTGTGTCGGGAGACACCCGCCTCTGCCCGCCCCCAAAACTCCCCCGCCCTTGCCTCCTTTCGTAACACGGGGACTAGGGCCTGGAGAATGGCGGGCCCAGACTCCCTCCTGGCCCTTCACCGCGTCCTTTTCCTACCTGACCTTCGAGGGGGTTCCTCTGGAGGTTTGTCACCTCCTCCAGAAAGCTCTCTTCCTGCTCGCCTTAGCTACAGGGTACAGGGCCTCTCAGTTGGCAGCCCTTACCCGTCACACAGCCTTTTCATCTGTAAGCCCTAACCTTACTTCTTTAACTATCCCCCCCTCTCCCGCTTTCCTGGCTAAGAACGAGCAGGCTGACGACAGGATTGGCCCTCTCGCAGTACCCTCGTTCCTGAGGGCTGGAAGTTTCCACCCCCTCTGGCCAGTCCACGCGTTTACTACATACGTGGAGGTGACGAGAGGGGCTTCTCCGGACCACCTCTTCTACAACTCTAGGTCCGGTAACCCTCTTTTCCCTAGGTCAATCGGATGGGTGACAGGATATATATATTAAACACAGGATTACTGCATCCTTGTGTCCTCCTTCATCCTCTCGGGATCGCATGACCTGAGCCGGGGCCATAGCCCTAGCTCAGAGGACTT
The DNA here is from genome assembly GCA_033782935.1 of Petrolisthes cinctipes. Taxonomy (NCBI): domain Eukaryota; kingdom Metazoa; phylum Arthropoda; class Malacostraca; order Decapoda; family Porcellanidae; genus Petrolisthes; species Petrolisthes cinctipes. Next base: position 9,685 of record JAWQEG010000467.1, on the reverse strand, counting down.
TAATAACAAAGGGGGGGGGGGGGCACCCCCTCTCCTGTACCTGACCCCTCGAGTCTGCCTATATAGACTTTAGTTGGTTAACTATTCTGGTCTATAACAGAATAGTCTACGGTATATATATTTTATTATAAGCTATTACAACACTTCCACCACAGCTAGTCCCCTAGCCATTGTTGGAAGTTGCTTTAGCTTCAGCCTCACCTTAGCTCGGTTACCTGTTATGATGGGGGGGGGGTCCAGGGTCACGGCTAGGGTCACCCCTCCCCCTCCTCTCCTAGACCCGACCCCTCGAGTCTGCCTTTAAAGAAGACCCGAACCCTCGAGTCTGCCTATAAAGACTTTATGTGTAACAATTCTGGTCTATAACAGAATGGTCTACGGGTATATGGGATAAGCTACTACACCCCCACCACGGCTACTCACCTAGCCAGTGTTGGGAGGTGCGTTAGCTTCTGCCTCACCCGGCTCGGTTACCTTTCCTGCCCTCCGCTCTCAACCACTCTTCACTAGCACGTGATTGCCTCCACCTCACCTCCCACCTACCGCATCGCATGCATAGCAATCCAGCTGTGCTGGTTTCACTATACCAATAATAGTGCATTTGTCGCGGTTTCTGGCCGCTTAAATTGTATTTATTGGTTGTGAAACCAGCACAGCTTTGACTGTCCCACCCACCTCCCGATGCGGCAGGCATTCACTTCTTTCTCATTGGAGTGATCGAGCGGTATTCAGCGGAGGAGGGGCTTAATACCTCACCACGCCACCACCAGGTGGCTCCACTATCAGTACAGCGCCAGATTTGAATTTTATTTACTTCTGATGAACGTCACGGAATTGACCCTTCCAACCCAGATTATGCCTATACGGGGCCTGGGCTTGAGAAGGGGCGTATTCTATAGCAATCCAGCTGTGCTGGTTTCACAACCAATAAATACAATTTAAGCGGCCAGAAGCCGCGACAAATGCACTATTTTAGCATGTTTTGGGCCTATATTTTGAAAATATTCTAGCACTGAGTAGGCATGTACAGATCGCTTCTGAGACCCAAAAACATCGAATTTCCGGGTGTTTTGAGCCTGAATTTGAGATATAAACGTGTACAGAAGATGCATACACATATTGATTTTGGACACCTAAAATATCGATTTTTAGCATGTTTTGAGCCTGTATTCTGAAAATACTATAACACGGAGTAGCCATGTACAGATCACTTCTGGGACACAAAAATATCGAATTTTCGGGTGTTTTGAGCCTGAATTTGAGATATAAACAGTTGAGAAGATGCATGCACATATCGACTTTTTGCACATAAAATATCGATTTTGAGCATGTTTTGGGTCTGTATCTTGAAAATATTCTAGCACGGAGTAGGCATGTACAAATCGCTCCTGGGACCCACTAATATCGAATTTTCTGGTGTTTTGAGCTTTAATTTGAGATATAAACGGGTACAGAAGATTCATGCACATATCGACTTTGGACACCTAAAATATTGATTTTTAGCATGTTTTGGGCCTGTATTTTGAAAATATTCTAGCACTGAGTAGGCATGAAAAGATCGCTTCTTGGACCCAAAAATATCGAATTTTCGGGTGTTTTGAGCCTGAATTTGGGATATAACGGGTATAGAAGATTCATACACATATTGACTTTGGGCACCCAATATATCGATTTTCAGCATGTTATGGGCCTGTATTTTGAAAGTACTCTAACACGGAGTAGGCATGTACAGATCGCATCTGGAATCCAAAAATATCGAATTTTCGGGTGTTTTGAGCCTGAATTTGAGATATAAACGGGTACAAAAGATGCATGCACATATCGACTTTGGACACCTAAAATATCGATTTTTAGCATGTTTTAATTGCATTTCAACATATTAAAAGCATATTAAAGTAATCCCTTAAGGGGGTACGGGAATAGGGGGACAGGCTTGGTGGGTCGGGGGGGCACGGGAGTAGGGGAACAGGCTTGAGGGGGTGGGGGTTACGTGGGTGAGGGAATATGGGACAGGCTTTCTACCCACCTCAAGCCTGCCCCCAAATTTCCCGCACCCCCCAAGTCCCCCCCAAGCCTTTCCCCTACTCCCGCACCCCCTTAATAAAAAATATATGCACTTCTCTCCAGGCTAGTTAATTAATCTTACCCATTTCCTGTGCAAGAGTTAATTAAGGGGGTGCGGGAGTAGGGGACTGGCTTGGGGGGGGGTTTGGGGGATGCTGAAATAGGGGGACAGGCTTGAGGTGGGAAGAAAGCTTGTCCCCTATTTCCGCACCCCCAAAGCCTGTCCCCTTACTCCCGCACCCCCCCCCAAAAAAAAAAAAACTGTACCCTACTCCCGCACCCCCCTAAGCCCCCCTAAGCCCGTCCCCCTATTCCCGCATCCCCTTAAGGAACCCTGTGTGTGATGTAGTCAGAAAATTGGAGGTAAATGAGTCCTTCAAATATTGCCACGAAACACACACACACACACACACACACACACACCTATATGGAAGGAGGTTGTTTGTTTGGTGGCATAGTCAGGAGGAATCAAAAGTCTTCAATTTCCATACACGATCACAGGGTCCTTAAACGCACCCCCTCCCCCCTGTCTGTCTACAAGTTATGCCCCCCTCCATCCCCCCAGTCTGTCTACAAGTTATGCCCCCCCTCCATCCCCCCTGTCTGTCTACAAGTTATGCCCCCTTCCATCCCCCCTGTCTGTCTACAAGTTATGCCCCCCTCCATCCCCCCTGTCTACAAGTTATGCCACCCTCCTTCCCCCCTGTCTACAAGTTATGCCACCCACCCCTGTTTACAAGTTATGCCCCCCCCTGTCTACAAGTTATGCCCCCTTTTTTAAATTATGTGTCGAGGCATCTCGAACGAAATAAGACATGATTACTGAACCCATCCTTATTACTGTATTTCGTTTCTATAATTTCCTGACTTTCTTACATTATTCTTCTTCTTATGTTTCGTTCTCCTCTTTCTCAAAACAAGAATATAATTATTTATATTGATGTGCGTGCATGTTTATTATAAATATACGTGTGTGTGTGTGTGTGTGTGTGTGTTCTTACCTATTTGTATCTTTACAGGATTGAGTCAAGCTCCTAATGTCCCGTATATTAAAATCCTATTATCATATTTTTCTTTGAAGTTATGCATGGTTTGACACACACCACTTCTTATAGATGGTAATTTGTTCCATGTGTGTGTCTGTGTGTGTGTGTGTGTGTTGTAAAAGGCAGCAGGCATACTAAGAAAAAACACCTCACCCTCTCTCTCTGTCTTTGGAATAACATCATGTAATTTCCGTAGACTTATTTCATCTTTTTCACCAAGTTCCATCCACACACCACATCCAAAAATGTGAGTTTTGAGAATCCCACATTTGACCTATGGGTATGTAAGAATAGGTCATATAGGTGGGGGTTGCCAGAAGGGGTTTCTAAATTTTCTCCGTTTTCCTCTACGATGCACTGTTTTTTAGTTATGGCCACTTTTTTTTTAAATTTTGAACCGAAATTTGATCATGAAGATCTAAATGGATTTGGATGATATTTGGAATGGAAATACAGTTGGTAAATTGGGCGAGACGATTTTTTCATTTCGTCTCTATGACCCTCTGTTCAAAAGTTATGTCAATTTTCGTGTCTCAAAAAACGGACCAAATTAAACAAAAATAATGTTCAATTATTAATTAAGAGGGTGCAGGAATAGGGGGACAGCATTGGGGGGTTTAGGTGGGTGCGGGGTGTTTTGAGGGGTGCGGGAGTAGAGGGACAGGCTTGGGGGGCTTATTTTAGGTGCCCACAACAAACAACAAAATTAATGTCACTCAACTGTGTGTGTGTGTGTGTGTGTGTGTGTGTGTGTGTGTGTGTGTGTATATATTCTCATGACTGTGTGTGTGTGTGTAGGACCATCGTATCAGTAGACTACCACACCATCGTATACACCACCACAGATGATGTTCTTGCATAATACATACGACCTTCATTAGCCGTGTAAATGACTTATGGCTGAAGTATTTAAGGGGGTGCGGGAATAGGGGGACAAGCTGGGGGGGGGTTTAGGGTGGGTGCGGGAGTAGGGGACAGGCTTGGGGGGTGCAGGAGTATGGGGACAGACTTGGGGGGCGGGGGTTAGGGGGTTGCGGGAATAGGGGATAAGCTTTCTACCCACCCGAAGCCTGTCCCCCTATTCCTGCACCCCCCAAGCCTGTTCCCTACTCCCGCACCCCCTTAATAGAGTTTGTGAATATGGATACTCAGCTTTTGGAAAATAATGGGCCGAATCCACAGTCATCAATATTTATTGGTTGGTTGGTTGGGAAGCTAACAAACCAATACCACTGTGGAATCAACCCATAAAGTTAGGAGTCGATTCCACAGTGGTATTGGTTTGTTAGTTTCCCACCCACCCACCCACCCACCCACGTCTCTTTCACACCCACCCACCCACCCACATCTCCTTCACACCCACCCACCCACCCACATCTCCTTCACACCCACCCACGTCTCCTTCACACACACTCAACCACCCACGTCTCCTTCACACACACACACCCACCCACGTCTCCTTCACACCCACCCATCCACCCACGTCTCCTTCACACCCACCCACGTCTCCTTCACACCCACACACCCACCCACGTCTCCTTCACACACACACACACACCCACGTCTCCTTCACACCCACCCACCCACCCACGTCTCCTTCACACACACACACCCACCCACGTCTCCTTCACACACACACACCCACGTCTCCTTCACACACACACACACCCACGTCTCCTTCACACACACACACACCCACGTCTCCTTCACACACACACACCCACCCACGTCTCCTTCACACCCACACACCCACGTCTCCTTCACACACACTCAACCACCCACGTCTCCTTCACACACACACACCCACCCACGTCTCCTTCACACCCACCCATCCACCCACGTCTCCTTCACACCCACCCACGTCTCCTTCACACCCACACACCCACCCACGTCTCCTTCACACACACACACACACTCACGTCTCATTCACACCCACCCAACCACGTCTCCTTTACACCCACACACCCACTCACGTCTCATTCACACCCACCCAACCACGTCTCCTTTACACCCACACACCCTCCCACGTCTCCTTCACACCCACCCACTCACGTCTCCTTCACACCCACACACCCACCCACGTCTCCTTCACACCCACCCACTCACGTCTCCTTCACACCCACACACCCTCCCACGCCTCTTTCCTTCCCACCCACCCACCAACGTCTCCTTCCAACCCACCCACAAACCCACGTCTCTTTCCCACCCACAAACACACCCACGTCCCCTTCACATCCACCCACCCACCCACGTCTCCTTCACACCCACCCACCCCGTCTCTTTCCAACACACCCACCCACCCACGTCTCCTTCCGACACACCCACGTCTCCTCCACACACACCCACCCACCCACGTCTCCTTCACACCCACCCAACCACCCACGTCTCCTTCACACCCATACACCCACACACGTCTCCTTCACACCCACGTCTCCTTCACACCCACACACCCACCCACGTCTCCTTCACACCCACACACCCACCCACGTCTCCTTCACACCCACGTCTCCTTCACACCCACACACCCACCCACGTCTCCTGCACACCCACACACCCACCCACGTCTCCTTCCCACACACACACCCACCCACGTCTCCTTCACACCCACACACCCACACAGGTCTCCTTCACACCCACCCACCCACCCACGTCTCCTTCACACCCACACACACACCCACCCACGTCTCCTTCACACCCACGTCTCCTACACACCCACACACCCACCCACGTCTCCTTCACACCCACACACCCACCCACGTCTCCTTCACACCCACGTCTCCTTCACACCCACACACCCACCCAGGTCTCCTTCACACCCACGTCTCCTTCACACCCACCCACCCACCCACGTCTCCTTCACACCCACGTCTCCTTCACACCCACCCACACACCCACGTCTCCTTCACACCCACGTCTCCTTCACACCCACACACCCACCCACGTCTCCTTCACACCCACGTCTCCTTCACACCCACCCACACACCCACGTCTCCTTCACACCCACGTCTCCTTCACACCCACCCACCCACCCACGTCTCCTTCACACACACGTCTCCTTCACACCCACCCACACACCCACGTCTCCTTCACACCCACGTCTCCTTCATACCCACCCACACACCCACGTCTCCTTCACACCCACGTCTCCTTCACACCCACCCACACACCCACGTCTCCTTCACACCCAGGTCTCCTTCACACACACACACACACCCACGTCTCCTTCACACCCACACACACACCCACGTCTCCTTCACACACACACACACACCCACGTCTCCTTCACACACACACACACACCCACGTCTCCTTCACACCCACACACACACCCACGTCTCCTTCACACACACACACACACCCACGTCTCCTTCACACCCACACACACACCCACGTCTCCTTCACACACACACACACACACCCACGTCTCCTTCACACACACACACACACACACCCACGTCTCCTTCACACACACACACACACACCCACGTCTCCTTCACACCCACACACACACCCACGTCTCCTTCAAACACACACACACACCCACGTCTCCTTCACACCCACACACACACCCACGTCTCCTTCACACACACACACACACACCCACGTCTCCTTCACACACACACACACACCCACGTCTCCTTCACACACACCCACACACACCCACGTCTCCTTCACACCCACACACACACCCACGTCTCCTTCACACCCACACACACACCCACGTCTCCTTCACACACACGTCTCCTTTATAAAGGTTGAAATCCTCACTACCAAAACTATTTCATACATTTATACTCGTTGTTTATCAGCAATTACGACGTTAAGGGGGTGCGGGAGTAGGGGACAGGCTTGAGGGGGGTTTTGGGGGGTGCGGGAATAGGGGACAGGCTTATCGGAGGGGGGGGGGTGCGGGAATAGGGGGACAGGCTTGAGGGGGTTGGGGGTTGGGGGGTGCGGGAATAGGGGACAGGCTTATGGAGGGGGGGTGCGAGAATAGGGGAACAGGCTTGAGGGGGGGGGGGGGTTGGGGGTGCGGGAATAGGGGACAGGCTTATGGAGGGGGGGTGCGGGAATAGGGGGACAGGCTTGAGGGGGGGGGGGGTTTGGGGGGTGCGGGATTAGCGGGACAGGCTTGAGACGCGGGTGTGTGGGAAAGAGACGTGGGTGTGTGGGTGTGAAGGAGACGTGGGTGTGTGTGTGTGTGTGAAGGAGACGTGGGTGGGTGGGTGGGTGTGAAGGAGACGTGGGTGGGTGTGTGGGTGTGAAGGAGACGTGGGTGGGTGTGTGTGTGTGAAGGAGAAGTTGGTGGGTGTGTGTGTTTGAAGGAGACGTGGGTGGGTGTGTGGGTGTGAAGGAGACGTGGGTGTGTGGGTGTGAAGGAGACGTGGGTGGGTGGGTGGGTGTGAAGGAGACGCGGGAGGTTGGGTGGGTTTGAAGGAGACGTGCGTGGGTGTGTGGGTGTGAAGGAGACGCGGGTGTGTGGGAAGGAGACGTGGGTGTGTGGGTGTGAAGGAGACGTGGGTGTGTGTGTGTGTGTGAAGGAGACGTGGGTGTGTGGGTGTGAAGGAGACGTGGGTGGGTGTGTGTGTGTGAAGGAGACGTGGGTGTGTGTGTGTGTGAAGGAGACGTGGGTGTGTGTGTGTGTGAAGGAGACGTGGGTGTGTGTGTGTGTGTGAAGGAGACGTGGGTGTGTGTGTGTGTGTGTGAAGGAGACGTGGGTGGGTGGGTGGGTGTGAAGGAGACGTGGGTGTGTGTGTGTGTGTGAAGGAGACGTGGGTGGGTGTGTGGGTGTGAAGGAGACGTGGGTGGGTGTGAAGGAGACGTGGGTGGATGGGTGGGTGTGAAGGAGACGTGGGTGGGTGTGTGTGTGTGAAGGAGACGTGGGTGGTTGAGTGTGTGTGAAGGAGACGTGGGTGTGTGGGTGTGAAGGAGACGTGGGTGGGTGTGTGTGTGTGAAGGAGACGTGGGTGTGTGTGTGTGTGAAGGAGACGTGGGTGTGTGTGTGTGTGAAGGAGACGTGGGTGTGTGTGTGTGTGTGAAGGAGACGTGGGTGGGTGTGTGTGTGTGAAGGAGACGTGGGTGGGTGGGTGGGTGTGAAGGAGACGTGGGTGTGTGTGTGTGTGTGAAGGAGACGTGGGTGGGTGTGTGGGTGTGAAGGAGACGTGGGTGGGTGTGAAGGAGACGTGGGTGGATGGGTGGGTGTGAAGGAGACGTGGGTGGGTGTGTGTGTGTGAAGGAGACGTGGGTGGTTGAGTGTGTGTGAAGGAGACGTGGGTGGGTGTGAAGGAGATGTGGGTGGGTGGGTGGGTGTGAAGGAGATGTGGGTGGGTGGGTGGGTGTGAAAGAGACGTGGGTGGGTGGGTGGGTGGGTGGGAAACTAACAAACCAATACCACTGTGGAATCGACTCCTAACTTTATGGGTTGATTCCACAGTGGTATTGGTTTGTTAGCTTCCCAACCAACCAACCAACCAACCACACTTGTAAGCCTTCAGTATTTTCCAAAAGCTGAGTATCCATATTCACAAACTCTATTAAGGGGGTAGGGAACAGGCTTGGGGGGTGCAGGAATAGGGGGACAGGCTTCGGGTGGGTAGAAAGCTTGTCCCCTATTCCCACAACCCCCTAACCCCCGCCCCCCAAATCTGTCCCCATACTCCTGCACCCCCCAAGCCTATCCCCTACTCCCGCACCCCCCCTAAACCCCCCCCAGCTTGTCCCCCTATTCCCGCACCCCCTTAAATACTTCAGCCATAAGTCATTTACACGGCTAATGAAGGTCGTATGTATTATGCAAGAACATCATCTGTGGTGGTGTATACGATGGTACCACACACACACACACAGTTACGAGAATATACGAATGCATTTGCACATACAGTCGTGGTCAATAATAATCATCCACATATGGGAATCTCAAACAATTTACTGTCTAATGTTTTCACGTTCACATATTATGATGTTATTGTTTTAAATAGTGTGTAGCTGCTTGTATTAAATTAAAAGATGGTAGTAAACGTGTGTGTGTGTTATTGTTTTAAGTATGTAGCTGCTTGTATTAAATTAAAAGATGGTAGTTAACGTGTGTGTGTGTTATTGTTTTAAGTAGTGTGTAGCTGCTTGCATTAAATTAAAAGATGGTAGTTAATGTGTGTGTGTGTGTGTGTGTGTGTGTGTGTGTGTGTGTGTGTGTGTGTTATTGTTTTAAGTAGGGTGCAGCTGCTTGTAGTAAATTAAAAGAAGGTAGTTAATGTGTAATAATAATAATAATAATAATAATAATAAACTGTTTTATTAATGAGAGTGGCAGCCTGGAGCTGAAAATATACAGTTATGAATAGATGTACATATATAAATAAGAGTAATAGAAATAAACATAAAATATATACAAGGATATAAGGCAGTGTATTGAATAAACTAAGTGTTGTTGAGTAGATGTACGATGGTGGGGATGGCGCTTTTCTTATATCTATCAGTGCGGGCTCTTATAGGCTGTAGTTTGTTGGTGTGACGGAGAGCACGTGGTGGACGAGGTATTGTAGGTGGAAGGAAGTGTCGGTGACGTGGATGTTGTA
>JAWQEG010000466.1:112500-119555 GCA_033782935.1 Petrolisthes cinctipes | reverse complement strand
TAATTAATAATAATAATTGAGGGGGTTGAGTTGACTTAATGTGTTGTATGGTTATATTTTGATATGATACTGATTTATTTGTACGATGAAAGGAAAGTGTTGTAGGATATTTGCTTGTGGTTGTTTTAAGTCCTCATTACTCCCAAGCACATCATTTCTTTGTCTTCTCTTCAATATACAGTAGTAAGTTCTGGGTTTTAAGGGGGTGTGGGAGTAGGGACAGGCTTGGAGGGGGGACTGGGGGGGGTGCGGGAATAGGGGGACAGGCTTGGGGGGGGACTGGGGGTGTGTGGAAGTAGGGGACAGGCTTGGGGGGGGGGACTGGAGGGGTGAGAGAATAGGGAACAGGCTTGGGGGGGGACTGGGGGTGTGTGGAAGTAGGGGACAGGCTTGGGGGGGGGGACTGGAGGGGTGAGAGAATAGGGGAACAGGCTTGGAGGGGGACTGGGGGTGTGTGGAAGTAGGGGACAGGCTTGGGGGGGGGGACTGGAGGGGTGAGAGAATAGGGGGACAGGCTTGGAGGGGGACTGGGGGTGTGTGGAAGTAGGGGACAGGCTTGGGGGGGACTGGGGGTGCGGGAATAGGGGGACAGGCTTGGGGGGGACTGGGGAGGTGTGGAAGTAGGGGACAGGCTTGGGGGGGGGACTGGGGGTGCGGGAATAGTGGGACAGGCTTGGGGGGGGACTGGGGGTGTGTGGAAGTAGGGTACAGGCTTGGGGGGGGGACTGGGGGGTGCGGGAATAGGGGGACAGGCTTGGGGGGGGACTGGGGTGTGTGAAGTAGGGGACAGGCAACATAAATTCACGTCCATCTCACCTTGAACCAGTTTTTATTCCAACAACATATGTAATTTACCATATGAGAACTATATCTGTCATCTCTGTATTGAAATTGTATTACAACATCACTATAGCAAATACATACATACATACACAGGTGGAAATAACATCATACGTAATTTACCATATGAGAACTATATCTGTCATCTCTGTATTAAAATTGTATTACCGTACATCACTATAGCTGATATTGTACAGCCACAATCAAATAACCACCAACACTTTCCTTCCATTGTGCAAAATAATCAGTATCATATCAAAATATAATCATACAACAACACCTTACTTCAACTCAACCCTCTCAATTATTATTATGAGGAGCTGCAAAATCATACACGTATTGTTCTTTATTACCAAGATATTTACTACGATGGAAGGAAAGTGTTGGTGGATATTATTATTATTATTATTATGAGGTGCTGCAAAATCATACATGTGTTGTTCTTTATTACCAAGATACACAGGTGGAAATGAAGCCAACTTATGCTGCCCACTGTACACACCATACCTAACACAGTCCATATTCTTACATACAGCTCAAATTAAGGGGATGGTATACTTTTGAAATATTGGAGTGCCTTGATTCCTCCAAAGTATGCCAGGAAACAGACCCAAATGAAGAAAAATAATGGTATCCTGTTGCCTGGAAAAGTATGGAGGAATCATTTGCTCCAGATTTACCACCCAAAGCAATGTGCTATATATCCCCTTAACAACACAAAGAATATGTAGTTTTTGTAAATAATAAATACAGATAACTTGCATTTTACATGAGTTTGTTTGTTAATGCGTGTTTTCAAATCCACATGAGGTCCAATAATTCAAGTTCTGTAACTTTTCAAATGGCAATCTTTTTATTTTTTTTTACAATAATATACACCAAAAAATTTTATCCATCAAATATTATACAAATCTTTAAGGACTCTGTGATCGTGTATGAGAATTGGAGGTTTCTGATTCCTCCTGACTATGCACGAAATAAACAAGCTCCTTCCATATAGGTGTGTGTGTGTGTGTGTGTGTGTGTGTTTGTTTCGTGGCAATATTTGAAGAACTCGTTTACCTCCAATTTTCTGACTACATCACACACAGGGTTCCTTAAGGGGGTGCGGGAATAGGGGGACGGGCTTGGGGGTGCGGGAGTAGGGGACAGGCTTGGGGGGTGCGGGAGTAGGGGGACAGGCTTGAGGGGGGGGGGGGGTTAGGGGGGTGCGGGAATAGGGGACAGGCTTTCTACCCACCCCAAGCCTGTCCCCCTATTCCAGCACCCCCCAAACCCCCCCCCCCCAAGCCTGTCCCTACTCCCGCACCCCTTAATTAACTCTTGCACAGGAAATGGGTAAGATTAATTAATTAGCCTGGAGAGAGTTGCATATATTTTTTATTAAGGGGGGTGCGTGTGTAGGGGACAGGCTTAGGGGGAGGACTGGGGGGTGCGGTAATAGGGCACAGGCTTCGGGTGGGTAGAAAGCTTGTCCCCTATTCCCGCACCCCCCTAACCCCCCCAAGCCTGTCTCCCTACTCCCGCACCCCCCAAAACCCCCCGCACCCACCTAACCCCCCCCAAGCCTGTCCCCCCACTCCCACACCCCCTTAATTAATCATTGAACATTAATTTTATCATTGTTATAATTTGGTCAGTTTTTTGAGACACGAAAATTGACCTAACTTTTGAACAGAAGGTCATAGAGACAAAATGAAAAAATCGTCTAGCCCAATTTACCAACTGTACTTCCATTCCAAATTTCATCCAAATCCATATAGATCTTCATGGTCAAAAATAGGTTCAAAAAATTTCCAAAAAAGTGGCCATAACTCAAAAACGGTGCATCGTAGAGGAAAACGGAGAAAATTTAGCCCCCCTTCTGGCAACCCTATACCCATATGACCTAGTCTTGCACACCCATAGGTCAAATGTGCGATTCGACAACATTTTTTACCTATTCCCAAAACCCACATTTTTGGATGTGGTGTGTGGATGGAACGTGGTGAAAAAGATGAATTAATTAAGGGGGTGCGGGAATAGGGGGACAGACTTGGGGGGGGGGTTTGGGGGGTGCGGGAGTAGGGGACAGGCTTGAGGGGGGGATTTGGGGGGTGCGAGAATAGGGGACAGGCTTGGGGGGTGGGGTTAGGGGGGTGCGGGAATATGGGACAGGCTTTCTACCCACCCCAAGCCGGTCCCTTATTCCCCCCCCCCCAAACCTGTCCCTTCTCCCGCAACACCCCTCCCCCCAAGCCTGTCCCCCTATTCTCGCACCCACCAAACCCCCCACCCCCCAAGCCTGGTCCCCCTATTCCAGTACCCCCCAAACCCCTCCCAAGCCTGTCCCCTACTCCCGCACCCCTTAATTAACTCTTGCACAGGAAATGGGTAAGATTAATTAATTAGCCTGGAGAGAGTTGCATATAATTTTTATTAAGGGGGTGCGTGTGTAGGGGACAGGCTTTGGGGGGGGACTGGGGGGGTGCGGGGATAGGGGGACAGGCTTGGGGTGGGTAGAAAGCCTGTCCCATATTCCCGCACCCCCTAACCCCCACCCCCTCAAACCTGTCCCCCTACTCCCGCACCCCCCCAAGCCTGTCCCCTACTCCCGCACCCCCCGACCCCCCCAAGCCTGTCCCCCTACTCCCGCACCCCCCCGACCCCCCCAAGCCTGTCCCCCTATTCCCGCACCCCCCCGACCCCCCCAAAGCCTGTCCCCCTATTCCCGCACCCCCCCGACCCCCCCAAGCCTGTCCCCCTATTCCTGCACCCGCTTAAGGGATTACTGTAGTATGCTTTTGATATTTTGAAGTGCAATGAATTCACTCAAAGTATGTCAAAAAAAAAATAATAATAATAATAGTAAAAAAAAAATGGTGGTCTCTTTCTAACGAAATAAAAAGGATAGTAATTGTTTTTGTCTCTCTCTCTCTCTCTCTCTCTCTCTCTCTCTCTCTCTCTCTCTCTCTCTCTCTCAGAAAATTGGAGGTAAATGTGTCTTTCAAACATTGCCACACACACACACACACACACACAGGAGGAATCAGAAGCCTCTAATTTTCATACACGATCACAGGGTCCTTAATTTAAAGACACTGTAATTTTTTTTTTTTTTTTTTTTTTTTTGTCACTTTTTCAACAGTGTTTATACCTGGTGTTTGTATGTATGTCAACAGCTGCCTCATAATTATAATTACTTGTTAAATTCTAACTTCAATATAAATTTTCTCTGATTTATGTATTAATTTGTATGAGCATTGATTCTCTTGGCATTTTATTCATAGTTTTAAATTTCAAAATATTTTAATTGTTTTACAGCACTAGTAGATTATTCATTATTATTATTATTATTATTATTATTATTATTATTATATTATTATTATTATTATTATTTTCGTATCTTGCCAGTCTCTGAACACTTTTTTTTGTTCTCTCTAATTTGTCTTGTATTCATAGTTTTTTTTAAATTTTATGATTTTTTTTTATTGTTTTACAGGACTAGTAGATTGTTCATTAATATCATTATTATTATCTATATATTTATTTATTTTTTGCCAGTTTCTCAACACTTGTTTTTTGTTGTTCTCTAATTTGTTTTGTATCCTTTTTTCCAGATGTCACTGCTTCTCCCCGGCAGTACTTCCAGAGAGAGAATAATTATCATATGTGGAGCCAAACTTATTCTTGTACAGCCACAATCAAATATCCACCAACACTTTCCTTCCATCTTACAAATTAATCAGTATCATATCAAAATATAATCATACAACACCTTACGTCAACTCAACCCCGTCAATTATTATTATTATTATTATTATTATTATTATTATGAGGTGCTGCAAAATATAATCATACAACAACACCTCAACCTCCTTAATTATTATTATTATTATGTGCTGCTGCAAAATATAATCATACAACACCTCAACCCCTTCAATTATTATTTTTATTATTATGAGGTGTTGCAAAATCATACATGTGTTATTCTTTATAACCAAGATATTTTCTACCATGGAAGGAAAGTGTTGGCTGTACAGTTACTTAATTAACTAGGATTATTTAAGATTATTTAAAGAGGGTAGTACAGTCTAGGGTTGTAAATCTGGAGTAAATAATTCCTTCAAACTATTCTATAACAGCATAGATTATTATACAGTATTAAAGGTGGTAATTCACTTTTGTTACATTGGAGTGCCATGATTCCTCCAAAGTATGCCAGGAAACAGCACCAGATGAACAAAAATAATGGTGTTATGTTGTTGCTTGGAATAGTTTGGAGGATTCAGTTGCTCCAGATTTACCAACACTGTACTTCCCCCATAAGGATACAATTCAAATCAGTATAAAGTTGTGTTGTAGTTTTATTATTGTCTTACATCTTGTGTATTAGTTATGATATCTTGAAACCAACAGCTTGTATGAATGAATACTTGTGGTCAGTTGTACAGCCACAATCAAATATCCACCAACACTTTCCTTCCGTGGTAATAAATATCTTTGTAATAAAGAACAACACGTGTATGATTTTGCAACACCTCATAATACTGATAATAATTGAGGGGGTTGAGTTGACATCAGGTGTTGTTGTATGATTATATTTTACAACACCTTATAATAATAATAATAATAATGATAATAATTGAGGGCGTTGAGTTGATGTAAGGTGTTGTTCTATGGTGTTATTTTACAACACCTTATAATAATAATAATAATAATAATAATTGAGGGGGTTGAGTTGACATAAGGTGTTGTTGTATGATGGTAATTTCCAACACCTTATAATAATAATAATAATAATAATAATAATAATAATAATAATAATAATAATAATAATTGAGGGGGTTGAGTTGATATAAAGTGTTGTTGTATGATTATATTTTACAACACCTTATAATAATAATAATAATAATAATAATAATGATAATAATTGAGGGGGTTGAGTTGATGTAAAGTGTTGTTGTATGGTTATATTTTACAACACCTTATAATAATAATAATAATAATTGAGGGGGTTGAGTTGACTTAATGTGTTGTATGGTTATATTTTGATATGATACTGATTTATTTGCACGATGAAAGGAAAGTGTTGTAGGATATTTGCTTGTGGTTGTTTTAAGTCCTCATTACTCCCAAGCACATAATTTCTTTGTCTTCTCTTCAATATACAGTAGTAAGTTCTGGGTTTTAAGGGGGTGAGGGAGTAGGGGACAGGGTTGGTGGGGGGACTGGGGGGAGTGCGGGAATAGGGGGACAGGCTTGGGGGGGGACTGGGGGTGTGTGGAAGTAGGGGACAGGCTTGGGGGGGGGACTGGAGGGGTGAGAGAATAGGGGGACAGGCTTGGAGGGGGACTGGGGGTGTGTGGAAGTAGGAGACAGGCTTGGGGGGGGGGACTGGGGGTGTGTGGAAGTAGGGGACAGGCTTGGGGGGGGGGACTAGAGGGGTGAGAGAATAGGGGGACAGGCTTGGAGGGGGACTGGGGGTGTGTGGAAGTAGGGGACAGGCTTGGGGGGGGGGGACTGGAGGGGTGAGAGAATAGGGGAACAGGCTTGGAGGGGGGACTGGGGGTGTGTGGAAGTAGGGGACAGACTTGGGGGGGGGGACTGGGGGGTGCGGGAATAGGGGGACAGTATTGGGGGGGGACTGGGGGTGTGTGGAAGTAGGGGACAGGCAACATAAATTCACGTCCATCTCACCTTGAACCAGTTTTTATTCCAACAACATATGTAATTTACCATATGAGAACTATATCTGTCATCTCTGTATTGAAATTGTATTACAACATCACTATAGCTAATACATACATACATACACAGGTGGAAATAACATCATACGTAATTTACCATATGAGAACTATATCTGTCATCTCTGTATTAAAATTGTATTACCGTACATCACTATAGCTGATATTGTACAGCCACAATCAAATAACCACCAACACTTTCCTTCCATTGTGCAAAATAATCAGTATCATATCAAAATATAATCATACAACAACACCTTACTTCAACTCAACCCTCTCAATTATTATTATGAGGTGCTGCAAAATCATACACGTATTGTTCTTTATTACCAAGATATTTACTACGATGGAAGGAAAGTGTTGGTGGATATTATTATTATTATTATTATGAGGTGCTGCAAAATCATACACGTGTTGTTCTTTATTATCAAGATATTTACTATGATGGAAGGAAAGTGTCGGTGGATATTATTATTATTATTAATATGA